>SJOL01006726.1:136202-156619 GCA_004794785.1 Opisthorchis felineus
TTGTCGAAAGCGTTTGTCAACCTATCTTTGTTCTTAATCGCATAAGCATTAATTCACTTGAGACAGTTGTTCAGCTACAAACAGTGTATCAGTTGTGGGTTGGTTCCGGCCGCTACATATTCATTCAGTAAAAAAATGTGGAGGGGATAATCAAGATGACTCATCCTTTTTTAAGGTCCTTAGATGCTCATTATCCTCGTGTCGATAAGGGATCGGGACAACTAATAGTTGAGGGCGGCAGGTGTGATGTAGGCTCGCTTTTTACTGTGTGCTCGGGTCACGTCTCTCACTGTGGCTAGCTACTGCTGTACCTTCTCCGGGGAGTTGCCATCTGACTAGACGGTGGTTTCAAATGCCATTGGTTTTACTGGTTGAGCCTTCACTCCTAAATCACGGTTGTTTCCATTTTGCGGTTGGTTGAGTGACTCAGACAGTATTCTGAGGTACCAATTATTCAGCCTGACCAGCTTAGCCAAGTGTGTATGACCAGCTCGTAAATTTGCTTAGCCGACTTGCCTCTCTCCTGTTCCAATGCGCCTTTGTGTTGCTGGGCTGGTGTACCCAGGAAACGCAGAGACACCAACGATCAAGCGCTGAGTGACTTCTGAGTGCCTTCTAAATGCAAATACCACATCTCTGATCCCTAAAGTGGTATGGATTAGACTGGTATAGAGTACAGTGTCCTTCAAGGACAAATCAACATCAAGCCGGAACCAGAGGCAAAAAAACTGTCATAGAACTGTTTTCGCTTTCAGCTAGTCAGCTGGGACTTACCTAAGTATTAAGGGACATAGGACCAGGAGGGTCATGAACCAGATGGGATTGGATACTACGTCATCGAGGCTACATGATATGTAACACTTGGTTACCGATCAATGTGACAAAATTATCAATGACAATGATTTCGCCCTGGAGATGAATTTGATGACTGTGCAATTCCGTTGAATAATACGCTAAACTCCCTCCACGAAAAACAGCATATCCACAGATGATACTCGGTAACTTTTGTTTGGTTCAGTCAAGTCAGGTCCCGACAGAGTTCCAGCGCATCGGATTCTTTTTGTTTGTACCATCGTTTTGTGTAGCAAGCGCATGGGTTACTCTAAATATGATCCTAATAAAATGGAAGTCCAGGAAAGCACATCAGAGTCATGATTCAGAGGACTGAATGAGCTCAAAAGTGCTTTCCAATATACATGTCTTTATAAAGTCTGAACTTTTGAGGACATTCCCGTTGTTCTCAACTGTTTTCATTGCAGAACCATATAAACGAAGAAGAGGTAACGGTCACGTGACGTGCATTCACATGTTTTCCTAGTCCATTTATGTAGTTCCGCATGAGTGATTAGTTAAAATGCGTCTTTGTGTGAAACATCATTCGTTGACATGTCTATCGAGAAGAGTCATTCCGAAGGACAGCCTTATTGAGGGTGTCGTATTCCGGTATTTTGGCTGTAGAAAGGAAGTATTTTTATGTGAAATTTAACCTCACTATTAATTTAGAGGATGCAGAGTATGCCTGATGAGATGAAGCCAAACTTACTGCAGCCCTGGCTAACTTATATTCAGAACTCACTCCATAAATGGCTCATATGGAGTTCGAGCCCAGGTTGATATGTACTGGATCACACAAAACACAAATTTTCATAACCGACAGATGATGATGATGATGATGATGATGATGATGATGATGATGATGATGATGATGTGGATGACGATGATGATGATGACGATGAGGATGACGATGAGGATGATGACTGTCATTAACCTTGTCCGGGACTCCTGTCTGCATTAGAAATTTAGAAAAAGATTTGTATGATTCGATGACTTTCTGAAGTGAGGGAGGCATTTTTAGAGCCACATACAAGCACGTAGGGGACAGCAGCGCTTTATCCACAGGGTTCTGCGGGAAGGTGTATAGACACCATTGGCTGTTGTTGATCTGGCCAAAGGCTGCACGTATAATGCATTTACGAATGATATTCCTACAGCTTGGTTGAGGTTTTGGAGCGATACTGACCAGCGACCAACTCGTCCTTCCTACTGAGTGTTAATGGAGGGTGCCGGGCTGTTGGATTTGAAAACGTTCATCCCTAAATCCTCACGTTTCATCCCATCGTCAAATTTTCGCCGAACAGCTGAACAACCGACGTTGCAAAACCAAAGTGGGCCCTTGTGAACTTTGGTCACGAAGTGACTGCGAGTGACTGGGTTGCAATGCATGAGGTATTTTACTGGTAGTACAGCTGTTCTCTTGCACATAACCATCCATGGTCAACCACTTTTAGTAGGGACCAACGATACAGTTCCGTTTGGAACTATTTGAATTGCTCTGAGAAGAAACTAAACCGAGTTCCAACTTAACATGTGGCAAGATTAGAGATCTCTAGCCAAGGAGTCAAGTTTTTTAGACTACCGACCTTATGGTGTCTGCTACTGATGAAACGTATGAGTAGTGTCTGGCCAGGCGTTAAAGCACTGTTCCCGAATCCGGCGGAACGCTGGTACAGAAACTATAGAACCGTTTTGCAGTGCTTGTTCATTGCTGTTCAATCTTGAAAGAACGTTCAGGAAAGTTTGAGAGGACGCCCAATGATGTTAACTTTTCAAATACACTGTGCGAATAAAGTTTTCACTTTTGTGTTTGTCAACGCATAACTCCACACTGTGGGAGGTTCCCCCTCACACCGGTAACGTGGTTGAATACCCGTCAAAACACGTGGGCACTTTCGTGAGCATATCGATGCTGGAGGTTTTTATGTGACTTCTGCCTGAAAGTGTCGTGTAGTCCAAATTTTTGTTCGACATTTTTCAGGTAATACGATTTTAGTATGATTGTCGATAAAGTGTTTGGAGTGAACTGCCACCATCTAATTTGTCCCTTTAAAAGTGTTATACCTGAGGAAAACGTCATCACCGATTCACAACTGCCAGACGAATCGATGATTGCCAATCTGGCTGCTATGGAAAACCAGATGGTGCAGAATGGCTTGGCTCGCGGAACACGGTATCGAGATGAACCAAAGTCCACCCGCCTTCCACAGTTTATCAAGCCATTGAATCCACAAACGGGACTGCGTGAATCAGCTCCGGCGCATTTCGAGACTATCATTGAACCGGCAAATGACAGCACTTTGGAAGTTGAATGGTACAAGGACGGGAAGCCAGTTAGTATGGGTACGTAAATTGTCTTTTCTACTTGGGTTGTGGCTACTGATCACGGGATTAACACCACGTGGTCATACTTGTTCATTGGCTCTTCGAATGATGGCATCTCAGATGGAAGTTTCACTCTTCGGATGACTTTTATTCTCTGTGAGCTACTTGTAGATTGTTAGTAGGGTGAGGGGATCCGGAAATTTTCAATTGTGTGTGGCTAAAAGGTAGCGAGTCCAAAGCTCCCTGGAGTTTCGTGAGCGCCGCACTACTGATGATTCCCAATAACGGCTTTTTCAGCTTTTCCCTCAGAGATTAGCTTCACTTACAGGACGAAACCCCCATTAAAAATTTCCCAGTCTCCTCACACAACCAAAAGAAGTTGAAACTACGACGGTTCTGTGAGAATTCGAGTTTTGTGGGAAACGTGATATCGGGAAGGGCTGAGAACTTTGGTTGGCGTATCATTAGGTGTTTATGATAACAACATCTAACAGAGGTTAAGCCAATCACTGGGCTGAATCAATGTCAAAGACACATGCGTGCAAGGTCACATGACAGAGCCTGTTGTCGATTGGGCCAGACGAACAGAGGAACACAATTTAGAAAATGATCAATAAAATCAGCCAGATTCCCGATGAAAGATGTCCCGGCGTTTCTCTTTCATTCCTTTATACCCTAAATCAGAGGTGACGAACTAGTAAAATTTCAAGGGTTAAATCGCATAGATTAAAAGGCTACGAAAAGCAGGATTATTGTCCCCTCATTTCAAATGACAGGTGAATGGAGCAGAATGAAAAATGACGCTATGAAAAGTTGAGCCCTTGGCGTTGTGATTGTGAATTCCTTGTGTACTATGAACAGTTGCGTTTCTCTCCAAATCACCACCCCTAAATTCCAAGAATCCTAATTAATAACAGATCCTTCGTGAAGACTGGATAAGTGAGCATTCACGAGTAGTCAAATTCCTAACGAATTTGACTCATGGTACACATGAAGCGAACAAGCTGGTTAATGTACGCGGTGCGTATAAGGTGATCGGAGGCAGCATCGTTTTTAGGCTACAAGTGCATACTTTGAACCTGTGAATCAGATGAAAATACGGTCGGCTGTCGACAGTCGTCGGACCGATTCACATCCGTACGCAGAGGTTTGTCAGGTGTGCGTGTACGCCTATGAATCCAACGCCGACCAGAAGGAATAATGAATCGTATCGAACAAACGCTCTGGGATTTTTTCTAGTTCATCAGAGTGAGCAAACTAGGCTATATTGTTGGTGGTGTGAGCAGATGTAGAAATTTTAATGGAGATTACTTCCTGCAGATGAAATCAGTCTACTTCACGCGTGGTCCGAAAGGCTACTAGCCAGGAGGTCACAGGTTCGAGTCTCCCTACTGTAGTTTCGTGGGATGAGCACTACTGAGGATTCGCAATAAAGATGAAACAGCTGTACATTGCAGCTCGGCTTTTCAGTACACACTGACTTCAGTTAAAGGGCGACAAATCCATAAACTGCAATGGAAAATGAGGCAACGGTGACTTCTATCAATTTCTTTAGATGATTCCATACTCCTCCCAACAGCGATAGAGGGTAGTCAGTTGGGAGTTCGGTCATATCGGACACACATGTAGCGCGATGCCACATATTTATTAGTAGTAAGCGTAGAAAACCTAGCTCAACTTGACGATCGGCACCTCACTACTGACAAAATTTTCATGTGGTTTCGCCCAAATTTCGACTGGCTCTGATTGGTCATTGGTTGGTATTGCCTAGTTCCGAATACCCAGATATGCTTGGTTCCGACTCTCGTCTTCCTCACATCTCGTTATCTGCAAAAGTAAGCAATCTACTGGAAAGAGAGTCGCATAGGTCTTCAATTTGCGAAATCGTCACTCAGTCAGCGCTGGACCACGTGACTTGAAATTGCAACTGATTGACGGTGGTGCTGTATAATATTTAGCGATCAGCCAGAAGGTTCTGGGTTCGAATCCCCACATGGATTTGTGGGATGCACTCTGAAGATACTTATCAACTTGGATGGTACAGAAATGTGGTGCTTTTCGAATTTTTAGAAGAGAATGACTCCTGGTACAGGATGAATTTGTAAACGAAAGAATTACCCCAAAATCCCTCAGAATTGATCAGGTGTACTTTATGGCAGGACGGATTTGATTGAATTTTCATACATAATATCTGTAAATTGATTGTTCATTCTGCATCCCCTCTTGGAACGTCGTCATAATACCGATCGCCACAAGTCCTGTTTGCTGACACAGAGGTGGCAGCTAAATCTCATGTTCAATGTGGTCATTACCGTTTATTTTACTACTTGTTTGCTGCTCACTAGTAGTATCTGTATTGTGTACACTAAGCTTATTTTCACAGCAAGGGAGGTGGTCAGCTCCGGTAGAGAGGATCCCAGCATAGATGAATCCCTCATGGGGCAGTAACGATAAGCTATCTTTTCGTGGGGACTCATGTTCATGCCGTTTGTTTCTAGGCTGCCGTTTCAACGCCATTCTGGATCGTGGATTTGCCGTACTGGACATACTGTACTGTTATCCGGAAGATAACGGAGCCTACTGGTGTATGGCAAAAAATTCGCTGGGACAGGTCCAGAGCAATGTGGTTGAACTTCAGTAAGTTGATACTGTCTCTATGTCTCTCTCCGTCTGAAGCACTGCTCTTTCTCAATGAATGCTGCACCTGATCGGACGACTGCAATGGTGATCTATCTCCCTCGAGAGAGAGAGAGAGGTGGACAAATGTGTCGATACGTCAACTTTTCCAGCGTATTCTACCCAAGAAATAAATTTACTAACGATTTCGATTTCTTTCTCCTCTCCAGATGTAGCCCCGAGGCCAGTATTGTGACCAACTCCGTACTTTCAAAAGAGTCGGTCTCGTACCTGCAAAGTTTGGATAATTGGGGAAGCGAACAGATGTCTGGGTAAGTACGTCAAGGTAACTAGGGGATTTTATGTCAGGAACCGCCGACAATATCGTAAACAGCCGAACTGTAGATGGTATGTTTTATATGACTGAAAAAAACGAAGTAAGCAGTCGGTTTATTTTGCAGCGAGTATATCAGATATCCTGAAGACACTCGCTTCAGTGATTCCTCTAGGCAAGCAGCGATTCGCTTAACCCTGGATAAAATTTGTCTGTGGAAGTCCAGTGTGCTCCACAATTTCGAGAAGAGTTCGACAGAAAACGGATTCGGACTTTATTAATCCTGAAATATATCTTTTTTGAATGGAAAGATGCAAATGAGTGTGGACCCGAAATACTGAGCTCCCTTTAACCAAAATGATGTTCTGATAACTTCATAATATAATATAATACACAATATAATATAATATAATATGATCCTTCAGTTGTAACACCCTTTCGGTGCCTAGTTGCCATACCACCGGAGGAATTACGAGGGCTGAACTATTTCCAGGTCGCCCAATCCCAGACAGGAGTTGTGTTACCGGGGTTGGGTTCGAACCATGGGCCTTCCGGTCAAGTTCGTTCCCTAACAACTGAGCTCTCTCGAAACCGTTCTGATAAGTTAGCTACCCATGGCGTGGATCCGCCCTAGAATTGCGTACCTGGACACTACAGGTTATTCACCATGTCCCTGTCTTATCCATTATCAGATAACGTCTGTCTGCGCAACACCTAAATGATAGGTCACTGGTTCGAATCCGCCCACAGGACTATCACCTTTCCAAACCGAATATGTCACAGTTCAGGAGATAAAGTGCAGTCCGTGAAAGCCTTTTACCACCACACAAGGGTGGCGGTTTAATCACCTTATGTTTTGTTTCATGTGTTATACTTGCCTTCCTTACATATGACTCTGGGTGCTGACAAGTCCAAGAGGATTTCTTCCAAAACAACCGATCCCTTTATTAGCTATCAGGAGCAGCAGGAATTAGCGCTCTCCCGTTCAAGCTCTGGTGTCTCACAAATCCGTCTGGGAAGCTTGATGACTAGCACAATTATATTCCAACTGTTCTATCCAAAAGCGCGTTTATCATTGTTTCCTGCCTCTGATTCCCATTCAAAGAACAACTAACTCGTCCGCAGTCGGTGACGACAGCACTGGCAGCTCACCCCTCTGATAACAGGTTCCCTTCCTCTTGATTATGGCTGGGTTACCAAGAAAATAGGACGAAACGTCACATGACAACTTGTTGGCCATCAATCCGTCGATTGATGAACGGTGCGCTCACAACACTCCAACACAACTCCAACGGATGCTCATAGTAGTAATATGTAGTAATAATAGCAGTAATAGTAATATTGATCCATTTTCTTCCAGAGCTACCCCAAACAGACCTCAGATGACAAAATTCGCGGACCAAGGCGTTATAATTTCTCGAACAAACCGAACAATGGCCATTTTTTCCCATTTTTTGATGCCTCCAATAAATCCAAGCCAAATTTCATTAGTATAGCACGTGTAGCGGTACCCTGGGACAAGGAGTCTCAACTCATCTAATCTCAAGCAGATTAGCGGTTTCGCAACAGCTTCGCAGGCCAGATGGAAGTTGAGGTCGCATTACAGCAATATGAGCTGAATTTCGAAACTTCAAACTAGCATGCAGGTTCTCTTAGACACAGACAGGAACTCACTTATCATCAAGAAAAGCAGGTTTAAACGTGTTTTTTTAGATGGAATGATGAAATTAGGGGTGAAGTTGTGACATTTCAAAGGTTCTTACTCAAACCATTGTTGGTGGAAATTTTCCGTATGTCATTCCTTTGTTTTTCAAGCATACCAACAAGAGGTTCTTTTAGGTCCACCGAACCTTCATCCGGTGAACATCGTTCTTCTTCCCCGTGCTTTCCCTACACCTTATTATTTGATCGGCACCTAGGTTATGGTCGAAATAAGTTTGTTAAATCTAACGGCTGTCCCCCCTCCAGTGCCTCGGTGCAAATTAAAAGGCTCGTCAACAAAGAACACAACAGTTTTATTGCAACAAGCGAGTGCCAAAGTTACAACGGCCTCGCGCTATTTAACGGGCACTATTGGACATTGATCCAGGCTGTCTGATTGACATTTCGTGAACACCGGTCAACATCAACCGTGCCTGAACACTTATCATAGTCGGTCATGCTTTTGTGGCATACCTGAACACTCATCGGCTTTTGCTGAATTGCTTAAGTGGTTGGCTGGCGTGGATGCTTGCCGGCTTCCCTATTTGGGTTTTGGTGGAGTTTTAGGGTCTCAGTAGGTTCCGGGCATTCTGGGGTTATTTTCAGGAATCTGGCCTTCCTGACAAAAAACAAACAAGTTTGCTGAAAATTCCTCGACAGCCCACGACCAGTTTCAACCTTCCTATGTGGGCTCATCGGGTGGGCTCTGTCCTCGAGTCTCCTGCAACCTCACTAACAAATAATCTCATGCCATATTGGTCGTCGCACGTTTTTTACGGTTTTGCTGTCAGCGAATATGATAATCTAGGGTGATAGGGATCTGGTGACACAGGGACACCTTAGTCCTGTAGGTAAAATCTAAGCCAACACACGCCTATTAGACGGTCGCAGCTAAAGATGTAGCCGAAGATTGCAGTCGATGGCCTCTGGATAAAGTGTTGTAAATCGTTCTGTTCTAAATGCCGTAGAATACTGTTTGACGGTACAGGACTCATAAGGGTACCGAAACTGTTCGACAGCCCATGACCGGTTTTATATATCCTGGAGGCCATTAAAAGACTTGGCAATAAAGCGTGAATGCCTATTCTAGTCAACTGAGTCGCATCGGTAACTATCATCTCTCCGGATGGGAAAGGTGAGGCGAGAGAAACAGACCCTAACAGATGTGACTGTATCACGCAACCAATGACGGCGCTGCCCACACTGTGTAGGTCTCACTATTTGTCTTATCGGACAAACAGAACCGTTCGACGTCAGTGAACAGTTTTGCGCCATTCCCTCTAACGTGTCGATCTCATTTCCATGTTCTCCTTATCCTCAGTAAATGAAACCATAACGAAATTAGGCAAAAATCATAACAGAAAGTTGACTTCATGCAGTGCATCCAGACACACGCAACTCAAAACTACAGCTAAGGGTTTTGATGAGCCGATTTTCGGAACTCTTTCGCTGAATAGTTTCAACTCCCATTTGGAGCCACCACTCGGCCTTTAGACGGACGAACTTCAACCACTGCTTTTTCAAAAAAACATCTTTTAAAATAAGCGGCGGTTTTACAAACTTTCGCATGATTGAAAACCAAATTTGGCGTGACAAACTAGGTCCCTTATGGAAGTCAATTCCTTTGCACTTTCTGCCTAGATACGATCGACCACATATCGAGGATGAAGAACCTCCATCTGCTCCAGCATTCGACATCCTTCCAGTTGCTCTCACGGTTACCGAAGGCAATCCGGCTCGGTTTTTGGTCAAGGCTGGTGGTTTCCCTCGGCCAAGGGTCCAGTGGTATTTGGACGGCGAACTGTTGGCATCGGTAGGTTTCATTAGCGCAAATTTGTTATCCTGCTTAGGTCAAACTTAGAATTAACATAGATTGGCTTCCCTGGTGGGACAAAATATCGACTGAAAATTTCCAAATCTCCCGATACTACTATCAGTCTCCAAGTAACTCAGATGGAGAACAATTTCACAGAGGAACTTTCATCTGAGAAGGTCTCACTCGAAGAGTCAGTAGATATAAACGGCCGAGTGGTGTGGGCCGCGTGACTGAAGATCAGCTGACGCTATGTCATTCCTAAGTGAGAGTTAATCACACCACTGACCAGGTACTCGTTGTCGAACGGCTAGGAGTTCCAAATTGTAGCCGGGAGGTCGTGGATTCGCGAAATGGGCACTGCTGGTGATTCCCAGCAAGGATGAAACAGTTGTACAGTAATTCTCAGCTATTCATCATGGACTGGCTTCACTTAAATGATGAAATCTCAACTGAAAAAAAACGAATCTCCTCACACTACCACAAAATTTAGAATAGATGACGCACTAATGCATTTCAGTCGTTACCAAGATGTCAACAAGTCGTAGTGACTTTGAGACACGAAACAAAGATGATAGCTGAGGTGCACTAGCTGAGTTGTGATTTTTCCGCGGAACTTGAGTTCATGAAGAAGGCCGATATTCTGAGGGAGCCAACTGAGGATGGCTAGCATTCTTCAAGTTATAAGACATGACGAAGTTATCAACTTTTCTAGGGGTATAATTAGCCCGTAGGCCGCGGTTTTCTGGCCCAGTTTTCCTGACACATTTGCGGCAATTTAGCTAGTATCAAACTTTCACGGTATTGTTTAAAAGTAAGACAACTTATTTACGAATCGATGACGAAAAGGGAGGCAGCATCTTGGTGAAACTCGACCTGTCGAAAGTGGAATATACCGTGCGAACATTCCCGATTTTCTAATGAGAGCGGGTCAATGAAAGCGCTGACCGCCGTGTGATGCTAAATAATTTAGTCCAATCTGAAAACGGAGTAAAATCCAGTCACATATTCACCCTGTCCCAGGGGGCGAGATAGCACAGCGGTTAGAGCGCGAATTTACTGACCGGAAGTTCCCTGGTTCGAAACCGACCTCTGTATCTCAACTTCCCTTGTCTGGGCTTGCGCAGCCTGGCAGTGTCCCAGCCCTCGTGCTTCCTTCTGGTTGCATGGCAGTTAGGCACCAAAAGGATGCTACAACTGAACGAGGGCAACATTCTATAAGCTGTTTAAATGTCGTTTGTTATCGATTACTGAGACTGTGGTTGTACAAACTTTGACTCTACAACCACAATTCGTTTCTCAAGCTCCTAGTTCAACCTGCAAAACGGCATGCTGAAATGTCGCCTGCTCGCAGAGGAATGTGGTTATACGGGTTTTCTTCATTCTAAAAATCGTTGTACTCTGTGTAGCCAACCGTGGAATCGTTAAAAACGTTTTTTTCAGGAGGCCAAGAATCGAGAAATACATCTTTCACATCAGTGTGCCACAACTGTGAGATCTTCAGTTTGTCGTAATCCCCCCCCTGGTTGGTCACTGGTGCGTTCCTTATTTCCCCTTGTCACAAGAGGACTTTTCGACAACAGGTACTCATGAAAGCACAACTACCTCGAATTGAAAAGTCCTCCAAATGGAGAACTAAATGCGTCTTTTTTCACTCTTCATACATGAGGAAGATCACAAACAGTGCATTTGAAAAGAAACGAAAACATCACTGGACCTACTGTACCGTGTGGTTGCAATGACTGTTCAAAACCGAGAAACTGCCATTGTCATTGATCATAAAGCCTCATAAAATTCCCCTAACACGTATTTTTTGTACAATCTCCCACAAACCGTTGCAGTTAGGAGCGTGGATAGAGGTGCGCACGAAATTGTCGCACCATGCCCTAAAGATGGAGTCAGGGTGACCTGAATCATCGTGAAATTCTAGTTTGCCAACTATCACCCCGTCATCCAATTCGGTAGCGTTTGTCAGAACCTCTTGAAATCATGGTCATATCCCATCTTAAACTAACTACGTGCGATCGGAAAGGCTTGAGTTCAAATTATCACTTCCCGTTCTCTTGGTGAACAACTTGGCGAGACCTATTTCTCCGGTGGACGTATTCCAGTCAGAAATTAGTATTCGATTCAATGAAATTTGACGAACCGGTTACGGGAATCGCTTGGAAAAAATGGTATGAAAGTAACTAGTTTCCGACAATAGAAAGTTTGCAATACTATATCGCTTGTCAGGTGTACTTTCGCGCCCATACAGCTTTTTTTCGAAACTCGCACTTCAAAGAATGCTCCTCTGTTTGACAGCGCTGAATTCTAACTGAATACTGCAGAATTTTTAGCCCAACGGAATCGATTAGGACGTGGGCTGGTTTGCATTATGTCAGTTCCTTCTGTACCGATCGATCGGGGGTGTAAGGGAAGACTGATTTCGGTTGCGCACAAACCTGGGCCACACCTCGCTGCCCTATGTTGTACACGACGTTGCTATTTATGTCACACTCGGTGGGTGCGACCTACGGGCAAAAAAAAGAGCGATATGCATTTCGTTTGTGTCTACCTATCTGCCCTTTTGCACAAATGAGAATGTGCGTGCATGCGCACACTTTTGTTCTGCCGAGTAGCGCCGACTGCTGTAACCCGGGTGGAATGGTTTTGTTCTTCCATGCATTCAGTGGGCAAACCAACAGCAGAATCCGTCCTAATAAACACGCACACACACATAGAGTGCATATGGAAATCAATGCCACACCGATGTTCCGTTTCGAACATGTTGATGCATGTTTTGAACGTCTTTTCGGCTGGTAAGGTTCGGGATAAATTATTTCGTAAAAGTGCACAGGCTGGTGGCGTGAATGTTGAACGCGAAATCCGAAGCCGTAACATTTCGGCTCGGTTTTGAATAGCATTTCAAACTTCACTTCAATACATCACAGACAAACAGCCGGTCAGCAGAAGATGGAACTCAGGAAATTCCGAATGTGAAATCCATATTGTGACATTAGAATCGTTGGCACATTGAGATTGGTTTTCAAAAAGGAGTAATCACGAGTTTGAAATGGAGCAGCATTCAGGTTGAATAGATTGCGTTCATATTTGAAAATCGATTTTACAGCCAGAGTGTGACCAATCATATTGGTGGCTTATCAGCATAAATTCAAACACGCCATTTTAGCCAAGCGTGCACGCGCCGCTGGTAGAGTGCACCCTGACGGTTGAGTAGGGATGCAGATATGTGTTGTAGATATCTTTAAAAATGTACTCACTCTTTCTCGCCGTTTGGTGAAATCGGTTTAGGAGACACGGTGCGCCAAACAAGAAAAAAAACCTGTTGTTGGTAATGTGAGATGTGATAATTTTAACTGAGACCTCATCCGTGAAGCCAATTTATGCTGAAAAGTCGAGAATCACTGTACAGCTGTTTTATCCTTTTTGGGAATCATCAGCAGTGCGCATCTCATGAAACTCCAGTAGGGAGTCTCGTAACCCTTGACCTTCTTGCTAGCAATGTGAACCCTTGACCGCTTGGACACTAGCACGTGATGAGGAGTTTGATTGGCTCTCAATTGGGCAGGACAGAGCTCCGCAAATCAATGCTTGTCGGCTTTTCAGCGTTGATTGGCTTAACCCATAGGACGAAATCTCTGTTGAAAAACAAATCAGCGTTTCTCTCAGATCATGCAAAATGTGCAGCCTTTCTATGGGCAAACTACTTTGGAATAAATGAAAAAAACTGATCTAAAAACAGTGTGAATTTGCAAAGTATGACCCAAAAATGCATCATAAGGAAGACTGTGGATACAGGGGCCAATCAGTCAATGCTGTAAAGTATTCAAACGTCCCACTTTGATGGAGATGTTGAGTTATACGTGAAGTATGCGTGGATCCTAGGCTTATGGCTGCACAGCGTCAGTAAATCTGGCTTTTCGTCAGACCCTGTTGAATATTTTTCTCCCTCAATAGCCTACTTGTGCTTCTTAAGTAGTGAAGTAAGCTTGATATTTGAGCTTTGGATTTGGTCCGCGAAGTTCAGTCAACCTGTGTTGACTAAACAAGAAACACTGTACAACTGTTCCGCGAGTAAATAGGTTTCCACATAAATCTTTAAACAAATTTTCCCAACAAGTTTTATAAACATATACGTTAGCCAAACGCTTCCACCACAATCCGTTAAGTCGAGAAAAACTAGGTGCACAGCAGTCGGCGGCGCCTAGGTGGTGTTTGGGTCGTTACAGGACCATCGGTTCGTGTGATTCGTCTAATAAGGTCCTAATTAGCCAAACCGAAAGTTGTTCGCCTTGTCTACCCAAAGTCACGTGATGCATGCTTCGTTCATCGTGTTTAATTCCGTTTTCCACATTTGCATCAGTGTGAAGATGTACTGGTTAAACTCATACGAAACATTTTATTTTTCCAAAAGCATACAGAAGATCCAGTCATAGCCAAGAAGGGGACCAGACTTATGAAGGACTCATTTTTGATGGGCTTCAAACATACTATAGATCCTCATCAAAGTCTAGTATCAGAAATTCGCAGTGTTACATCACGTGATCCATCCTATGGAAACCAGATGTATCATTTTCAAAATTTCGCGTGTGTATGCACGGCCCTCTGCAATTAACTACCCTGAGGAGACTGTACTGTAGACCATGACTTCGAGGGGTGATTTTTAACAGTGTCTCTGACCACAGGTCCATTGGGTCCATTCAGTAGCCGGGTTTGAGATGGTGTTTGTCAAAATGAATTGAACTAATAAAGTTCATTGGTGCGTACAGACCAACTTTTTTGACAGGGGCAGAGCTGTTTCGTTCAGGGAGTTACATGTGGGTCCGTAGGGAGTGAGCAGTACATAAATCCGATGAATTCATGCCATAGTTTTGCAGAACATTTGGTAATGCTTAATTCACATTATCACACCATCGCTGGTTGAGTGCGGGTCACGTGAATATCGATCAGGCCCTGTGGTAGCTGCGAGCAACCAGAGACTTCAGTACCTGTGAATCTTCAGACCAAGAGTTAAATCCGATCTCCGCTGGGTACAGTAAAGCTAGCGCAATTATTGCGCTCTACACTCGGTCCAACCGAACCATTCAGCATAACGGAGGGAGACGCATCATTGATTTGTGCGGACAACTTCCAAGATCAACCTTTTGAAAGTAGTACCCTCGCTTGACTAGGTAAACACTCATCCGCACAATCATCTAGATTACTATTCAGATGTATGAAAAAATACCTCATATGTTACCACGAGATTTGAATGAATTACGTCCACGGCACTTTATACCAGTCCTCATAAACGCTGGCCATATTGGAACGGGCGAAAAGAAAGCTGCAGGAAATGTAAGTACACACCTTATCCACAACCAGAGACGATGAAAGAGGGTGGACTGGAGCTGTGCGGACAAGCATTACAACAGAGAACGAAGGGGGCCCGAAGCATCGCATCTCAGCAGGTACACTGTAAAAAATGGTAGTAATAACACGATTCTTTTGACTACGGCCTTCCTCCCTAAGTTCTCATTTAAATTGTTAATAAGGCAGCACAATCGGTAATAAATCAATAATAATTTCTCATCTGTAACGTGTTTTCGGTGTATAGCTGCCATGCCACCTGGAGGGAGCACGACAACCGAATTACTGCCAGGTTGCCCAAGCGTGGACAGGGGCAGTCGAGATGCAGAGATCCGGTTCGAATCAGGACCTTCAGGCAGTATTTTCGCGTCTTATCCATTGAGCTGTCTGGAGCTGGTGACAAAGTATACGCACCTCAATCATCTCATCTTGTCAGATTAAAACGCAGATTTTCTTCCCACACTCCGATGCACATCTTAGACTTTTTCATGACTCTTAGTTTAATAGCCTGCAGTCAGGGAGACACAAGCTTCTATGGTTATCTAACTGCTGTTGGTTGGTTTTGCTTCCCTCGATATTTCGAACGATATAGGCAGGCGGCGGTGGAAACTGGCGAGTTTACCAAGACGGTGGCATCAGTCATTTGGAGTTTCATCGTGTTGGTTCACCATGTACCCAAAAGGTTCTCGCTGTCGCTCGGAACAATTTGGGTGAGGCCTCCGCTGAGACGGTGTTGGTGATTGAACCACAGATCGATTTTCGTCCAGATCTTCGTCATGTTGAGCCAGGTTGGTGAAAAAAGTTTTCTGTAGTTTTGGTTCATACCTATCATACTCCTGGACGAAACTGTTGCCCTTTATATATATTCAGATTATTAGTTCACATAAAAAAGCTTTGAATTTAAAAAGTGGCCTTGCTGACCACTTAATTTACCATGACTCACAAGTTGCCACTACTTGGCAAGTGTTGAATTAAGTCTGCGAATGGTAGCTTGTCAGCGCATTTCAGCCAATCACAATGCGCCAAGGCAATGCTCACGTGATCAATCACAGTCCAGGGACGACGGGGGCAAGAAGTCCCTGTCACGGTACTTTTGAAGTAGGCAAATCAAGTATTGGTATCTTGTGTTTGACCAAGGAGTTTCAAGAATAAATCGACTGACATGTAATGCACCACAAAAACTGATAGAAACCTAAATATCCGCTTGCGACACTCGTCAAGTTCAGCGGACTTGATGTTTTCCAATACTATCTCTGGTCAGCCCTCTGTTCCATTAAATGAATGCTGGTATTGTTTTGATTCCCTCACATTTTCACCACAGCACCGCCAAGTGGAACCAACAGCTTGGTTTGTTGCCATAGTTTGGACGGAATGGTTGCCACCTTCCTCCCGTACAAGGTTCAAGTTTGAAAAACTCACAACTCACTTCTTCGGCCACACTGTTTCTAACCAGTTTCGTTACCTTTCTCTAGAAAATCCTTTCAAAAAATTGGCTCAACTGAAGAAGGTGGAACGCACCAGTGAGTTGAACTCAGCTTTCAATCGACCCCGACCTCAAGCACTGGATCTACGTCGTATCGAAAGACGTAAGTTATTAATGACACCGTATAGTTGTCGGCTACTGAGATTAAAAGGGGGTGAACATGTAAACCCAAATCTAAGAAGCTCCGTGCACACAACAGGGCTTTGTGGTGTGTTGTCCTTTCTGACTGCGTCTACATCATCAAGTAAAATCAGGATCATAACCCCATAAAAGTAAGCAGACCGTGAAACAACTTTTCCGTTGATTTTATCGAAAAAAGCCGGTTCGATGTGTCCAAACAAGACTTATTGGTTCTATTCATTCGCTCAAAATCGGAATTTGGTCTCGCGGTGTACACAGAATGATTGATTCCCGATAAGCATAAATCCACTCTACAGTACCGCCTAGCTTCCAGGACAGGCTATAAAAACGGATCAGTGAACGCTACCAAAAAAGAACAACGCGAAAATGAAGAATTCGGATAGCCAGAAAAGAAGGAAACGCTCAGTTAAATGAGTGCGAACCATGTCTCTTTGGGTGGCAACAGCAGAGCAAGGGGGAAATGCACGGAGTAATCCTTCTCAAAGCAAGGGGGTTCAAGAAATATCGGTTTCAAACTGGTGACATCTCGTTACATTTCCTCAGCTACGAATGCAAATCAAACTGTGCTTTTGGACGAAAACTGACAGAGCAGCCACGGCGGCTTCCTGTAGCGTGAGTTCCGGATAAACATATCCTCTGCAGGTGTTTATGGCTTGTTCAGGAAGTCTTCAGTCTCGGAGAAGTGAGATATGGATTACAGTTTTAAACGAGCTTACAGGACCATTTGAATGACCATTTTTGGTCACGTGAATTCAATCGATGAGACCACTTGGTATGCGGTATATTGACTCTTTTGTGTTGGAAAGTTTTTCATCTGTCACTCGCAAAAGATTGTAGCCATTTCGAAAGGGAAATCCATCGATTCTCATTTCAAAGCTGCTCCTGATCGATACCGCGGCGCTGTGAGGAGACTACTGGACCGCAAAATGAAACCAACATTCTGCTTACCGTAAAGTAGTACAGAACTCATCTTTTCCAACAACAGATGAAAAAATAGCTTTTTTTGCTTCGGACAGCAGCATGATTATAATTTGAGAGTAAATATCAAATAAGGGCACTTTGGGGGTTGTCTTTCATAATTACATAGGGTACCAATAAAAAGGATTTCCCGTTGCCTCACTAAAACAAAACACTACTCCGGTCGTATGTGAACCTTTAGCCGACTTCCTCTGAAGTGGCAAGACATTCTTTGTGGGATGTTTTAGGATCCTCTCTGATCGTCTTCAAATGTGCGAATCCAAGGACAACAGTAACAGTAAAGTTCAGGATTCGAATATGTGACTTATCTTTCGTTAGTTTGTCCAAGTTCGAAAACCATCAACATCAACTCATCACATTTCTCGCTGTATGACTCCTGAAAGATTTTGAGTTCTCACCGATTTTAATGTCTGGCATTTTGATAGTCTTCTTGTGAATGTAATTCATTCCTCACAGACGCAATAGGGTGCTGGACTTCGCAGAACAAAGTACATAGATACCTAGCTTAGGATTGTAGCAAAGTAGGATTTTCGTAACCCGGAATTTTACGAACGTACATCAGTTTAGCCAACGCCATGGTCATGTAGAACTGTTTTGGTCTAGTTGGTTCTGATTTGGGATCTTCGTTTTCTGGCTATATTTCTGAGAGTTGGTTTGTGTACTTTCCACTTGATGATCCCCCCAATAGAATCTCCCCACCAAGCTAACCGGGGCTATTGCAGTCTGAGATTAGTTTGAAAAATAAAAAGACTAGAATCAATATGTTTTTTTTTGGGGGGAGCTATCGGTTGCTAAAGCTGCGGACGAAATCACTTGAATCAGAACCGATTGTTTTTGCAACGTTTGGGGCCTGGCCCACAGAAAAACCATGATAGTCCTGTTGAATGACGGTGTGTCTTCATTCTGTTTTCAGAGGCCGAATACAATGCTCGAGCAGCGGCCGAGAACGAGGCTTTGGAAGCGGAGAACTTGTATGCACGTGTTCAGTCGCAATTACGAACGAGCCGGCGATCCAGTCAACCACCGCCAACACCTCCACCGACTCGACAGGCTCCAGCAATAAATGCGGCACCACCGCAACAACATCAACGTGCGCTGGCACCGGAGCCTCAACCGAAAAAGCAAACATATCAGGTATGCCTGAAGAACCCGATGATTTTGGTCACTTCGGTTTTCCATAACCAAATGATTAAGTTTTGAAATGGAACTTACTGAAGCACCTAGAGGAAAAACGTACAGGAATTTAGGCGTGATCTCCATAAGTTTCCGGTGAGTAAGAAGGCGATGATTCTTGTAGATTAAACGGAGATTCAGCTGGGATTCAGGTGAGTCTTCTGCGAAAACCAAATTGGCGCGTGAATGATTGTATCTGGCGAATTTCGCGCAGTTCGGGTTCAAACAGATTGACGGGGACTCGGTGACTGTGGTTTCTTCACTCTAAAAAATTATCACGGTGTCCGGAAATACTGGGCCTTTGGATGACTTTCTGCATCGCTGGTAGTTGCTTGGTTCGGGTCGTAACACGTGCACTTCAGGGGAACATTGGAAACGGTTGAAATTTCTTTGGAGTAGAAGGCGATGTCATGCTTTTCACAAAGCGAAGTGAAATGAATTTTGATGAAACATGCTGCTGAAAACTTCTCGACAGCCCACTACCGGTTTTGCCCTTCTTGGACCTGACTGGCTCAACAGTTAGGCGCCAGAGAGATTCCTTCAACCCTATGTTCTGATTGAACTAACACTGGGCAGAATTTGACAAATATGCGCACAAGTTTGATTCTGACAAGATACTCAACTCAGTCTAGCTGAGTGTCTCGTTTGGGATGGTCTTTTTCAATTCAAAGGGCCGCACCAGACCGCCTGATGTTTCAAATGGTGTGATATTCGAGATATCACGATCCATTGTCTAGGAATAAATCTGCTCTACTACGGCTCTTCGACAGTCCGTTACCAGATTCGGCGGGATTCAAATGAGTCTCTTAGTTAAACCCAATTAGCGTGCAAATGAGGATATTTGTTGAAACTGATCTAATTCACTCTCGTATTAAGTGCATGATGAGAACACCACGTTGTCAAATTGCAGTCAAATTGCCCAGCTCAGCGAACAAGCCAACGACCATCTACGCTAACTGAGCTACCAACATTGTCCTCTATAGAAAACCACGTTGTTCTGCCGTCATCTCACAATGCATATCCTGGACATTGTTCACTGTCCTCGTGGATATTTTCTACCGGGCTGGTTCTACAGACACTGTAGAATTAAGTTCTGCTATTCAGGTACACTCTGTGTAAAATTCTTCTGGGAGTGCCATGGTAGGAATCCGGGGTGTGGCTGCGACGACTGATTAATAGTTCTTCCAGAAAGAGACGGTCAGGTCTAGACTAACTACCAGAAGAAACATCCATAGATCGATTTTAGCCCAATTTTCTTCAGTAAAGTTCTGTTGAATACTAACCGCCTCTATTAGTGTTTAATGGCAAAATTGTATAACCTCTCAAAGTCAATTACACGGAACTTTTCAATCCAAGTTTTTGTGCCTCTGAAGGTCCGAAGCGTATGAAGAAGGTTGAATCCCTCTGCTTCTCTATCCGAGGATCCTATGCTGAATTAGCCACACACGATTGATTTATACGATTCTCTCCAGTGAATCGCATAATTCGGCTAGGTCCATTTACAATACGTTCAAATCGTTCAGCTGTAGCACCGTTTCGGTGCCTAACTGCCATGCCACGCGAAGGAACCACGAGGGCTAGGATACTGCCAGGTTGACCAAGCCTAGACAGGGGAAGTCGAGAGGCAGAGGTCGGGTTCGAACCACGGACCTTCCGGTCAGTAAATTCGC
>SJOL01006726.1:157671-171402 GCA_004794785.1 Opisthorchis felineus
AAAACTCACAACTCACTTCTTCGGCCACACTGTTTCTAACCAGTTTCGTTACCTTTCTCTAGAAAATCCTTTCAAAAAATTGGCTCAACTGAAGAAGGTGGAACGCACCAGTGAGTTGAACTCAGCTTTCAATCGACCCCGACCTCAAGCACTGGATCTACGTCGTATCGAAAGACGTAAGTTATCAATGACACCGTATACTTGTCGGCTACTGAGATTAAAAGGGGGGTGAACATGTAAACCCAAATCTAAGACGCTTCGTGCACACAACAGGGCTTTGTGGTGTGTTTTCCTTTCTGACTGCGTCTACATCATCAAGTAAAATCAAGATCATAACCCCATAAAAGTTATCAGACCGTGAAACAACTTTTCCGTTGATGTTATCGAAAAAAGCCGGTTCGATATGTCCAAACAAGATTTATTGGCTCTATTCATTCCCTCAAAATCGGAATTTGGTCTCGCGGTGTGCACAGAATGATTGATTCCCGATAGGCATAAATCCACTCTACAGTACCGGCTAGCTTCCAGGACAGGCTATAAAAACGGATCAGTGAACGCTACCAAAAAAGAACAACGCGAAAATGAAGAATTCGGATAGCCAGAAAAGAAGGAAACGCTCAGTTAAATGAGTGCGAACCATGTCTCTTTGGGTGGCAACAGCAGAGCAAGGGGGAAATGCACGGAGTAATCCTTCTCAAAGCAAGGGGGTTCAAGAAATATCGGTTTCAAACTGGTGACATCTCGTTACATTTCCTCAGCTACGAATGCAAATCAAACTGTGCTTTTGGACGAAAACTGACAGAGCAGCCACGGCGGCTTCCTGTAGCGTGAGTTCCGGATAAACATATCCTCTGCAGGTGTTTATGGCTTGTTCAGGAAGTCTTCAGTCTCGGAGAAGTGAGATATGGATTACAGTTTTAAACGAGCTTACAGGACCATTTGAATGACCATTTTTGGTCACGTGAATTCAATCGATGAGACCACTTGGTATGCGGTATATTGACTCTTTTGTGTTGGAAAGTTTTTCATCTGTCACTCGCAAAAGATTGTAGCCATTTCGAAAGGGAAATCCATCGATTCTCATTTCAAAGCTGCTCCTGATCGATACCGCGGCGCTGTGAGGAGACTACTGGACCGCAAAATGAAACCAACATTCTGCTTACCGTAAAGTAGTACAGAACTCATCTTTTCCAACAACAGATGAAAAAATAGCTTTTTTGCTTCGGACAGCAGCATGATTATAATTTGAGAGTAAATATCAAATAAGGGCACTTTGGGGGTTGTCTTTCATAATTACATAGGGTACCAATAAAAAGGATTTCCCGTTGCCTCACTAAAACAAAACACTACTCCGGTCGTATGTGAACCTTTAGCCGACTTCCTCTGAAGTGGCAAGACATTCTTTGTGGGATGTTTTAGGATCCTCTCTGATCGTCTTCAAATGTGCGAATCCAAGGACAACAGTAACAGTAAAGTTCAGGATTCGAATATGTGACTTATCTTTCGTTAGTTTGTCCAAGTTCGAAAACCATCAACATCAACTCATCACATTTCTCGCTGTATGACTCCTGAAAGATTTTGAGTTCTCACCGATTTTAATGTCTGGCATTTTGATAGTCTTCTTGTGAATGTAATTCATTCCTCACAGACGCAATAGGGTGCTGGACTTCGCAGAACAAAGTACATAGATACCTAGCTTAGGATTGTAGCAAAGTAGGATTTTCGTAACCCGGAATTTTACGAACGTACATCAGTTTAGCCAACGCCATGGTCATGTAGAACTGTTTTGGTCTAGTTGGTTCTGATTTGGGATCTTCGTTTTCTGGCTATATTTCTGAGAGTTGGTTTGTGTACTTTCCACTTGATGATCCCCCCAATAGAATCTCCCCACCAAGCTAACCGGGGCTATTGCAGTCTGAGATTAGTTTGAAAAATAAAAAGACTAGAATCAATATGTTTTTTTTGGGGGGGAGCTATCGGTTGCTAAAGCTGCGGACGAAATCACTTGAATCAGAACCGATTGTTTTTGCAACGTTTGGGGCCTGGCCCACAGAAAAACCATGATAGTCCTGTTGAATGACGGTGTGTCTTCATTCTGTTTTCAGAGGCCGAATACAATGCTCGAGCAGCGGCCGAGAACGAGGCTTTGGAAGCGGAGAACTTGTATGCACGTGTTCAGTCGCAATTACGAACGAGCCGGCGATCCAGTCAACCACCGCCAACACCTCCACCGACTCGACAGGCTCCAGCAATAAATGCGGCACCACCGCAACAACATCAACGTGCGCTGGCACCGGAGCCTCAACCGAAAAAGCAAACATATCAGGTATGCCTGAAGAACCCGATGATTTTGGTCACTTCGGTTTTCCATAACCAAATGATTAAGTTTTGAAATGGAACTTACTGAAGCACCTAGAGGAAAAACGTACAGGAATTTAGGCGTGATCTCCATAAGTTTCCGGTGAGTAAGAAGGCGATGATTCTTGTAGATTAAACGGAGATTCAGCTGGGATTCAGGTGAGTCTTCTGCGAAAACCAAATTGGCGCGTGAATGATTGTATCTGGCGAATTTCGCGCAGTTCGGGTTCAAACAGATTGACGGGGACTCGGTGACTGTGGTTTCTTCACTCTAAAAAATTATCACGGTGTCCGGAAATACTGGGCCTTTGGATGACTTTCTGCATCGCTGGTAGTTGCTTGGTTCGGGTCGTAACACGTGCACTTCAGGGGAACATTGGAAACGGTTGAAATTTCTTTGGAGTAGAAGGCGATGTCATGCTTTTCACAAAGCGAAGTGAAATGAATTTTGATGAAACATGCTGCTGAAAACTTCTCGACAGCCCACTACCGGTTTTGCCCTTCTTGGACCTGACTGGCTCAACAGTTAGGCGCCAGAGAGATTCCTTCAACCCTATGTTCTGATTGAACTAACACTGGGCAGAATTTGACAAATATGCGCACAAGTTTGATTCTGACAAGTTACTCAACTCAGTCTAGCTGAGTGTCTCGTTTGGGATGGTCTTTTTCAATTCAAAGGGCCGCACCAGACCGCCTGATGTTTCAAATGGTGTGATATTCGAGATATCACGATCCATTGTCTAGGAATAAATCTGCTCTACTACGGCTCTTCGACAGTCCGTTACCAGATTCGGCGGGATTCAAATGAGTCTCTTAGTTAAACCCAATTAGCGTGCAAATGAGGATATTTGTTGAAACTGATCTAATTCACTCTCGTATTAAGTGCATGATGAGAACACCACGTTGTCAAATTGCAGTCAAATTGCCCAGCTCAGCGAACAAGCCAACGACCATCTACGCTAACTGAGCTACCAACATTGTCCTCTATAGAAAACCACGTTGTTCTGCCGTCATCTCACAATGCATATCCTGGACATTGTTCACTGTCCTCGTGGATATTTTCTACCGGGCTGGTTCTACAGACACTGTAGAATTAAGTTCTGCTATTCAGGTACACTCTGTGTAAAATTCTTCTGGGAGTGCCATGGTAGGAATCCGGGGTGTGGCTGCGACGACTGATTAATAGTTCTTCCAGAAAGAGACGGTCAGGTCTAGACTAACTACCAGAAGAAACATCCATAGATCGATTTTAGCCCAATTTTCTTCAGTAAAGTTCTGTTGAATACTAACCGCCTCTATTAGTGTTTAATGGCAAAATTGTATAACCTCTCAAAGTCAATTACACGGAACTTTTCAATCCAAGTTTTTGTGCCTCTGAAGGTCCGAAGCTTCTCTATCCGAGGATCCTATGCTTAGTTAGCCACAGACGACTGATTTATACGATTCTCTCCAGTGAATCGCATAATTCGGCTAGGTCCATTTACAATGCGTTCAAATCGTTCAGCTGTAGCACCGTTTCGGTGCCTAACTGCCATGCCACGCGAAGGAACCTCGAGGGCTAGGATACTGCCAGGTTGACCAAGCCTAGACAGGGGAAGTCGAGAGGCAGAGGTCGGGTTCGAACCACGGACCTTCCGGTCAGTAAATTCGCCCTCTAACTACTGAGCCATCTTGTTCACATATTCATTAGCTGACAGTTTTTGGCTCTAGAAACAGTCAGGAAAATGTATTTTTATCTCAGAGTTCAAGGGAAGCTGTATGCAGCATTTCGCGATAGTGTATGGTATTATGACGCACGTCGATTCATTGGTCATCGAATAGAAAATCCTGGCAAATGAAGTCGTAAAACACACCGGTAGGGGTTACAGACGTTCAGTCCAAGAACCCAGTTAGGTTTTAAGTGTCCTAGTTCCTTTCCTTGGTTAGCATGATGAAAATTCACGTGTATGGCTTTTCGGATTTCGGTGCTCCCGTAACCATATTCTGTCGCTTTCCGTAATGACCTCTCCTCCGGCTACAGTGTGACCTTAAGTGTAAAGTGCATTTTACAGTCCCATTGAGGTAGCAGGCTCATGATGGTTTGTTTTAATGTGCCCAAAGGAATTCGGTTAGAAAGTGCGCCACCTTGAATAGGTCTGTGAAATAGCAGAATACATATAGGTTAAGATCAAATCCAAGTGTACCTGACCCATTTTGTACACTTTTAGCAGTTCGTAGGGTTATATCTATATTGCTACGATCGTTTCAAAAAATCACATGTTTGGGAAATGTCTTTTGAGAAAAAGTATTCAAAACCATGCACGGAGGTGGTTACACTTCAATCAACAGACGTCGACAGGCGTACGGAATACACTGTTTTTTTCTTCAGTTTTCATTCTCTGAATTACTCGTAGGCAAACGGGGACGCTAACGGTAACTCTTTCGTTTCGCAGCCACCACCGATGCAACAACCCCAACACCAAGTCCAGATGCAGCCGCCGCCACAGCAACAGGCCCCACCGATTCCAAAACCTCAGGTGGCACCTCCACCGCCACCACCACCTGTACAAGCGGCACCTCAACCAGCTCCAGCGCCGCCCCAGAAGATAATCCAGCAAAACCCGATGCCCCCACCCCCACCGCCACCAATGCAAGAGGCTCCAATATCCCCTCCTCCTCCGCCACCACCACCTCCACCCCCAGTCATGAGTGGCGGGATGACAAATGCGGTATGTCGACTTACTATTTTATCGATCCCATGCTGTCTAGTTGATGCGTGGCAGGGATTCTGTACGTACTCGTCATAATTACTTATCAGGGCGC
Organism: Opisthorchis felineus; assembly: GCA_004794785.1. Classification (NCBI taxonomy): domain Eukaryota; kingdom Metazoa; phylum Platyhelminthes; class Trematoda; order Opisthorchiida; family Opisthorchiidae; genus Opisthorchis; species Opisthorchis felineus. Next base: position 162,832 of record SJOL01006726.1, read on the forward strand.
TCACTCATTGATTGTCCTCGTCACGGGTGGCACACACACACCGGATAATAGCAAACTGGGACAGTTTGTAATCCGCTTCAATGGACTTTAATTTGGCTGAATTCTACTCAGATCATGCGAGTATTGATTGAATCGATTGTTTTCAAAAGCACTCGCATCGTGACATTAGACCTTATGAAGACAGTAGTGATAAACACTAATCATCGGACCATCTTTTCCAAGCACCCGATCCCGGCTGTTTTCGTAACGGGGAGTGCCAAAAAGAATGACGCACGTTCGCATCTACTACCAGTCAGAATCAGTCTTCTGAGGGTGTGCGCGATAGTCCTTTAGGATAAACTACGCTTTTAAAATTGTGGAAGATCGAACCTACCAATGAAACAATCGTGGAGGTCCTTGTTATGATGTGATAGCCCGACCTCCTTGGTTGATTGCATTGACAAGAATCATTTTGGAACTCCTTAGCCCAAATTTTTCGGAAATTCGGGTTCCTTGAAGAACTAGAACCGATCTAGATTTACAAATGGCCCCTTCAAGCAACATGCTTCTTGCTTCATGCTGCTTGTGATAAGCGTGTGCATCTGTGCGGATAGAGGTTGTAGTTCCTGCAGTGGTGCAAATTCGCCAGACATGGTGTGCCTGACCAAGACGTTTGCGAGTCAGTTGCATCTTTGAAGAGCTAAACAAGGCTGTTCATTTAGAACGGCGCTATTTATTTAGTAAACTAACTGAGACAACCAACCACTTAATCATACTCCAGTCGGTGTGGCCATCAAATCGAGGAGAACTTTTCCAGTAGCGGAGTTTCTAGCAGTATTCCAAGGCTCTAGCTGCTAGAAGATATCTATTTGATACACAGGTTTGACGTTTCCCCCACCCCCATTGGCGCATGTCTCTTCATGATCCGCGCAAGTCCAACTCAGTTTGACCCCTAAGAGAAGAACTACTTCCCTGTTCAGCATAAGTCTCATACTTTTTTTCAAGTCCTATATAACTCTTTCTGAATTCATCAGCTGGTATCTGTGCAAGTTCAGCTTTGTTTCAGTCCACCGCTTTTTAAACACTTGCATGTATACATTCGGTCTCAGGAGCTCATATGCTAAAGTACTTTAATTCGTTGGCAGTAACTAAACAAGGGTGTCTCCGCAGCGCATTTGTCGATAGCATTCACCAACTGACAGCGACGTGGAGCTACCTGGATAACAACGCCGCAATGTTTGCGTACCCACACTGTACCAGGGCTGAGGCACTTAACCATTTCGGTGAATCTGTCGAACGGATCCTTCGAGGAAGTTTACTTCAAACAGCTGAAGCTTACACACCCGAAGGAATGGATACGCGTGCATTAGGTTGAGTGGAAGTCACTAAAAATTACAATGAGAGAGTTTATGAATATCAGCTTCCTGTTTCAGATTGCATGGCATCAGTTTGGGACGATTCTGTCCGGTTTGGACGATTGGTTTATACATGCATTTCCTTACGAACCGTATGAACATACAATTATATCTAAGGCATCCAACTGTCAACATTCGTAACCTGTTAGGGATGATTTGAAAGGAATACCTATCAAGTTGTTCATTCCATTCATCTGTATATCAACTTAAAGTTCCCCGAAGAATCTTTGTGAGTTCCCCCACCCTGATTCCTCCGTAGCTCTCCCTAATGGGTTGTCCATCCGATGCACGCTGGTTGTGCACAGGAGGCTAGATGAATCGGTGTCATTTGGTGAAACCTTGCATGCTTTGTTAGAAACCGGGTGAATATCCCCTTTTCCAGGTTTTCTCTGTCCCTTCGGTGAACGCATGATGGGTAGGTGTTCAGGCAAACTTCTGTTTCTACAACTTTGTTGTTGGTGTACTGTGAGAAGAAGCCTGATTTGATCCCCCATTTTTTCAAACTATCAGGTTTTCCAGTGTATTTGGTCATTGCTTTTTTTCGAAATTTGCCGGTAGCGTATACGCCAACGATGTCACATCGTGCACTACATACATAACCCGATGGCAGTTATTTATCTGCATTTTATTCGGATTTAACGAAAATTTTAATGACCAAGATAACTTCTGTAGAACTGTGTCAGTTTAATTGCGTTGGTAAACTAATCCATCAGAATGCTTGTAGACCAATCAACCAATCGTAACGAAGAAGTCTCTGACCAATCAGAACGGCGCGACATGTTCTCCAGTCAACATTCAACCTACGACTAGACTGCTGGAATCATAATAGACATTTCAGACGATAATACCGCCATCCAGATGATATAATGACCCTTGAAATTGTTGTCCATATAGCGTTTAATGTAGATTCATTTAAGGATGCACCGAATCTGTGACTCATATCACAGATGTACACTTTTATGAGTGTCACTTCAGATGACTATTTGGAACTGTGAGATGTTTCAACCGTTAGGTCCTGGCTATCGACTAATTCAGACAAACACCTGACTGCTAGGAAACGGCTACAGTACTTTATGCGAAAACTTGCTGATCCTCACAGAGGTTCTTATATTTCCCAATACATGTACCTGGACATGCACCGGAAACTCGGTCGGCTCCAACTCCGTGGCTGAGATTTTGGGGAGCTGAAGCGCCAAGCTATGTGCTCGATCTTGATTGCTGACATTCTGACCAATCCGTGCATGCCTTTGTATGGGCGTATTCGGCTGGTGACACATCATCCCAATCGACATGATGCTTGGTTATTTAGGGCGGCTCCCCTCTGGACACATTTTCTGCTTTATTTTTCCTTTCAGCTTTAGGTAGTATTTCGGTGCATTGGCAAGGGTGACACTATCTGTCACTCCAGGTTGTATCCCTTTTACTGAAAACTCCCACGTCTTTGTGGATCACTCGAATGATTCCCTTCTTTAGGCTTGATTTTACCATCCATCTTTGAGACTTTTGTGCTCCCAGTCGCTATTCAGGCTTTATTCAATGTGTTGGGCTCGTTTATACATTGTTTTGTAGCGTCAGAACGTATATAGTAGTAAAGTTTAGACATCATCAAACAGATTTTACGCATTTTATCTGCATTTTTCCCCAGGCAATGACCCCAGCTTACGAAGCCAAGACCGAGCTAATGCATGACGAGATCAGCGCGGATTTCACTATTGAGCTTTAAGTGAATAAAACCCACAAATGGACTCTTCACCCTTCCCAAAAGCAGTTCATCAGAGTCGCCCACAACGTACCAACCAACTTCTATAACATCGTTCACTTCTCCAACCAAACCGTTCTCACCCCCTGCCACACGAGCTACTGAATTTGCTGCTTACCTTCTGTGTCTGTCAATTATCGTGTTTTCTAAGACTTATGTTGCGTTCAACTCACGGTTAGAAAATTTTTCCGCTTCTCCTCATACACATGACTTCATTATTTGAAGTGTGGTGACGCATTTTGATCCATCTGTGGTTACCGTTATTTATGATTTTATTCTGGGGCTAGAACCGTTTTTTGACTGCTTTCCCCTATTTCGGAAATTTACTTGAACCAGTTGGAAAGGATTCGTTGCATTCGCCACAAACTGGTCATGTGGGGAAAGAATGCCGATGGACGTCAAACAGAGGGTGGGATTCACCCATCCCTAAAAAGGACGTCAAAAAATTCGAGCTTACTTTCAAACATTATCTACATTATCTATATTCGCTTCTACTTTCCTCCCCTTAGAACGAGGCTACAACCCTTACCGTGCACAAACAGCCCTATTTAGTTAGATTCTGACTTCGAGAGAAAATCCACCTACTGATTTCGCATCAGTAGTCAGTTATGTAAGGTGGTTTCACAAATAAATTCCCATCTGAGTCATCTCCGGGTTGTCTGTTTATCTGGGAGGAACGGAAGGGATATAGACCAAGGAAAAACTCTTTATTTTGAAAACGGGTGTATTTCCGGAGAGCCAGCTCATCTGCGCAGATAATGATTTGGGAATTCCGACCGAGGGACTTTGATGCGGATTATTTTTGAAATTACATTTCGGGACACGTTGTTTCCTTGCATGGCCACCTCAACAGTGATTTTGAAACTGAGTGGGCGTACTCAGCGATCGAAAAAAACTATCCGGTACCGCACTGTCATCTTACAGAGAAACCTGAAGTTACAAAACTCAACGAAGGACTAACTGAGTCCAAAAAGCTTTTCCTGGGGGTGTTCTTACCCACCTCGCTCAATCGTCTTCAGACATTCCCCAGAATATCCAAAGAGCTCGGCGGTTAGTAAATTACAGGATATCCATGGACTTCACTTGTGAGTATGCCTAACTAAACATGTCAATTACAAAATAAGAAATAGTCAGACCAAACTCATGACAAAGCAGTTGGTTCAATAAGAAAATCGATATTGCGGTCGGTGAGGCATTCAGCAACATAAAACTTTGGTACGTGTCCATATTAGTCTCGATTAAAGAGTCATTCTCGCATCCATCACGTGCATTATAGCTAATCCCGGGTAAGCGCTGGATTCGAGATTAGCTCTTATATGCGCTCATCAGCAGTGACGGTCCCTGAAATCTTGACATCTAATTTGTGAGTCAAGTGCGGTAATATTGTAACTAACTGGTGTCCCCGCTCCGGTACCTTAGTATCGGAAAAGCACTCACCAACAAGGAATACGACAGCTGTATTGCGGACAAGTGAGTCCAAAAAATCACAAGGGGCCTTGAATCCAGACGGTCCACGAGGCGTTGGGTAAACGCCCGTCATCATCGACCGTGCTTCTATGGCATGCATTAACACTCATCTTCGGCCATTGCTAGACCGATTGACTGCTTGAATAACAACTGGAAGCTGGCTTTTCTGGCCCGGATACTTGACGGTTTCCTGACTGCCATTATGGTGGAGTATGATGGTCTCATCAGATTTCGGGCATTCTGGGATTATTTTTAGGAAGCTGACATTCTTGACAGTTATTATGATTCCATTCGTTCCTCCTGGATGCACCCGAATCGTTACAACGCCTGCTGAGACTACATACTACCAGCCAAACAACCTTTAAGTCGGATTCTGGCATCCGTCGTCCTACCTGACTGAAGGAGTTAATCGATCCACACAAGTAGGAGAGTTTCTGAGTCCAACTCCCAGCCCTCGGGTAATCCAAAATATCGCCAGATTACGAACAGTTGTAATATTTCCGATGCTTCAGACACATGCTAGCAGAGTACCGGCAACAAGCTGGCCTCACTTATCACATGTAGGTGGTTCGAATCCGTGCATAATTAAGAATATGCCTTGCTTGTAATTTTGTACCAAATCGAAACTGGAGTCCAGTATCTCTCCGTTTTATTGTGTTACAGTGATCTGAATACATATTACGCAAGTCCCACAACCACGCACGACTTTGAACCGCGACGTTTGCTGATCGTTTGTCGCCTTTTTTCCTACAGTTCTGACGGCTCATATACCTTTCGGTTGCTTAAGCTGATGGTTGGAATGCACCAATGTCAGTTGAGTCCCTTAATGGCATGATAGCTTACACTGCACTTTTGCCGTCTGTCTTAGGTGCTGGGTGTGGGGACTTAAGCGATGACCTAGATAAGGGACGATCACGCATTCGTCTGGGTAACGTGCGCCCATGGCCAGATGGTGATGATGGCAGGGGGGGCATCTAACACCGAAACGCCAGGAGAAAATGGACCAACTTTTTGCCTTTCTTGTCGATCCGACCAGATATCCACACAACCGAAACAAATTCCGAAATCGTGCGTAATGCTTAGGCAAACCATATACAAAAGTTTGTTTAACTCCTCACGTAAGAGTAAAATATTCCGCTACACTCCGGAATATTTGGAGGAATAACTATATAACCCTTTCGTTTGCGAAGAGATGGCTCACTTCCCGACCAGATCATTTTCTATGTGGACTTGATCGAACTCATCACAGTAGGATATTGGAAAAACTGACCGGCGATCGACCAGTTTCAAAACCCGTCTCACCAGCCCAGCTAAAAATGTTAAACCTGTCTCGGAGCACCGAACGGGGACCGGGTCATGCCGTTCAAATCGGGGCATTCAACAAAACGCTGTCTCCTGGAGACGATCTGCTTGATTGTTCAGGTGAAACTAATCCATTAGCGATTAAACGCGGCAGGCGTGCAAATAGTTAGTCAGATATGAGGAAATTATGGCGAAATTTCAAAATGACGATTGGATTATCCGAATGTTCAAACTGAGGTTTAGTGTTCAACTTACCATTGCAATTTTTCAAGCATGTTTTTCGTTCCCTATCTAGCACATATTGGTAGGGTTACGTGTACGAATATCAGCAATACATTGCACAAATAAATCGGAATCGAATGATAAGACTCGAATCCGCGACCTTCGGCTACCAGGCTAGTACTCTACCAAAGGAACAACCCGTGATGCGCATGTGAACACGTGCACTTTAATTCACATGGATTTGCCACAGCTCTTCCTAAGAGATCAATAGTCAATATGTGCCAGAACCAGAAATTTGTCTGACGAAATATTTGGCTGATTTCATTGCCGGCTGCATGTCGATAAGACAACTGAACCTTAAGCGCGACACTATCCAACAAACCCAACACATACCATCAACGGCTACTAAAGAACGAGAGGAAGGGTGATCCACCTGCAGAGTTCTTTTCTGTAATGTTCGCCAGCAGTGAATAAGCATGGTTGAGCATCTTTCATGCTGTTGGTTCGACAATGCAACAAGGGCGGTTTATCAGCGGAGTTTCGTGCTTGCCTGGGGTTTTACAATCTAAGTTCACTGTGATGCAACGATAAATCTGCATTAAGCAACCCACAAACTGTGCAACCAATTGAGGCAAACCGTGGAGCGCATATGTAAAACTGGATTTGTTTGCTGAGCCGTACAATCAGATTGCAAACGTTTCATCATCGACTGAGGTGAAACACTTAATGCAATGTCAGGGATCGTGTTCGAGCCTAGCAGCCCGTCAGTGTTTGTGCGTTGAGTAGCAGCGCATATGTGCTAATATGCGTGCTGACAACTGGGGCTGACTTCCGATCACGACTGGTTGTTCGGACTGTCACCTCATGCCCTGATTAGTCGATGACCACGTGATCTTTCCAGCTTGGCCTCGCCTGCTCTCGACCATTGCTAGGTGCTTGAGTGACCTTTACTGGTATGACTTCAAGGCTTTTCCCGTTTCCTTCAGAAAATCAACCCACTATCAGGTTGAAAACAAGGTACAAAGGCCTAGCGGGATCACCATGATCCTGTCCAGGAATTTTGGTGATAACGGGCCGATTTGGAGCAGACCTTTTTACATCGAGAAAAAAATTGACAGCAAACCACATCATTCATTGAATGGAAATGTAAGGCAGTCTCCGTTGACCTAATGGAATAATGAATGAATAAAATGGCCTTTGCATAAAATCATTCTCTCAGCCTGGCTAGAAATGCCTACTGATTGAGAGGCCGAGGTGATTTTGGAAATTTAACGATTTCGTCTTGTAATTGATTAGCTCTACTTACTGGACGAATCATCAGTTGAAAATGACCGAATCTCCCCAGACTATCAACAATTTATAAGTAGCTCTGTGGAAGAATAAAATTCACTCGACGAGTGAAGCTTCCATCCGAGAAATCGTAAGTCGAGTTAACAAGTGTGACCACGTGATGTAGGTCACGTGATTGAAGGATGAGCGGCGCTCTATCCTGTCTAAGTGTGAGTTACACCGCTGACCAGCGGCTCGTGGTCGAATGGTTAGGAGTTGAAACTTGCAGCCTGGAGGTTGTGGGCTGAAAACTCTCTGGAATTTTGTGAGATGCGCACCGTTGAGGATTCCCAATAAGTATGAAAGAGCTGCACAGTGCTTCTCGGTTTTTCAGCATAGGTTGGCTTCACTTACAGGACTCAATCTCCACTACATGCCTTCCTGTTCAGATTACAAGCCACAGAACACAGTTTGGCTAAGTAAGTGAAAGACAACATTTATCCGCAACGCTGAAATGGATCAAGAGAGTTCAACCGAACTCAGTCGAATTCAGTAGGCCGAAAATCCGAACAGATACAAAAAACTGCTGCATTCTTGTCAAGTTTGTGTTTCCACTAAATCGAACACAAAACAAACAGTACAACAATCAGTTGCGGTTTTTATTTCATTATTCCTGTGAATCAACGGTGGTGCTACTCATGAGTAGCGTCAATCATGCCTGTTTGTTAAAAAGCCGTTTTGATTCCCTGTGCTTTTTTCTCCTGCCTAATGCTTGCTTATCCTCTAGTTCCTAAAGGCGTGATGTTGTCCCCCGTTCGACTTCTCTTGCAATTTCTTGTCAACTCTACTTATTTTCGAGTGTATGCTCCAACGGGACTGCAGGTTACCAGGGGGCGAACTTGAACTCTCAGTAAAGCAGATAAGCATTGCGCTAACTCGACTTCCCGGGCAACCCTATTTTCCATTACCTTTGTATTTCATCGTACATGATAGTGTTTGTCGGGATTTTGTTTCAAACGGGCACCTTAAACGCTCTTTCCGATTTTGACACGTATCACGTGCTACTTTGTCAAGCTGCCAGCTAAAGACTGCAGGTATATTCAGTTTGTGCCAAGTTCACCAGATACCCGTTTTTTCAGAAAGTTTCCTTTTCCTCTT
>SJOL01006726.1:172784-204033 GCA_004794785.1 Opisthorchis felineus
TTTGCCTTTCTTGTCGATCCGACCAGATATCCACACAACCGAAACAAATTCCGAAATCGTGCGTAATGCTTAGGCAAACCATATACAAAAGTTTGTTTAACTCCTCACGTAAGAGTAAAATATTCCGCTACACTCCGGAATATTTGGAGGAATAACTATATAACCCTTTCGTTTGCGAAGAGATGGCTCACTTCCCGACCAGATCATTTTCTATGTGGACTTGATCGAACTCATCACAGTAGGATATTGGAAAAACTGACCGGCGATCGACCAGTTTCAAAACCCGTCTCACCAGCCCAGCTAAAAATGTTAAACCTGTCTCGGAGCACCGAACGGGGACCGGGTCATGCCGTTCAAATCGGGGCATTCAACAAAACGCTGACTCCTGGAGACGATCTGCTTGATTGTTCAGGTGAAACTAATCCATTAGCGATTAAACGCGGCAGGCGTGCAAATAGTTAGTCAGATATGAGGAAATTATGGCGAAATTTCAAAATGACGATTGGATTATCCGAATGTTCAAACTGAGGTTTAGTGTTCAACTTACCATTGCAATTTTTCAAGCATGTTTTTCGTTCCCTATCTAGCACATATTGGTAGGGTTACGTGTACGAATATCAGCAATACATTGCACAAATAAATCGGAATCGAATGATAAGACTCGAATCCGCGACCTTCGGCTACCAGGCTAGTACTCTACCAAAGGAACAACCCGTGATGCGCATGTGAACACGTGCACTTTAATTCACATGGATTTGCCACAGCTCTTCCTAAGAGATCAATAGTCAATATGTGCCAGAACCAGAAATTTGTATGACGAAATATTTGGCTGATTTCATTGCCGGCTGCATGTCGATAAGACAACTGAACCTTAAGCGCGACACTTTCTAACAAACCCAACACGTACCATCAACGGCTACCAAAGAACAAGAGGAAGGGTGATCCACCTGCAGAGTTCTTTTCTGTAGTGTTTGCCAGCAGTGAATAAGCATGGTTGAGCATCTTTCATGCTGTTGGTTCGACAATGCAACAAGGGCGGTTTATCAGCGGAGTTTCGTGCTTGCCTGGGGTTTTACAATCTAAGTTCACTGTGATGCAACGATAAATCTGCATTAAGCAACCCACAAACTGTGCAACCAATTGAGGCAAACCGTGGAGCGCATATGTAAAACTGGATTTGTTTGCTGAGCCGTACAATCAGATTGCAAACGTTTCATCATCGACTGAGGTGAAACACTTAATGCAATGTCAGGGATCGAGTTCGAGCCTAGCAGCCCGTCAGTGTTTGTGCGTTGAGTAGCAGCGCATATGTGCTAATATGCGTGCTGACAACTGGGGCTGACTTCCGATCACGACTGGTTGTTCGGACTGTCACCTCATGCCCTGATTAGTCGATGACCACGTGATCTTTCCAGCTTGGCCTCGCCTGCTCTCGACCATTGCTAGGTGCTTGAGTGACCTTTACTGGTATGACTTCAAGGCTTTTCCCGTTTCCTTCAGAAAATCAACCCACTATCAGGTTGAAAACAAGGTACAAAGGCCTAGCGGGATCACCATGATCCTGTCCAGGAATTTTGGTGATAACGGGCCGATTTGGAGCAGACCTTTTTACATCGAGAAAAAAATTGACAGCAAACCACATCATTCATTGAATGGAAATGTAAGGCAGTCTCCGTTGACCTAATGGAATAATGAATGAATAAAATGGCCTTTGCATAAAATCATTCTCTCAGCCTGGCTAGAAATGCCTACTGATTGAGAGGCCGAGGTGATTTTGGAAATTTAACGATTTCGTCTTGTAATTGATTAGCTCTACTTACTGGACGAATCATCAGTTGAAAATGACCGAATCTCCCCAGACTATCAACAATTTATAAGTAGCTCTGTGGAAGAATAAAATTCACTCGACGAGTGAAGCTTCCATCCGAGAAATCGTAAGTCGAGTTAACAAGTGTGACCACGTGATGTAGGTCACGTGATTGAAGGATGAGCGGCGCTCTATCCTGTCTAAGTGTGAGTTACACCGCTGACCAGCGGCTCGTGGTCGAATGGTTAGGAGTTGAAACTTGCAGCCTGGAGGTTGTGGGCTGAAAACTCTCTGGAATTTTGTGAGATGCGCACTGCTGAGGATTCCCAATAAGTATGAAAGAGCTGTACAGTGCTTCTCGGTTTTTCAGCATAGGTTGGCTTCACTTACAGGACTCAATCTCCACTACATGCCTTCCTGTTCAGATTACAAGCCACAGAACACAGTTCGGCTAAGTAAGTGAAAGATAACATTTATCCGCAACGCTGAAATGGATCAAGAGAGCTCAACCGAACTCAGTAGAATTTAGTAGGCCGAAAATCCGAACAGATTAAAAAACTGCTGCTTTCTTGTCAAGTTTGTGTTTCCACTAAACCGAGCACAAGACAAACATTACAACAATCAGTTGCGGTTTTTATTTCATTATTCCTGTGAATCAACGGTAGTGCTACTCATGAGTAGCGTGAATCATGCCTGTTTATTAAAAAGCCGTTTTGATTCCCTGTGCTTTTTTCTCCTGCTTAATGCTTGCTTACCCTCTAGTTCCCAAAGGCGAGATGTTATCGCCTGTTTGACTTCTCTTGCAATTTCTTGTCAACTCTACTTATTTTGGAGTGTATGCTCCAACGGGACTGCAGGTTACCAAGGGGGCGAACTTGAACTCTGAGTAAAGTAGATAAGCATGCTATCCATTGCGCTAACTCGACTTCCCGGGCAACCCTGTTTTCCATCACCTTTGTATTTCATCGTACAGGATAGTGTTTGTCGGGATTTTGTTTCAAAAGGGGCATCTTAAACGCGCTTTCCGATTTTGACACGTATCACGTGCTACTTTGTCAAGCTGCCAGCTAAAGACTGCAGGTATATTCAGTTTGTGCCAAGTTCACCAGATACCCGTTTTTTCAGAAAGTTTCCTTTTCCTCTTGGCTCGGAAATGCCCCCCTCCCCTCGAACGTACTGACGGTCTTCTGCGCCGTTATCACTGTATACTGCCTATTTACTCTGCAAGTATCCAAAACCCAGCTGCTTCATTGCCCCTTTGATGCCCCTACTGCTTGTACGTTCTGCTTAATTCATGATGTTTAATAACCTGTTTTACACAGAACCAGTTGTCACTACAGCATCTAGTGACCTCATCCGTTTGTTCCCACTGCCTACTGAATACGAACTGCCTATGGTGGGATAGCTCCAACTGTCCTGTAAGATCCATGGCTGATAAAGTGGTGATGGTCGTTGCCAGCTAGACAGAGGACGTATATCAATCGGTCGGCCAGGGCCCTTGATAATGTCTAGAAGGGGATACACAATATGCCGTGTGGCAGTAAACTGTAGTACGGTCAGAAGAAAGTATGTGTATCATCATTGTGTCGCATTCTGCTAACAGGTTTAGCATTCAGTCTGTTTAGTCCGAACACTCAGCGTATTTGCTACGCACGAGTCCGGGGCGTTATCACAAACGCGATCATAGTTAGCGGAAAATTGAGAGCAACGTTTTTCCAAGTAAATGATGAGATCTAGAACGAATGTGTGATAGTCCGCTGGGAACAATATGGGCGGAACACAATGAAAACCGATAGCTGATTGGTTGGAGCACACACGGGGGATGAAACACGGGCGCACTAGACTATTGGTTCTTCCGGGAGACTGGATTTAATGACACAGTTCATGGATGCGGCTGGCGAAATTTCAGAGTTGAACCCAAGTTGCTACAGTTGGGCCAGCAGCTACCAGGGACAGGGATAACATTTTTAAACACCGTATTGGAAATCAATAGACAAGAACGGGACTGAAGGGAATCACACGCTTGCCTGAGCAGCCCGTCAAATAATAACAGAAGTACAAAGTGGAACTTCCATCTGAGTAGTCATCATTCGAGGGCCAGTCAATCAACACGTGACCAAGTGATGTGGATATCATGAATGATGGTTGAGTAGCGATGCGTCCTGCCTAAGTGAGAGCTAATCATACTGTTGATCAGCCGTCAGGGGCCAAACGGTTAAACGTCCAACCAATGATAGCGGATTTGAAACTCTCTGAGTTTCGTGATATGGGAACTGCCGATTTTTCCGAACAAGAATGAAACAGCTGTACAAGGCTTCTCCGCTTTTCAACACAGAGTGGCTTCACCGACAGGATGAAATCGCTAATGAAGTACGACAAAGCTGGATTGAATATAGCTGAGTCTCCAGGTACTATGAGCATCCATTAGGTGTAAATGTGCCTTCATGGACGTCACCAGCCTAGCTTATTTGGAAATGTGTAGCCTTTGTATGCATCCTCGGTGTATCACATTTGGGCCATATTATCTTGTTAAATATGCACTTCTAGGGGTAGTGAGTGTAGATATTTTCAAAATTCCGTTAGTAATGAATGCATTCATACATATTTACTCTAAACTCATGCATTCAGGCTGACATTCTGTACAATTCTCCGGGCAACTTATCATACAATTGAGCCAAGATTGAACATAGGAGAATGGATGGTCACGAACGCTCGTGTGTGTCAGTCACTCAATCAGTCAATCAATAGTCAGTTTAAGGCTGACTAGTCAGTAAAAATATCATTTGACTGTCTTGTCTTCAGGTATGAGAGCTAAGTCTGAAATCCTAAAACCTAAAGAAATGTTGTTTACACGCAACAACGGTTCAAAACTGATTTAGTTCAAATTCGTTTCACCGAGCAGTTGAGAAATTTCCTTTTGAAATAAGGTAAAATAATTTGTACTGTGCTATCATCGTTCGGACGAATTAAATTTGCGCGCATTTTTATCATCATCATCATCATCATCATCATCATCATCATCATCATCATCATCATCATCATCATCATCATCATCATCATCATCCTCATCATCATCATCATCATCATCATCATCATCATCATCATCATCATCATCATCATCATCATCATCATCATCATCATCATCATCATCATCATCATCATCATCATCATCATCATCATCATCATCATCATCATCATCATCATCATCATCATCATCATCATCATCATCATCATCATCATCATCATCATCATCATCATCATCATCATCATCATCATCATCATCATCATCATCATCATCATCATCATCATCATCATCATCATCATCATCATCATCATCATCATCATCATCATCATCATCATCATCATCATCATCATCATCATCATCATCATCATCATCATCATCATCATCATCATCATCATCATCATCATCATCATCATCATCATCATCATCATCATCATCATCATCATCATCATCATCATCATCATCATCATCATCATCATCATCATCATCATCATCATCATCATCATCATCATCATCATCATCATCATCATCATCATCATCATCATCATCATCATCATCATCATCATCATCATCATCATCATCATCATCATCATCATCATCATCATCATCATCATCATCATCATCATCATCATCATCATCATCATCATCATCATCATCATCATCATCATCATCATCATCATCATCATCATCATCATCATCATCATCATCATCATCATCATCATCATCATCATCATCATCATCATCATCATCATCATCATCATCATCATCATCATCATCATCATCATCATCATCATCATCATCATCATCATCATCATCATCATCATCATCATCATCATCATCATCATCATCATCATCATCATCATCATCATCATCATCATCATCATCATCATCATCATCATCATCATCATCACGATTGACAGAAACCACATGAGAAAGCTGGTGTTTCACTGCCGTAGAAATTGCACACCACGAACTGTACACGCAATTTCATCAGTGTTATTCGTGTTAATGTAGTCGTCATCCGTGCCCACCAATGTATGAAAACACACTGTAGGTTTTCTTATCCACAAACACTATCAACTTTATCGGTTATGTCTGATTCGGGGTTATCGAAACAGGTCCTGGTAAATTAAAATTTTGTCTGCTAATGACTGCACATCGCTGGTTCGTGTGATTAAACCGTGGGCCAATCAGAGTTGGAATAGGGGTGGTCACCTGATCGATCGTTTCAGATTGATCAATTGTTCACTGACAGCCAAGCAGATGGGCAGATAGGCAAAATGTGATTAAAGTCATCTCTACAGTATGGTTATAATCTCTAAGACGTTTCAAAGCACATTGCTTGGTTGTTGCAAAAGCATGTTGTGGCTCACTAGAGGGTTACATCTTCGTTGTCAGGTTCTCGTTAGATATTTGTCAAATGAAATATCCAGCTAGCTCAGTCATGGCATAGCACACTGAAGACCAGACCAAATTACTTCCAGAGGTGCAGTCATGTGGTTATTTCTGATGATTAATGTTTAGCTGGCTACTGTATGGAGGTCACAATCCCTTATTTTCAAAAGGCTCATAATTCACCTGGAAATGATTCGATTGTGAGCGAAACATTCCCAAACATCTGTTTTAGCTTTCGCTGAGTGAGAAATAAGCCATACTTATTTCATCCAAACAAGTGTTTCTGGTTTATTCCGCAGTATGATTTGGATACATGTACAGAATGCTTGATGGCATATATGCTTGTTTACAGGATTTGTATCGATGCGTCCGTTGATTCCTCTGTCTTGTATGAAGGATTGCTGGATTCTTCCTCTGGGCAACGGAACGAGAAAACAGGGAGATAAACGGATAGTGTTCAAACTTTCCATGTGAGTTTTCTGTTTTTTGTACCGGGATTGATAAAATCGAAATAGCTGATGTGCGTTGAAAGCAGAACTCAACAACAATGAATAACTTAGCTCGATATCAGAACTGGTAGTCGTGGAAGTGAGTGGAAGAAGTCACATGGAGAGAAGACTGGCTCTTCGAACAGTTTGCAAGGGGATTGGTTGATTTTGAAGCCGGATCACACACAAACGCTGCGATTGGTTCGCCTGTGTGTACGCAATAAAGTTGAAATAAACTCTTTTGACATTTTGGAAACTATGTACAAAAGGCATCCATAATTACACACGACCAATCAGAATCACAGTTATGCTTATCAAATGAATTGCACAGCAACGGTCTGTCCACCGGAAACGATTACCCAAACCCTTGTCTGATTTTGACTTGGATTCCTTTTTGCTATTATCCGCGATGGTGGGGGAAATCTTGTCCGAATATGAGTCTTGTCCGGATGATGTAGCATTCAATTTACTCATCCAAGTAACCCCGCGTTCGGAGCCTGACGGTTGCTCGTTCGGATCGATGGAATCTTCATCATCCGACAAACCTCCCTGGGAATTTATATTGGTGGGGGAATTGTCTTGTGACAGTTGGTTTGGATTCAAAAAGTTGTGAAACGTGTTGAGATGCGGGTAATCCGCGTAGTCTACTTGTAACCCGCTCTGTACTCCTGGGAAACCGCCACTGCCCTCAAAGTTGGATTCTGATATAAAAAGGAGGGGGTGAAAGACTGTTACCATTAGGAACACTGTGTGGTCACTGCTGACCACAGACTATACTTCATTACTAATATTTTCGAAAGTTTACAAGTAGGGTAAAAATACTCAATGGTTTATTATTCTGAAATGTATGTAGCCTGTAGACAACTTTTTCATGTGTTGCTCTGGCGCAGCCCCTTCAGGGTTATGTCCTTTTCTAAGTCTGAAGGTCACACGGTACACGCGCAGACAGACGTGTCGCAGTTGCTGTTGTGCCGTTCAAAGTAGGCCCCTGTTATTGTTTGGTTGAAACAGGGCTCAGTCAGTGGCTTGCGCCTCAGCTTCAACTCATTCAATGTTGGATACAGAGACGACCCGGGCCAGTCAAACCAGCATCGAAGATGTGCGAAAACGTGAGCGCTAGTTATATGGTCGACGCATTACAACCTCGATTGGGAAATTGCGGCTTTTAGTCCGGGTTTTAGTTGCCAAGACGACGGTTGGGACTAGCTCCTTCCAACTTTGTTTCACCGGATCACACGACTGAGAAGTTACTTCCCCTATTTTGCTGCATTTTCGTCCATCCACTTGGCTGTCAAAAGTTGTCAACATAACGAAAGCGGAGATTTTGTCCTGAGCCAATCTGTGTTGATAAGTCGAGGAGCAGCACTGTAGAGCCGACTCACTCCGGGAATCGGGATCGTCAGCAGTGCACATCTGGCAAAACCGAAGGGAGTCTCAAACCTCGACCACGCGGTGCGAAAGAAATGGCTTTTTTTTGAATAGAACCGGAGAATCGGTCAACTTCCCCATGGAACGTTCCACAAGTATTCACTACTGAGGAGATCACAGTAATGATAAACACTGAATACATAACTATTCAGTTGTAAAGCCCTTTCGGCGCCTAGCTGCTGCGCCGCCTGAACAAAACACGAGGGCTGAGATACTGCCACAGGAGCAGTCGAGATGCTGAGCTGGGATTCAAACCCCAGACTTTCCGGCCAGTAATTTCGCGCCTTAACTATGGAGCTACCTCGAGTTCAGGAATATGACCGCCATAATTCACACAAGGTACTCTGACATCAAGGTCTATATTCACTTGCTTGTGAGATTTTATTTCACAGTTCCACCCTCCGCATAAGCAACTCGATCATTTTTGTCGTTTTCAATTTTTGAATGTACTTGCGTGAGTAAGAACTGTTGTCCCTCAACATCTAACGATAAAGCTGACGGACAGAGTGATGGTAACAACCTACAAGACCATTGATGTTCTATCGTACTGGAAAGACAGAACGGATGCTTCTTTCGATTCGAGATGTTGCCTCAGTTGTGCATCATCGTCATCATCGACAGCATGACATCAGTGTTCAACACCGATGCTTCACTGCCGTACAACCATGATTTATTTGAAAGTCTTATTGTGAAGGAAAGAATAAAGGTGGACGGGGAAGGGACTTAGTGCTAGCTTACTACAATCATTCCGAGGTGCCTACGCCTCCAGACACTCATTCAGGCAATCTGGATAGAAACTGACAACAGGATCGCCACTGACATCGGTTGGCAGCCATATCTTGCCTCAGTTGTGATCGAGTATTGAAAGCTGTCGAGCCCGAGATAGTTCAGTGGTTAAGGCGCGAACTTACTAACCGGACAGTCTGTGGTTCAAATGGAATACAAACATCTTGGCTGCTCCTGGGCAGCCTGCCATCATTTCAGCTCTCATGCCTCCTTCGGGTAGCATGACACACAGGCATCGAAAGAGTGTTACAGCTGGACGGCAGAACTGAAAGATGTCCACCACCTCCATGGTTTTAGATATCATGACTTTGGGCCGCTCTACTAACAAGTCCCTCTACGGTGTTTCTGACCATTAACTTGCTAGAACGTTGTCCTTGGCACATTAGGAAAATCGGTTTTCGTTTAGTTTAATCCTATACAATCAAACTTACCTTGAGGTATACTCACAGTTCCTGTATTGGGTTCTACCGGCAGGGGTTTGCTGCTCTCATTTCCGGTGGGCGGTAGTTTTGGCCAGTTGTAGAGTGGCCAACCAATAGAAAGACCTGATCCCTCGTCAACAGGACCTTCCAGAGGGCCAGAATTGTTTGAATTCGCGTAGACGTTTATAATAGGTTTTCGTGGTGTTGATGAGGCATTCTGAAATTTAGAAAGAATTCAGATAAAGTCCTAACTGCGAAACACGTGCAAAAATTCAAGCACACATTGATATACTTTCCTTAACCTGCTTTCAGCAGGGATAAGAAAACTTGGGACTATGCATATTATAGAATAAACGTGAAAATCGATTCAGTCGATTGTTTATACACCTCATTTTACTCCACGTAAATTTTCTTTGGTTTTCAAACGGGTGGTAAGTTCCATGACACTTCAAAGAATCCCTATCTGGTGAGCTTCAAAAACGGCGAAATCGGTAGTGAGGTGTTTCAGAGTTTTATCAAAAAGATATAGACAAATTCAGTGTCATCTCTGGTTGTAAGCATAACAACGTGGGACTTTGAGTTGTGAGGATATGACACAAATACAACGCCAACCTCAATGTGATAGAAAGCAGAACGGGGACAAATTCTCCCCCAGTGCATTGATGAAGTCAACCAGTCTGGTTCCGAAACAGGCTTTTTCATCCGCTGCATACACTGGGGCGCGTGGGATTCAGTTAAGTCCATAGTTAAAGCAGGATTGGCGTGCAAATGAGTATTATTCGCGAAATTCCGTACAACTTGAATGCAATTAGAACATAAGGTTGATTGAAGGAAGACTCGAGGACCGCGCTTACCTGTTGAGCCCGAAGAGGAGTAAAACCGGCCGTGGGCTGTTGACGAATTCTCAGCCACATTGTGAATAGTTTCAATCGGGGATTGTGCTTTCTTTATTCATCAGTAGTTTTTTAAATAAAAATTCGCCTTATCCGCTTTCATTGATCATTTTCACTTACTGGTAAGCTGTGGAACCGCCCAAGTAAGTGACCAATAACATGCTGCTGTTCAAATCCGTCGCCAATTATTAGTTTCCAAAAGTTAGGCATTTCGCCAAAATGAGTGATTCCTTGTTCGAATTAGGCAACAGGCTTTCCAAGGGCGTGTTGCGAAGGCATCTGTCGTAGATACTGAGTAGTTATCGTGATTCGCTTGTCAGGTATTTGCCTTTGTACTTGAAACTCAAAGTTACACTAAACACTAAGACCCCACGTCCGACCAGTTGATTTTTCAAATCAACCGTTGATTTTGTAGTCGCCTATTCAGATAGTACTCACAACACTATTAAAAGTGGTTCTTTTTGATGCACTCAATCGATTTAAAAACCGATTGGGGTGACCCTTCGTTTGGAAAAGTTTGAGATCGGACAGGTTATTGCAACCTGGCAGCCATGACTTATAAACTGGAGTGCGAAATGGTACATTCGGCATCAATGATCAGAAAAGCAAGACAATTCATGACTTACACTAACCGGACTATTATACTGGCCTCGCGTCATCGTTTCGACAGTCAACCCTCGACCAGTGTTTTGTTTTACAGAAGGTATTCCAGGGCTCATCTGGTGTTGTGCGCCATACGAATTCCATCCCAGCATTGACCCGTAGGCCAGCATTCCGAGAGAGTTGCTCATATCATCAGCATCCGCGCTGGTCCCAGAAAGCTTTGACGGGGCTGAAAGACGGAAACTCATTGATCAATCGGTAGACTAATTTCCTAAAGGCACCACATAGGTTTCATATAATGCGTAGTAAAGCGGTTCATCCTGAACTTCAAACATTTGCTTATAAACTCATCCGTATCTGTCTCTTGAACATTTTCTATGCATCTTAACCTGTCCATAGATCATTTGAACCAATCGATATTGTTGGCGAATGTTGTTTGGCCTCGGAGAATGGAACTTCAGGAAATGAATCGAACAGTACTTCCCTCAACAGCTGTTGTTACACTTGGTGATAAGTTCTAAGGTTAAAAAAGCCGGATTTCCATGTGTTTAAAGTGAAAATCATATCATCTGATTAGGGAATTTGAAGTGGAATTTTTGTGTTCACTCAGTAAGCCAATCAATAAATACACAGACCGAAGAATAGTGTTCACTCAGATGAGCATGGTGCAACATAAGGCCGGCACGGTCAGTGGTTTCGATAGGAACCGCTGACACAGTATATTATGTGGTCCGATTTCAGGCCTGCACATCATTCTGGCAATTTAATCGTTTGACAGAAACACCTTATTCACTAGATGTTTTATTTCCTAGACCGTCAGAAGAGCAAGCTTGCTGGAGACATGAAAATAATTCTGCTTGCAAGAAAAGTCATCTGACTACTACAACTTGATTTCTTGTAAAGACATTTATTGTACTCAGAGGAACGATTTTCACTTAACTTTGCTGACTACTTGCATGAAATGAAGTAGCATATGAGGCTTAGAGGCGCGTGATGCGTGAGAGTGCTTGAGTGAGGAACCGAAAAACTGTTCGCGTGTTCAAGTTATAGAGTAAACTGCTGGCCATAAAGAGCATGGGTTTTTTTGCCGCTTAGAATTTTTTGAAATTCATAATTAATTTACACAGTCTAGAAAAGCTCTGTGTGTGCTAATTATCCAAACGAATGAGCATTAGCTCAAGCCTAAAGTTTGCCAGTTCGGAAGAATTTTGGGGATCACTGAATAACTTTACTCTTCACTTGTTTGGGTGGTTCTCCTCTCGGGAGTGAACATCAAAGGACAAGTTTTTTTGAGTATCAACTTGTCTTTTCTGGCTCACTTCGATTGTGGGACTACTGAGCACAACATGTACACCACATCATCGATTACGTTCTGTCAAGAACCCACACAAAACGATGGGTTCTCCCATTGTTCTTACATAAAGTCAGCTAAGTTCCCAGTGATTCAGCTCCAGTTCTAAGACCAGCTGGCTCACGTCACTGTCAGTCGGTATTTTTGAGAATCGGGTTCAATCTCCACTGTTTAATACTGTTATTTCATGTCTCAAAATCCTCTAAATTTGGAGCTACCAACGAATAACATTCCGAAAAATCCTATCAAAATGTTGCCACTGGTTAATAAGTTCGATCGATCGCAATTACTCCTTCAGAGTGAGAATTTTTCGTGTGAGACATGATCTGCCGGTCACGTGCTCGGATCACGTAAAACCAGCGGCCGATTTTGAACATAAAGATCGATGGATCAATCAGACATCTTCTCAAGGTCAAAACTGCCTTCACATTCGTAGATATGCTACAGATAACAGTGAAACAAACAAAGTTATAGGTCGTTTGATTGGAGTATCATGTTAACACAATAACAAGTCCTGTTTTGTAAGACTGGATTGATAGAACTCTTCTAAGCTTCTAAGCTTTTCAGCATACATTAGCTTCACTTACAGGACGAAATCTCCACAAAATCCCAAATCTCTTCACACTGCCAACAATCTATAAATAGATCAGGGGAAGAATAAACTTCACCCGATTAGTGGAACTACCATCTGAGAAGTCGTTGCTCGAGGAGCCAGTCAACTCCTGTGACCGTGTGTGATGTGGATCCCCTGATTGAAGGATGAGCGGCGCTATATCCTGTGTAAGTGCGAGTTACTCACACCGCTGATCAGCCGCTCGTGGCCGAACGGTTAAGTGTTCAAACTACCAGCCAGGAGGTCGCAGAGTTTCGTGAGGCGCACAGCTGATGATTCCAAATAAGGATGAAACAGCTGTCCAGTGCTTCTCGGCTTTTCCGCATAGATTGCCTTCACGTACAGCACGAAACCTCCACAACGATCCCATATTTCCTCACACTACCAACAGTCTAAGCAAATTTTCACATCTGGTTGATCATAAGCTGAGCATTAAACCGGAGAGATTCAAGTGGATTTCAGCTGAGTCTCCTGTCAACACTTAATTGCTTTGCATATGAAGATGCATTGCAACGTCTGTTCAGACATGAAAATTCGGATGCGTCCAATGCGCGTTGGTGGAGTAGTGGTAACACGCTCGCCACGCATGTCAGATGTCCGGGGTTCATATCCCGGCAGGGTGAAACTCGAGTCCAGTGCTTCCCTTTGGTGTGGACTCACCGGAATAATTACGCCAGAACAGGAGGACTACCGTTCAAACGAGAGTGATGTGAATATTAAAAAAATAAATTAATTAAGTCTTTAAATGGGTAGATTATGTGCAGTAAGAATTGATGGAAAGGGCTGGGATACCCTCATGTTGCCTAGGTTCAGACATCCCTAGTCAAGGTGCCAGGATTAGGTTCAAATCACAGACTTTCCGGTCAGCAGTCTCGCCTCTTAATAGCTAAGCTAACTCGAACACGAACATGCATACACCCTGACGTTCAATTAAGAAATAGGCCTAGTGGATTTTCAAGGGCTGGGCCTGCCTGATGAAGGACTTTAAAAAAATTTTCAACCTTCCGTCTAGTATGTTCGTTTATTCTTAGTGAATAGAGAAACAGTGAATAACTACTATGGCAATCTCCCTTATTGTTATGGGTTTTCCCAAAGAGAGAGCAAAAGCAAAATAGGCCGTTGAAGGAAGTAATCTACGCTGTTTGCCAAAAACGCACACAAACAGTTCAGCATCACAATAGTTGGAAGCTGCTGCAGAGATATATGTACATATCTGGTCGCTGTCATGCGGCTGTCTCCCTGAATGCAGTCTGGGAAATCGGTTTACCACAAAACGTGTGGTTATGAATTAGGGACCTTGAAGTCCACCTTATGCGTCAGTTCGGTTTTCCAACCTGGCTTACCATGCGTGTTCTAATTGTGCCGCCTAGTTACACTTACTCGAGTGAGATCACGCAGAATCAGCGCTGTGTAAAACGACATGCATTTATCTGCATCAATGACAGCGATCTTCATTGAAACTCATCAGGTGGCTACTGAAATTTACCAGCTGGAAAGCAGTACAATCTCTTCGTATCCATCGTGGATGACAGCTTGATATCTACGTGTGTTTCACTGAACGACTGCCCACCTGTTAAAACCCGAAGCACAAGACAATGAAAAGAGGATTTTGAGAAGATTGGTGTTTAGTTGCCGCAAGTAAATTTAACCGACTCATTTCAGAAATGGCGCCGGTCAAGTTTCAGAGGTTGGATCGTCTCACTGGGGCGAACAGTGAACATTGATTTCCCACCGAACAAGGCAGACGTGAGCACTTCGCTTCGCACCGCGACACCGCCTCAAATAAAACAACTCAGCTATTCGGCACGGAACAAAAACGCCGGACAGCTTGGTTTGAGACAAACTATCGGAGCGTATAACGAATATGCTTCTATGTTCCATCCCCCCTAATTTGAAGTTTTCTGGTTCGCCACGTTGACGACAAATTTCATTAAACAACCAGGTCACCATGGAAGCTCACATTCTTAGACGGACTGCCTACTGTCCCCTTTTTGCGGTCCAAGTCGAATGTAAAAACAACGAGACAAAGCTTCAGATGTCCGGGAAAACTGGTTCCTTTAAGTAAACGACCGTTCAGCGGTCCGTACTATTTGAACAAGCCTGTTGAGAACTTATGCAGTTTGTTCTTGGAATATTGACAAACTACTACTTTTTTGCTAGTAACTTATCAAAAGTGTTACATACCTTACGAAGGGCAAACAACAGTCCCCATAATTTTGAGTGCCCAGCCACCGAGCGAACAAGGACTTGAGGTAAGAAACAGTTTAGTGTTACATAGAAACCAAACTATGGTTTAACGACCCTGTTTCCTAGGAAAACTAAAATTCATCGTGACCCTTCAATACTTCGTCTTGTTCTGTAGTTGTTTTTCGAATGTGATGCAACTTTTCATTGTTCGACCATGAGAATATGCTTTTCATTCTCAAAACCGTTGAATTAAATAAAACTTCAAATAACTTCTTGCCGTCCTTGTCATTAAGACGATAAATAGATATCAATTATCCTACCGTATTGCGTGGCGCTGTTTTTATCCCACTCAGTTTTCGGCAACTGGATCCAAGTCTCGGTTTGGCCATTGTTCGCATTCCCTGTGATTGCACTTGAAGGCTGTTCGGAATTCGTTTGAAATAGACGATGTTTAATTGTATAGTAAGTTTGAATTTCATTCAGAAGAGATTCTGTTGACCACTGCAGATCCCGTGATGCTCGCACGAGGATTTCGTTTGCCCTATGTGTAGACAGCTCATGCTAGAATGAAAGGCAGAGAATTTTGAAATATTATAGGTTGCTCCAGATAAAAATTTAGTATAAACACAAAAGTATTGAACAGGGATGATTTAGGACCTTACCATTACTGACCTGAACGGCACACACTACCCTTGTACATTTAAGCCGGATGACATATATTTTAGCATCTCCATATGATTCTCTTGATCTGCTGATGACGAGCGAGTTCTCGTATAAGCTCCAATAAAATATTCGTGCTATATAGTCACCGATATTACGTTTTCCAAGTCTTTTTGGAACGATGGACTACTGAGTCCATATTACGAATGGTACACTGATATAAAGGAGCGCTCAAGTTCATGCCGACTACGGAAGGCACTATGGAGGAAAAGTGTGGGAATTTGTCAATTCAACAGGTATGCGAATCATTTAATAGGGTACGCCAGAGGTGATAATCCTCATCTGATCGATTTTTCACATCTGTCTGGGGAAATACGGCCAGTCCCGTGACTCCTTGTGATTAAATGTCGATAACCGATACAGACGAGTGTTCGTAACTGATACATTCACAATCTGTCAAATAGGCTGTAACCGACAAGTGGTTTTCTGATATTCTATTGATTTTATAGATCAGCAATTGGCCGAATGAGCGCAGATGTATAACAGGGATTAACATCGGGAAGAGTGGTGGAAATTCTGGTCTATCCGTGTGACTACTCACAAGTAAACAAGCTAAGAAAATTTCCACAGGCCAAACCACGAAGTAAGTTGTGTTCATCCGGGAATGCAGTCTGCTAGTGAACACCAGATTGCGAATTTCAAATACAAATGTTCTCCAGGTCTTGAACAAAATTTTCACTTTCTTGTTTTCTTGAAGGAAAATTTCATCTCTTCCTGCAAAACATACCCCATGAAATCCGATTCTGATACGCTGGAAGAAACAACCAGAAGAGTTATGTTTGAAAGTCGCCTGCAGAACTGTTACGTTCCTATCCATAAAGTATAACATTAGGACAATGCAGCCCAAACAAATCCGATTGCTGCATAAATGTTGAAAATTTTGGTCCACCTGGAGACGCGAGGTGTAATAACAGGCTATAAATATGTGCTTCGTTGGGTATCTGCAAGGAGAGAACAGTGGCCACGTTCGGGATGCATCATGTGAACTCCGTAAGTGTGATCACGTTAGTGCCTCATCAACTCACTTCTTCTTCTGGACCTCCCAAGCTAACGTTTTCGACAAAAGAACCACCAAGGATGCATAAAGTATATTAAACGTACAAAGCCATGTAAAACGTGACGTATTTAAAGTGTATGAGGTGAAAACTTTTTGGAAATTCCCATGTAATCTTGACGCGGCGTTGGCAACCGGCACTCGATGGATATTGAATCATGCGTGGCTGTTGGGTCCACACTTTCGGCCAATAAGATCTCGCCCTGATCCTGGTCCGATAAGTGGTCCGATCGTCTGGCCAATCGCATGCGGGCCAGAGATCTTGGACGTACCAGCGCCTAGCCGCGAAATTCAATGCGACTTCGGTGGTGGGTCCCGCCTAACAGTGAGTCAACGATGCTGGGGTAAGATGACTGCTTATATTCATCTGCTGTGCAAAGCGATCTTTGTATGCTTGAACTGTGCTCTGATGGTTTGTGAACAAACAGCCCATTCTCTGAAATCCATTGAACACACTCGCATTGCAGTCGCTCTGTTCGCACCAAATCGCGCCTTAGTCTGATTGTAGTGTGCGGAGATTTGGGAATTTTCAAATGAAACTCCTTCCTGTAATAAGTAGCTCAATGGAAGACTGATTTTGTAAGACGAGTGAAATTTCTATCTGAGAAGTTATCACTTGTGGAGCCTAAATACGTGATCACCTGACGTGGCTTCCGTGATTGGGGAACGAGTGGCGCTACATCTTGTCTAAGTGCGATTTAATCATACCACTGTTCAACCGTTCTCCGCCAAAAGCTTAAGTGTTAAACCACTATCTGGGAGATCGCCGGTTCGAGGCTCTCTACTGGAGTTTCGTGATTCCCAGTAAGAATGAAACAGCCACACAGTACTTTTCGGCTTTTTGGCAGATATAAAGTTCACATACAGAACGAAATCTCAACTGACCGGTGCTCGTTCAATCGTTCCTAGATGCAGCTGGGCCCAGTATTCAGTGAGGCACTCTCAATCGCCCATATCTAAGAATCGAACAGCTCGAATTAGAATGGCAAATTGAGGGCCTCGTTCTTCAGACGGGTGGCATTGTCCTTAATTTTGCTGATGTTTTTGGATGTCACGGGGTAAGCATGCGAATAACGATGTATTTCCGGTTGCCCTTAGACGCCTTGATACAGTACAGGAGCTGAGAAGCTAACCGGATGTGGTCAGTGGTGGACCAAAGAAGAATGCAAAAATATTTGTTGTGAACGATATCGGATAGTAGATTCGAATCTCCGGGTTGCAGTTCTATGCAACTGCTTGAATAATTGAAACCTAGGATATCGATTTTTCCGCGTTTACACAGATTACCAGACTCCATGAGTCAAGACGTGAGTTTCTCTCAAGTGTCTTTCTGTCCATGTGACACAATCCAGTTCATAGAACTCATAAAGTAGTCAGTCATGAATTCTTGTTTTTTTTTCTAGACGTAGTTCTCTTGGTTGTCTGCTGGAAGGTATTGATTTCCAATACATAATGATTGATTATCTATAGATACTTAGAGTGAAAGTGAAGGAGTCCCTCCTGAAATGCACACGCCATGCACGTTGCCATGACAGGCATTGTCATCAAAGAATGGTATAGACAGGAGGTCACCCCTGGAATCAGTACTACCCGATATCTTCTTGGATTACAAATTCTGTCGACAGCTGATGTTATTTCCACTGCTGTTTTTGACCCATTAATGTGCGCTCAGAATAAACATATCCACCGCCCTATTGCCCTTTCCCAGTTTTGTCTTCCAATCAATGCAGATATACATGTCCAGCTCAAATTGCCCACATTTAGTTTATTGTAACCGGTTATGCTCTGTACCATCAAACATACGAATCATCGGGTTCTGCTGGCAGCTCGCTCCTCACATGTCATGGCGGATGAAGCGATGCATCAAAGACATACTGCTTCAGACACCGTGGTTGCTGTCATCTTCCAGCTAAGGGACACGTTTCCGAGGCATACCACACACATGCGACACTCGTTTCGGGCACCATACATTGAAGATTTCAACGGGAAATATTCGGATCACTGTTACTTAAAGTACAATGATATCTGCAACGTGCAACCCGCTGAGTTGGGTGTCCCTGACGGGTACAATCAGTGGCCACTTACAGGGGTCTTATTCGAAACATGCTGCATAAAACCTAATTCCGATTGGAAGGTCAACCAGGTTCCTCAACTACAGTTCATCTAATGTTTTTATTATAATCCATTATCTCGTAAACTGTTGCAGTCAAAAAAAAGTTCAAATGAATGCACCTGACTGTTCAGAACATGCCGTTCACAGAGCCGAAGGAAATTAATGGATGACTTCCGGAAAATCCACTGAACTAACGCCGTCAAGTGTTTATGATGATTTCATATGGTGCATGCGTAGCATTCATAAGGATAACAAAATTAGCGAAGTATCTAACAAGGACGAACCTCCGTCGCAGACTCATGAATGGCTTGAGGGAATCGAACAGGACCGGGGTACCCAAATGGATTAGCTGCAAACTGTTGCTGGTTCTCAACTAGTGACGAAGTACGTTGTTTCCTTCCATGGTTGTCCGCATCATTTGAGGCTCCCCATGAGTCAACAACGCGTGGATGATCGGGACTCCTTCGCCAACTGGGATCGACAGATTCGGAGGTATCACAGAATTCACAAGCACTTGGAGTGAACCTGTTGTACGAGGGAAAACGCTTGTGACTCTTTTGTGTATTTAAATTATCTACTATTCTGCTCAGCAGTAGTACGTTTTATATGCTATTTTGTGTGATAGACAGCCTTGTCACTTCATCGAAGGCATAGAGAACCTTATTACTCTAGTCATTGTTACCATTTTAATTAACTCGCACTAGGAGGGATATGGTACTACTTGGCTTTTCGACACAAAATTACTCCATAAGGAGGACAAAATCTCGACTGAAATTTTCAAATCCCACACCCCCAACAATCTGCGAGTAGATAAGAGGAAGAATGGTTCACATGGCGAGTAAAACTTCCATCTGAGAAGCTATCACTCGAAAAGTCAGGCAACACGTGACAGGTGAATTCCGTGACTGAGGGATGAGTGCCGCTATATTCTGTATAAATTAATCGCAAACCAACCGCTTGTGGCCGAATGGTTAGGCATCATAAATTTCGGCTATCGGGACCTATTTCACGAAAGACAGTGATCTTCAAGTGGTCACTGTTGGTTGCTTGGAAAAATCTTTATTTACCGGTGAAGTGCCAACCGGAATTCACCATCCCTTCAAAAGATGTCACTCTTATTTTTGAAAGCCAAGCTTGCGTTCAACCGGGTTACATCAAACTCACATATGTATTCGATTCGTCAGTTTATCATGATGGACAAAACGTTTTCAGTTACCGGCTAAGGCACTTACAATCCGCCTCTCCACTTAGCCACTCAATAAAGCGAAGTACTTACCATCCAAAATGCAGCTTTCATGACCAGTGATTCTCGCAAAATGAGACGCAAACGAGCCTCCATTAAAGGACAACAGTGACCTTATTCAATTAATGAACACTAATGCAGATCAAACTAGAGGATATGAGTTCCGTTGTAGTGGTTGACTTCCCCCTGTGAACTCTAACAGCAAAATGCCTGCGGCGCATCAATCCATTTTAAATGTTGGCTACACTATTGATCTTGTCATTCCGCCCATTTTTTCAAAAGTCCTGGGTTGAGTGATCTTTACTCACATGACATGTCCATATTATCGATCGCCGGTTCAAACCCGAATGCGGTACATCCTAATAGCAAAAAGGGAAGGTGCTCTCTTCCGCCCATATAATACGCGTACAAGCATTACCGTCCCCTCGCCGTTCAAACCTATATCAAATTAATATTAACCGTTGTGAGCCAACGCATAAATTCGTAGATTATAACGCGATGGACTAAAACGACCCGGAACGATGACCAACACAAACTACAGGAAGATCACGAAGAACACAATTTTAATCAAGAAAACTTCAAGATCGTAGAACTTAGAAGTGCAAGACACAAGGGGGAGCTTGCAGAATCCTTGTAACCGGCAAAGAAATAAAGAAATCGGTACATTCATATGCACTCTGTTTACGCCCCGCTACGAGCGATGGATCAATCGCAACACTGGTGCTGCTCCAGACATCAGGCTAAAGGGGCTCTTTGTGAGGGCAAACGAAAAAAGGTCACTGTTGGGGGACCTAAGTGGCCAAGTTTTAGTGCTACGCAAACATCCACCAGTCAGAAGGCTGGTCCACCAATAAGCCGATAGTAATGCTCGCACAAACGACAAATGATCAGTCAAGGTTGACGTGGATGATTAGACACCACACTGATCCATGCAGGAGCAACAACCACTCACTCTAACCTCCGCACACTGAGGATGTTACCTCGACTGGTGATGTCATCTACTCTTTACTACAGTTGAATTGTGGTTAAAAAAGGAACCCGGTGGTCAAGCCAAAGGCAATTTTTTGCATACGAACTGGGAACACGACAGCAGCATTTGTGAACCTTCATCACCTGAGGTGCAGACCTGATATCAGCTTATCTGACAAGGATAGAATTTACAAGGCTGCAGTGTGCTCCACCTTGTAATATGAGCCAGAAACCTGACCACTTCAAGCTGAGGACTATAAAAATCTTTAAATGCTTGGGCACTGATGTTTTCGGAGCATTGGACGGGTCTAGTGGGAACATCAACACAATAAGGCTGAAGTACGTCGAATGGTTTTCGAAAGAGATAAGTCGCTCACGATAGATGAACTGATCACATTTCATTGGTTGCGCTGGCTTGATTGCGTGCGTGGGGCGCCCTTTTCGCACAACCACACGAAGGATGGAAACGACCTGGGGGAGACCAAGTAATGAAATGGCAGCGAAGCAAAATCAGCTACGCTGGTCGGATGGAGACCCCGAGATGGGACATATCGATGTTTAGCGACATTATCAGACATGGCCGAGTCGCACGCTCAATGGTGCTCATCCATCCTAGACGTTGCCTACTATGCATGAAGTGTTCCCGTCTCGATTTTTTCAAATAAAAGTTCACTGATAACCCTGTATTTACCCATCGATTATATCAACTACCGCCTCCAATGCGTAGCCATCTACCCCATCTCCTCAAATTATTGGTGATCGAAACTGTGACAGCCCTAGCCGCTGTGCTACACGTACGCGATTTTCACAGCTGAGGAATACGTTAATGATGCATGAACCTTCTTCATTCTCGTGTGTTTTGAATAACCAAATGATTGAATGAATGAACTCACCCGGTATTCATACTGGGAATCGAGAGACTTTTCAACTTAAATGCGGTCATCAGCATTTCCTCAGACACCTTTCCCCTGATTTCTCCTGCCTTCATAAGTACAGTCCTAACGGATTGGCAGAATTTTGCTGACTACCGGTTTATTCACTTTAGTTTCAGTCCGTGTCTGTATGCGATCATCCTGTCAAGTTCACACTGCGGATGTGGTGAACTACAAGACGTAATTCAGCTGGCTCAGTTGGGCATTTGGTCAGCCCATCCCAACAGTGTAACTCACTGATGAGGATAGTTCACAGTGGGAAAAATTACAGACATGACCTTGAAACTTGGAACCCAGTGTTTACGACAAACTTCTCCTGGCTCGTCTCTCATGGACCTCAGCATGTTTTTGCCGTAATCATCGTTTGAATACTCACTGAAAGTTTGTTGTCAATACCGAGGGTTTGCGCACTTAACCTCGTAGTTCAAGTATATCCAGAACCCCTCTGGAGCTAGATGAACCCATTCAGAGTTTGAACAGTATACGTCAAGATGGAGTGCAGCTGTGTAGAAATTATTGGTCACATTGCGTATAACGCCAAAACGAAAACCTAGCAAACTGGGCCTGAAGAATGAATCTGACCCAATGTTCTCTACAAACTGGTTCCAAATAGCCAGTTCCAAATAGCAAGTCGGCTGTGGTTGCGGTAGTCAATTTTACGTGTGAAAGGTTTGGATCCACTCAAGTTTGTCTATAATGAAAAGTTCCACCTACTTTCCACTCTCCTTACTGTGTCTGAAGGATTCAACAAGAGCACAGAATCAATCCCAGGTACATATAAAATTTCCAGCTTTTGACAAACCTTGCTTGCGCTGTTCCGTTCCAACATTGGTCGGGCATCTTCGATGTAGGGACCAGATGTGGGGACTCAGTGCAAATGGCTGAACTGGCACTCGACCATATGTTTGACAGTTGTTCCATCTGGAGAATTAAAAAAATTATCTTGAGGAAAACTGACTTAGGCGAGACCGCTACCCAGAAAATCATCATCTGGCTAGGCGGTTTTTTAGTATTCTCTGATTTGCAAAGGCGATTGATGTCGGTGGTGGTGGTGGCTTCAACTAGCGTAAAATTCTTTCCGATAAATGTCGATTAATGTTTGGGATTACAGTCGGTCCCGTACAAGTAAAATTCGGAAGTCTCACTGGTTGGCTATTCATACCTCAACTATAAAAGGCAAACACCGTGACTAGGATGGTCGAGTTTCGTGGATCAGTCTACATTCGCAAATGGATACGTTCATTTCGAAACATTCGCACAAGTACTGTCAGCGATTCGGCAGTCACCTGACTGAGGGCGAAACCGAGTAGCTCTCTACTCTAGCGCCTCAAGACAGCGTCTCACAGCAGTTGTAGTGCTAGCCTTAAGAGGAACAAGTTTTGGTCTTGTCTCTGGATGATTCCCACCAGTCACTGGTGCAGCCTCACCTTGTCTAGTCCCATTGGGATTTGAGTGATACTTCACAGGAAGTGTGCAACAGGCAGCCATAAACGTCCACAAATTCGAAGGTACTGCTTTTGACTACTACCAACTACTCGCTTATCATAATCGAGAGGTTCAGCTGGATGTTGTCGTGTCTCCTGTCAAGGCCCAATTCGCGTGAAAATGAGAGTATTTGTCGAAATAAAAGCTGTTTTTTGGGGCTAACGAAGCCTATCGTAAGATAAGGACGGGGAGAGTGCTTGATAGACTGGCAGACACACAGAGAGATAGGTGGACAGATAAACTGACAGACAGGTAGATAAACAGACGGAAATATAGACAGACAGACAGATAGTTAGACGGACAGACAGGTAGATAGATAAACAAACATAGGCAGAAAGAAAGAGAGATAGACAGACAGACAGACAGACAGAGACAGAAAGAAAGAAAATCCAGCAGGCAGCACATACACAGACAGACGGACAAACATGAGCTTGTTCTTCCTCCATAACCTCTAGGCTATTTGTGAAACGGCTGAAGTGGCTGCGATTGTATGCTGAAATCGTTTCAAATTTTTGAGCCCCTATCATCAGTCAGTGGGAGATCCCGACTGAGCAAAGTAACAGTTCGAAATGAAGTTCGGGCCAACTCACCTTGGTTACCATTTCCTTCATTATCGCTTGGTGTGAGCGCAGAATGTTCATTTCACTGGAGCTGGGCGCTTCTTCCTCGTAACTGATTGGCCCTCCCATTTCGAACAAGTCCAAAAGTTTTGTTGTTCCCGAGCACTGAGGTTGCAGCTATGATAGGAGTAATAATAATATTATTACTACTACGAAGAATAATAACAGTAGTACTGTCACAACTGACACACAGCAACAGATACCGATTACCTGCACAATAAAACGCATAGAAAAGGGACAAGCTTTGAAAGATTGCTTCAGGCTGTAGGTTTATTTTTTTTCAGCAAGTAGCTTCACCGAAACACAACAGGTTTTTCCGAATCCTGATACAAATAAAGAATTTGGCAAAATAGCGAAATACACTCATTTGCGAACAAATTTGGTTTTGCGAGAGACTTACCTGGAGCCCAGCTGAATCTCTCGTTTATGATGTTTCTAAGCAACTGAATGTGCTGCACCAGGCCACCTCATGTTCGAGATATCGCGATACATATACGGACGTAATGCTATACTTATAAGCTTGTTGAAGACTCTTCGACAGCCCGCGACCGGTTCCGCCCTTCTTGGGCCTCATCAGGTAGGCGCATTCTCCGAGTTTCGGTTTTCGTCAAACTTATGTTCTACTTGGACTGATTTCGGGAAATCATTTTGATTTTCACGGAAGACCCACCTGGAACATAAGGCTGACGGAAATTTGGGGACTGCGCTTACCTGATGAGCCCCAAGAAGGGCGAAACCGGTTGTGGGCTGTCAAAGGATTTTCAGCAACCTTCTGAGTAGTGTATTAAGTCTGTGCCTTTGGCAAACTGTTTTTAAATGGAAGGATGTTTTGAACCCGTTTGCTTGTCATTAACTTTTGAAAAACTATATATTATTTTAGATGGACATATAGACACCGGATATGCACAGTTCGATGAACGGACGGTTTGGTAACATTCTGTTAGGTCACACCATTATAACTACTTGTGTAGTTACTCATTTTGCAGTAATGGAGTTGCCAGGCTTGAAAAAGAACATAAGGCTGCTGACTGGTTAGACAGCTGGTCTAAGGTCAGCAGCGAACTGATCTTGGGCTGTGAGCAAGCCAGAAGTCTGTATGATCCCGTAGGGCTGTTTGAATGGGTGCTTATAAGTGAGACAATATTTGTGTGCGGGGGAGCGGGACCTCGGGAGTTCAGGCTTGAAAACAAAATGTTTTTGTTGGCACAGAATGCATTCCGGTAGCAACCAGTTCTGTCACACATGAGACGCGTGATTTTATCGATCTGGGTTGGCGTGATTGCTCTGAAAAGCCTTGCCCTGTTGACATCTCTGTATGAGCAAAATCCCTACCTGTTGCACTGATCGTTGACACCTTACTGCCAGTCCTCTGGCTAGATGGCTTGTACTCCTGTATTCTCTAAGTGATTTGTTCTTTGGTCCCATCAGCACCCTCATCTCCAAAGTAGGAAGAGGAACAATATACGGGAATTATACTACTTATAAGGTTGATGAAATCTGCCAAATACTCTTAGTTGCACACGAATTTGGCTTTTGACGGAAGATCAAACGGAATCCGGCTTGATCTCTGGTTTTACAAGTGCCTCCTTCAACTTGATGTGCTACACAAGGCCGCTTCAATCACAGATACCGCAATAATTTTCCTGACCTAACACACTAGTCGTGAGGTTGTTGACTACTCTTCGACCAATTACGATCTGTTTTGCCCTTCTTAAGGTTCATCAGGTAGATGCGATCCATGAGCTTCCGTCAATTTTATGTGGATTGTACTCAACAGTATGGGTTAAATTGTGAACCTTGTCGTGAAACGAGAACGAAGGGCGACATCAGCGAAAGTTATGTTCATGGTTGTTTGAAGAAATGGTCCTTGTCAATACAGGTTGTTTCCATTGGCAACGATGGCTAGAGGCTGTTGAAATTTACGAGTGGATAATCATCTTCTCTTCTCAAAGAATCTTTCAAAACTTATGCTAGTTTGTTCTAATTTTATCCAAGTTCTTTGTAGGTGAGATTGCACACCCGGAGTTTTCAGTGACATAGTCCTAAGTGGGAAAGATCCCGGAGTTAGCGAGGTGTGTATGGGATTTCTCAAACAACGGAATGTGAAGTGTCACACACATGTCGCGCTCAGTACCGTGTCCGTATGTGTCACGTGATCCGCCGTTAGCTGTCACGTGGTAATTAGTCGCTGCGAAAATAGTCGAAGTGGCACCTGGACCCTTAACATACGGCTCTGGAGTTTGGGGAACTAAAAATGTTGTTAGTACCGGTAGATTACATGTTACCGAAGTGAACTAAGGTTACCGAAATATCGTAGTGACCTTAAATTGATGCGTTTTGCTGGGATAGTTTGGCCTACCGGAAACGTGGGTGTTTTTTTCGTTTAGCGGTCGTTTTCTAGGAATGTTGCCAACTTGTTTCAAAGTGAATATCTCAGGAATTCAATAACTCTCATTGTAAGGGTGTTGGGTCCATACAGGCAGTCCTACTAGATATGATCTTTATATACTCAGATAACTTTAAGACTTTAAACAGTTGAGTAATGTGGGTAGTTCTCTGCAAGGTAGCCTTGTGGAGTCCATGAAATTCGTTTGCATCTCCTAGTATTTTTTTCTGCAACTGAATTGAAAATTCTTGACAAGGACCAAACCGGAAAAGGCTACCAGCGGTTGACTAAAGCCGTTCACTTCGTTTTGTGGTCACCTGCAGATTTCATTAACCTTAGTTGTAGGAGGTTGCCGGAGTTTTGAAATTCACATATCTCTCGTTTGAAAAGCCCTCCACTTTTCCTGGCGCAAGTGTTCTGATGATTCCACATCAAGGGAGGGAGCATTGGAATCGAGTCTCACTTTTAGTAGAGCTCATCAGCAATGTATACCCTTGACCATGCTGAGGTTCAAACTCCGGACATATGACATGCTCAGACGCTTCCAGCGTGCGCTGGCCGAGTAGTGATAATACGCTTACCTTGCATGTTAGATGTTCGGAATTAAAACCCCTGCACGACCAAGGATATGCATTGTTGGTGAGTTTTAATCAAAGGGAAACTCGAGTGCAGTCTCCCTGTTTGGTGTGGAAGCATCAGAGCAGTAGCGCCAGGATAGGAGGAGGGCTGCTCAAACCAGAGTGACCTGAGTGCAAATATTCGAGCGACTGGCCCTAAAGAAGCTCCATTTGGATCGATTCCGTTTGTATTTGGTAGTACCATTGATTTATCAGTCCGACGGCAATCGGATGGAAGTGGGGCTGGTGGAAGTGAACTTACATTTTGTAGAATGTCTACCCTAACATTACATAGGCTCACGTTTTCCGCACATCGGTAAGTCTTTCGACGTATCACTGCTTCCAAAACAGTGGAGGTAAATGGTTGAGCACTGCGATGTTGGGGACAATGACTTCTCAGCACATTTGCCAGGCTAATACAGGATTTGTTGATGATTACAGCTCACTCACTAGCAGATGTTTGCATCTCGGTTGTGATCCGCTGATTTATTTAATGGTTAAGTACTACTCACTACCTAGGTAAAATCAAGTTAAATTCAGACATCTCCATTCAATGTTCGTTAGCAAGGAGAAACCAGCTTTGTATTAGAATCGCTGTTTTGTTAGAAGACCAATGAAAAGTCTAACTGTGGTGTACCTAAATCTTTGGCAGAGTTTCAGTCGAGCATCCGTTCGTTCAGCGTCCGAAACTGAAGGATTTCTTTTCTTCTTGTAAACATTTATTGGCCTCAAAGCCGAAACTTCTGGGTGAGAAAATCATTTGCAGCATTTCATAATTGACCCAAACGAAATGAACGCGGAAGCGACGCGAACTATCTGCGTCTACGAAATGTCGTTCAGTTTCGTTCTACTCTCCAACAAAGTCAGTAGTTTGTTGTTTGCTCAAATGTTCATAACACAATAAATCCCCATAAGATGACAACAGCTATCTAACAGCACTAACCCAATGCTTGTGAGTCTTCAGCAGGTGCCGAAAGTATCCAATCAGTCGTTTCGGCAGTTGTTTGAACTGAACCATAAGACCGAGTTGTGGTTTCTGCAGGAAAGTTTGGGCCACGAGTTTGATAGCATCTAAAAATGCAACGTGGTTGATGACTCAAGGAGCAAGGAAGAGAATTCACATGTAAATGGAAAATCTCAGATTTGGTGGGAACCATATAGCTGTCATTGAGGGAGAGTAGATTTTTAGGGTCGACCCTGACACGTATAGTATGGAGCTTGTAAAATACTGGGGGAGACTCATCTCTGAACCTTTCGTTTGCGGTATTCTCCAACTGAGTGTAGGTTAATGTTTCAGTTGGCACAATATTGGGGGTATCAATGTATATTTCTTGGATATGGCACACTACTCATAAGGTTGCTGAAAACTCTTCGACATTCCACCACCGCTTATGCCAGAATACTGCTTTGTCTTGAATAGCTTGCCAAATGAAACATCAGGTATTTTTGTATTATTTTTTTTTTTTGGTTTTTTTTTTATTATTTTTTTATTTTTTAATTTTTTTTTTTCAAATCAGTTCAAATCCTATAAATGGTTTCAACTGCGCGCCAGTTTAGTTTTGAACGGAGATCCACCTGAATGCCAAGTGAAACTTTCTTTTATGATATGTGCCAACTAAATGCACTGCACAAAAGGATGCCTAATATTTGATCTGGTGCGATATTCGAGATACCGTAGTGTATTTGTCGCAAAATTTTCAGCGACCTTATGAGTAGTCTCTCACAAACGAGTCCTTCACGATCACATCAACCTCGTTGGATTGCTAAGAATGATCTTTGGCAAATGGCCTAAGAATTTTTGAAGATATTACTCAAACCAACTGCAGTAAAACGCTTGAAACTGAAAAACAGAGCTGTAGGATTGTGAGATAACCAACAGACGGTCTGGCTGAAGGAATTTGATAGACCTACCTGGTATTTCATCTGTCAACCTTTGTAAACTACCTTATTGTACCTTACACAGTTGGGTAGATCACTTTTCAGCTCATGCGTTAGGGTTGCCACTTGTGGAATCTTGATATAAAGGACAATCACGCTTTTGTTCATTTCTTGTGATAGTGCACTCTACATAATCTCGATCGGCTAGAGATCAAGGTAATAAGGTATGCAGCCCACATACTTTACGAAACGAAACAGAACGGAACAGCTCTTGGCGACTTATGAGGTGCTGTATATTACAATTCTCTGTTCAAATACTGCGATGTCCTGTCCACTCATTGGAATAAGAGGCAATTTAAATTGACCGAGTCTCCGGACATACGCATCACTGTCTCACTGTCTAATCACCAGCAGTAACTTACTCAGTTTACAAGTTAAAACAATTCTATAAAAACCGAACTGAAATCGATCTCATCACTACAAGTGTAATACTGTAATTGGTTCACGTCTAATCAATCGCTTTAGAAGTTTTCTTGTTCGCCAACCCCGATAAGGCTTCATAAATGACTCCGATTTATGGGAAAATGCAATACCAACGCCAGTTTTATTTGTCGAAGCTGTGTCACCTAATCTGTAGCTTCGCTGATGTGTATTTCCGTAAAACTGATGGGGCTTGAGACACGATCAAAAGGCGCGGGCCCATGAAACTCATCACCATGTCAGCTGACCCTAACTCAACGTTGATCGAATATCGATCCAAATCGTCGACCACCAGGCATCTACTCAATATACTACACACAACCGAGCTCAACCCGTCGTTTCCGAAGCAAGTGACTACAGAGACCGAGGGTTACTCTGAGATTATCCTCATCAACATCACAGTCATCACCATCATCAACGTCATCATCATCAGAGACACCAACATCAGTGTTGACACTGATGCGCCACTGCCGTACAGCCACAGAGTTTATCCACCTATATTTGAAGCCATATACTGAAAAGAAGAGAAAACTGTTTAAGGTGGAGTACCTGATGCTGGCCCATCGCAAGCATTCTAAAGTTCCCACACGTCCAAATGCTCAATCAGACAACCTGGAAAGAAACTGAAAGCACGAACGCAGCTGACATCGATCAGCCAACATTTCTTCCGATGTCTTTAGCCAAGTGCAGGAGGCGTCACGGAGACCCAATCCTGGAAGGCGTGCAGCCCCAACAACGCCCAAACTCTTCGTAACCCTTTTCACGCCAAGTCAAGTTGTCCACCTTGCGGTTTTCGTCACTCTAAAGAAGGCATACAGAACTACACTCGTTTCGTTAGACGCTGTTTCGGCGTGCGTAGCACATGGCCCAGCAAGTGTCGTGAATGGAGTCGGATGTTTTCCGAAATAGATGTGGTTTTGTTGGTTTACTTGAAACAAATGTACGGTTACCAGCTGATTACGGCTGGTAAAAACAGCGCAACGTCACTTAAACCCCTACCTGCCTGAAACTCGACTCGATTACTGAATGACTGTTGTTGCCTCTATTGATTTAAACCAAGGTATTCTTCAACGGTCTTCCATGAACCATGCGACAAATTCGATGTGGATATTTTCAGATACACTTTGTGCAGTTTACCTTCTTTTCGTTGCCAGTTCTAATTTTTTAGTTCTATTGTTGGGTCGCGCGCCTGAAATTTACTGAGGCAAGAACTTACGAATGTAAGTCCTGCTATTTTCCCTGATTACGCTGGTGCGATCAACTCCTAAGGTTCCCGTAATGCTAGTAGTCGGATCGGTGCCAAAGGTGGGTTAAAAGTGCACTCGGTCTTTCTCTGTAAACACTTAGGTTCATTGACCAGAGGCTAGACTAGCGACAAGCACAGCGTCTTACCACGACGCTATTTCCGTCTTGAGATGGGGCAAGGTATAGACAGATTGTACGGCCAATCACAAGCGCGGTTTGTGGTGAATTCCAGAATTCCAGAAGAATCTAATTTCATCGGAAGTTGGCATACATTTGGTAAAAAAGGGCAAACTGTTTTCGGTAGAGCCTTCATTGAAGAGTATGTTATCTCCAGTGGTTTTAAATACTTTTTGGACTGCGTACTTGTGTTCTCATCTTAGGACCACTCTCTCTGGATTGCTTCATGGAGAAACGGCATTTTACGCTACCTTAATCAACATGGGAAATTTCAGTTTATTCTAGAATACTCTAACGGAAACATCAACCAGCAACCGAAGTTCCACTGAAAGGTG
>SJOL01006726.1:209626-219642 GCA_004794785.1 Opisthorchis felineus
TAGTTCGGTCTATACGTACGAAAAAGTACACCTACCAATGAATCGGTTCCACGGAGCATCAAGTTGACTCAGTGGTTTCAGGCAGTTAGACAAAGTTGACAGACAAAGTTCTGGACAGGGACGTGTTAGCGTCTTTCCAGCGCACAGGGCACAGTGATGCATTCGCATCAGTTTGTAGGCGCACGTCCCTTGAGCCGCGTTGAACTGAAATGAGAATGAAATCGTGGTTACTCAAACCGATACAAGTAGTGTGAAATTATACATTGAATGCAATGATGTCAGTCGTGTTAGCTGTGCAACTGCAGCTCACGTACTCGCGAACTACACGTTTGTTAGAGCTTTATGTCAAAATAGTAAGTGACGAAAATGGAAGTAAATTCCCTTCCAACATTATCTGGAAGAACCAACATTATCAACTGAGAACATCTTAACTTGGATACTCCAGTCAATGCTGGAAGAATGCACAAATGTCGTTTACAATGCACCGAAACAGTACCCAACATGTCCACATATCTTGTAGTCCGTAGTGAGGCTAAAATGTATGGACGAATGAAAACGCCAAATAAAAGACGTTTGCGAGCCTTTGCCTTTCCTTTGAAGGCTGCCAGAAACGTCCTGGACGTGAATGGTAAGTTCGAAAAATTCCCACTGATGATGCGTCCCTCAAAATTTTGACGTATTGCCTCACGTCAATTGGCACCTTTAACTTACACGCATTTGTTCAGAGATCGAATGATTTCAACGACCTTCAGTCTACATCGTCCTAATGTAGGAGTTATGGAGGCACTGCTTGGTTTAGCGGTAAACTGAATGCCGTCTACCAGACTGTCGCTAAGTGACCGTTTTTGAGTAGAGAAAAACAGTGTTTCAAGGCCTTCCAATGGGCTTAATTCCAGAACTGAAGCATCACAGTCCCGACCTGATGAGTCGGTGAAAGATGGAATACCTCACAAGAAGCACGGGTTTTTTTAGACTGAGAATTGGCTCGATGAACCAGCCGAAGCCTGTTCATGTCAGGTGAACCTTGAGTTTGATGGGTCCGTGTCCATGTGCGTTCACCAAAAACTTGATGACTCGTCCGCTGCTGAGAGAGATTTTTTGAAATGTGCGCTGCTGATTCTTTCATGCAAGGAAATGAAGCCTGAAAATAGATCTACAGTTTTTTTACATACGCATCATGTAAAACATCCTCGATGCCCACAGAAACACAGACTAGAAGGTCACCCTCATGCGATTTCCCAAATCGTAGTCTACCACAGGT
Source organism: Opisthorchis felineus (assembly GCA_004794785.1). Classification (NCBI taxonomy): domain Eukaryota; kingdom Metazoa; phylum Platyhelminthes; class Trematoda; order Opisthorchiida; family Opisthorchiidae; genus Opisthorchis; species Opisthorchis felineus. The sequence goes on from SJOL01006726.1 coordinate 210,888, forward strand.
TGCACGTTCATCGTGGCGTATTATAGCCTCAAATGAGCAGCAGAGTAAACTGCGATTCTACTATGCTGTTTCAAGTCAGTTTCGCCCGTTAATACAAAACACAACGACTTTGGTTTGGCATGTTACTTCTGTGATCACTATTGGACAATGATTATTCTCTATTCTTCAGAGATAACAGACCACCATCTCTAGAACCGCTGGTAGCGTTTCCCAGGCGTGACAGAAGCTTTGATGAGCCCACCTTCCCTAAACCCGTCCAAATGTTCCGGTTTTTTGTTGTTTGTTGTGTTGTGCTTTGTTGAGGCCAAACCAAATAAAAGCACGATTTACAGCTTCACTACAGCGCGTACAACAATAAACAAGCTGACTACCAGTTGGCCTGAATCAGTCACCCATCCATTTGTTCAAACGAAGAGTTTTGTTTTAAGGTTGCTGATGCTATCTCCTGATATCTCACAACTCACTGCACAAAATCCGATCGTATTCAGTACTTTGTGCAGATCGGCTTCCTTGAAACGTCAGTTGTTGTTTCAGCAGTGTTCACCCCAACTGTTGCAGCGAACATCATGGTTGTAACACTTTGAATAAAGACACGAGAAGCTCGTTTCGGAGAGGTTTGGCAGACAATTGATGGATTTGTTGCTGGGTAACGTTTCCCTTTTGACACAAAAGCTTCGTCAGGCCAAGTGAGTAAGTTAGCAGGTTGATTGGGTTTTAAGGCAGTCAGGGAACCAATCCGTGAGATTTCTTATGACTAGCCGAATTGATCAGTGCTGGGTGTCTGTCTGTCGTTCCTGTTTGTTGGTTAGTGGGGATGACTAACAGTTACGATAGATTCGTTGGGGAAGATTGTCTTCATGTGGAAACCGGATTTTGCAGCCTTGCTTTTCATGTCTAGGACACCTTAATGGAATATTCCTCTTAGGGGTCGTCCACAAATTTCAGTTCGCCTGTGTTTGTCAAGGGGTGCCGGGACAATTGGTTTGGGGTTGGGGGTGATGGGGTGATTGATTGAATCTTACTCAGCTTGGATTTTGTACTTTTAGACCCAGATCATTTTGTTGATAACTGCATACCGCATCGTGTCATCTCGGCTGATGTAAAACCGCTCTCCACACGCTTGCCAGTCCTACGCCCGCCATTCTATTAACGCTGTGATGCTTGGCGATTTCCACCGCGTCGTCCACCAGTCGCTGCGGTGTGAGAAGCTCTTTCAAACTCTACGGGTCCTGTCAGCATTGACACTCGAATAAGGAGAAAAGTACTGCTACACGTATGGTCGCGGCTACTTAGTTACTGTGCCACCACGCAACTAACCAGTCATACGATGACTCCGGGGAAGTTCTCAATTGTATCGGAGTTTCCCAATTCACTTCAGGTGCCTGCCTCGGGAATGAAACGACACGTCCTCATCGTAATGTTCACACGTCCGTTTTGCTTACCCACATATCCCCAGCAAGTCTCTCACCCTTTCTCCGTAACTTTACCTTGCAGACATGCTGGAACCAGATAGGCATCCAGACCCTGCCAGTTGAAAAGATCTTTCAGCATATCAAGGATTTGTACTTTATTCAGCTGGAATTTATATAAAGGGCTGACGGAAGCAAAGCACCCACTGTGCAACAAACAAAAAGGACTGCGATTACTCAGTACACAGCGTTCGTCATTCCTTCAACAGAAACTCTGTTCACAGGCAGCCGTCATTACGTAAATTTTCATATTGGGCGGTTAAAGCCTTGTATTACGTTTTTTTTAAAATGGAGCTTGAGTTCGGTGCGTCTCAACGCCAGTAAGGCATTTTCACTCCAAATTCTTGTTTCCATTTAAAACCAACACTTTTTTCATCCGAAGGATTTTTCCTTAGAATTGATTGTTCCATACAACACACTTCTGTGTTCAAAGAAAGTGGAAGTCTTTGTTTTGAAGACCGTCCAAGACCAGCCGGTTTGTACTTGAACAGGCATCTGTAGCTGACTCAATAAAGGGGCTGAAAAGGGCTTCACTGAATTTGCATCCAGCATTAACTTCCGCTGCTTGTACCCGGATTCGAACCCGGCTACAACGACTGTTCACACTGACGAATCCCAACTCCTGAACAATCAAGCAATCAGGTTTACACGAAATATACAACTGTCTGTTCGTTTCACAGCTACAGTTTCCTCTGAGGTTTTTTTAAAACCTGGTTTTAACAAACTCTCACTGATTCGGAAACAGCATGCAGAAGAAGCGAATAATGAAAACGACCAAGTAGATGAACTGTTGTCGGAAAAGAAATCGAACAAAAACGAAATATAAACCGGCTAAAATATTCAATTGTTCACTTGCCCTCGACAGTCACCAGCATAAACATCACCATCTGCTAATCTGGTACAAAAAACACCAATGGTAAGGCTGGGCCGAATAAATAACTAAGAAACAAAGACCGCAAACGAGTGAACAGGTTTATTTTCAAACAGACCTAGATCTGTCCAGCTGCTAATTATTGAATTTCCTGTCTAATTGGATCGAACGAGGGTTGGATGGGTTGATCAGGGGTTGACGTGTGTGTGTGTGTGTGATCTGGTGGAATAATCGCACAACACTTGCCCTCCCCTAACTATGCTATATTCCACTGGTCCATTCTTCTGTGGGTGGAAAGTACCCACGGGCCAAGTGAACCGATATTCTATTCACACACGTACGCCCATGTGTGTTTTTGGACCACAACAATACCACCCGCCACATATATAATGCACACTGGAAGCAACTATGATTTATTTGACATGCTAAGCAAGACACACAATGGTTGAGAATGGGTCCAGCGTTTCGGCAGCCGCCGGTTCATTTACGTTCCTCCTGCGCACTTCATCAAACAATCGACTAGACGAACTGCCTAAATTGCCCCGGATTAAGCTCTCTACGTCAGTGACACACACACACACACACGTACACGCAGTTCGAACAGTGTGGAGACATACAAACACAACGAGATGATACATTCTTACAACAAGGCCTACGCCAGCGTGCACGCCTGGTGTTGAAAAGTGAAGTCACCGAATATTGTCGTAAATTCCCGTGTGGATTCGGACAATTCACATAACCTTTCTGTTCTGGTCCCACATTGTTTGTGTACTAGTGTGCTTGTGTGCACATGGAATTGCCAAATGATTTGACGAATCGGACGTCTATGCGTCGACAGTGTGTTGTGCTGGACTGTGGAAAACAAACACGATCATCGATAGCACAAACCTGAAAAGATCAGTTGTTATGTCCAAAACCAACAGAAAAATGTGCGCTGATAACTGTTTGTCAGTAGTATTTCACTGTTCCGTCGGGAACATACAATCACTGGGGGTAGCTGAATTCGAGATTGTGAAAAGTCGGGAGTGATATACAGTTTGTTGACTGATGACTGATACAAACTTTCGCACCTGCAACGTTAGTAGGAATCGTTTACAGTATAGACTGTTTGCACAAGTATTTGTATTGATCAGGTAAATAGACATGAAAAGAGTGTTTTTTTTTCCACTGCAGTCACTCCTCATCATTACCAGTTGAGATGTACCCATAATATGCCTTCGCCATATCCCAGAGGGAAACAGAACACACGACCTTGGTCATGAAGTTGACACACGTTCGTTATTAGTGAAAAAGATAATTGGTCAGTTGTATCACCCCTTTCGGCGTCTAACAAATATGCCACCCAGAGAAAGCACGAGGGCTGAGGTACTGCCAGGTTGCCCAAACCTAGACATAGAGCGGTCGAGACGCTGGATTTGGGTTCGAACCCCGGACCATCCGGTCAGTAGGTTTGTGTCTTAGCCACTGAGCTATCCAGCGAAAGATATCCTTTCAGTCGCTGTTGCTGAAACAGAACGTGAGAAACTCTTCAAAAACCGAAGGTCGGCTTGGATGTTTGAAGTTCTCGGACGACTAGCGTCAACCTCAAGACTGCAATTTCATACTGCGCTCTTGGACTGTCCAACGGTATTTCTGCACACTAGCGCAGAAGTGATAAGTTCTCTGGTTTTTTAAAATAAAAACTTCTTCCTGTAATTGAAGCCAAGCCTTACTGAAGATTTTAGAGACACTGTACAGTTGCTTCATTCTTGCTGTGATTCATCAGCAGTGCACGAAACTCCAGTTGAGAGTTTCGAACCTGCGACCTCCGGGGTAGTGGTTTGAACACTTAACCGGTGAGCCAGGTGCGGCTAATCGGCAGTGTGATTAACTCACGCTTAGACAGGATGCAGCGCCACTCACCCTCTGATCTCGGGGTTCACATCACGGTAGCGAGCATTTTAACTGGGTCCTTGATCGACAACTTCTCAAATGGAAGTTTCACTCATCTTGCGAAATTATTCTTCCTCCGCACTACTCACAGATCGTTGGTAGTGTGAGGAGATCTGGAAATTATTTTATTGAGATTGTGCTCTGTATGTGAAGCCAACCTCTGTTGAAGAGCGGAGAAGTGGTTATGGTAGAATCTGTTGAGGAATACCACTATTTTCAGGTTTGATTTTGTGATGATTTCGGACTACTTTGTGACAGAGGAAATCCTGTATTTTCTACAGAAGGCTTTGTGGAACCTCCTCCAGTTTGATGGGCAATACTTGCATTTGATTACCTCAGGAGTGGTAAAAACGTCTGAAGTATCATCCCATCAGCCATATCAGGCTCCCAAGAGACTTGTATATTCGGGCTAATTTCTTGTTGAGTGATCGCGACCCAGACGCAAAAAATACTCGGGAAGCATCGGGCAGCTGTACAGTTGTACAGTTTTTAGACTGTATGACTCGAGGGCTAACTTACTGGACCAGATTGACCTTCATTTTTTTAAGTTCCGACTTAGGAGGAGGGAAACTATTTCCTATCAGACCCTCTTCAGAAATGTCCGTTCTAAGCTGAAGGATCTACTTGAATGATTAGACTCTCTCAAGCTTTAGGATGTAGACAATCACACCAATACTGTTGGGGATATCAGTATCCCCAGCCAGCATGGCCTACCGGAGACTTTAGTGTCCGATAATGGATCACAGTTCAGCTCCAGCTGCTTTCAAGAGTTCTGCCGGAGAAATGCTATCACGCAAGTCAGTTTGCCACCGTACCACCCACAGTCAAACGGTCAGGCAGATCGTTTTGTTGATATGTTCAAGTGGACGCTGCTCAAACCTCGAGGGGAGGAGACGTCCGTCGAAGTTCTCCAGAGATTTCTTCTGGTCTACCGGATCACTCCAAATGACTATTTGGAAGACCGGAAATCGCCTGCTGAAGCACTCATGGGCCGAAAATTGCGGACGTTTAATTCGGCCATATCTTTGACAACGGACAGCTCGTTCTCGGCTCACCGTGAACACAAAGATGGTCCAATTTGACGTGGGTGCAAGTGTTTTTCGTGAGACCATCGGCCAAGGCACGACCCCTGGAGCAAAGGACACGTCTTAAAAAACTCTGGAGCGTAATGTATGACGTCTCTGCTGGCCCAGACATCTGGACGCGACACAAGAATCAACTCCGTTCAAGCGATCTCCCGCAGCCGCCAGCGTGCCACAGCGCCACCTACCGCTCGGCATTATCCTCGACACTGTTGAACTCAAGGCGATCACGCCTGGTGTGACGCAGCCGCAGGTAACACAACACGCGTCAGCCGGAGAACCAACTATTCTCCCAAGAAGATAAACAGATCGTTGCCGAAGTCAAAGGGTACCTTTCCAAACTGACCCCAGAAAGGCCCGTTACTGGCAGTCCCCCCCCCAAGGAGAGATGTTGGAGATATCAGTATCCCCAAAAACCGTTTGCTCTCCGAGTTATTGCCAATTTTATTTTCTGAAAACGTAAACTTTTAAATTTCGCGCCCTTTCTGTCATGTTGCACCTTAATCCAAAAGACCCGCGCTTCTTTCCTATTGGCCAGTTTGACTTTGCGTGCGCTAACGAATTTATGGTTCCCCAAGGTCGCTCAGAAAATACATATTCGACGATGCTCCCACTGTACTTCGCCTTTGGTTGAGGCAGTAAAAGCCCTCCTTCGAAGGTCCGGCATTCTTTTTCTCTCTCTCTCTGAGCTAGGCGTGGTTGGGCTCGCGTGATAGCTGGAAATTTGTGCGCTCGTTCTCAAGTCGCATATAGTCGTTGATCGTACCCGTTCAGATACATAACAAATAAAAACCCTCTCCTCTCTTTAACAGACATATTTTCCTTTCCAACAAAACCGGATTCTTTTCAAAATGAATTTCTTATATTTTGGCTGTTATTTTATTTCCATCAGGTGAGCCCACACAAGATGATTTCTTACAGTTTATCAAGAATTCGAATGGAAAGTTACAAATTCGGATGTTTTCTATAGAGGAAAATGTTGGTAGCTCAGGTAGCGTAGATGGTCGTTGGCTTGTTCGCTGAGCTGGGCAATTTGATTGCAAACGTTTCATCACCAATCGAGGTGACATCATCGGTGCGTTATTGAGGAGCGTAGTGGTGCGTAGCGGTGGGTTGGTGGTTGTGCACAACGTTTGCAATCAAATTGCCCAGCTCGGCGAACAAGCCAACGACCAAATTCGGATGTAATAGTTGAAACAAACCCAGAAACATCCGGATCGGTTTTGGTCACTGGGAGGTAATCAGTACAAGTGATAGCATGTGGATTTTGAACCCAAACTTATTGACGGTCAAATCAGATGTAACTTCTATTTTAAGCACGCTACCCCCTTTGCGATGCTAGGGGGCTGTTTTATCTGTCCTCAACAGCCACTGCTCGACGGGCGCCCTATTGGTTTCGTTAGTACCGCGGTCAAGGTGGATTGTGCCTTCTCACTTAGGTAAGCTGTTCAGCTGATGCACAGGAAAGTTCAGGAAAGTGTCTAACGAGATTGACAGTTACTGATAGTTTTTAACAGGTCACCTATGCCTTTGACAGTAGACGTCTGCCGATTCCAACCGGCGTCTTCCTGAAGACGACAAGCTTTTTGTCAGGATTTTCACTTTGGGTTCAATAAGCAGTCAAACCATTCAAAATCTTGGATTGGAAGAAGAGTTTGTGCTCTCACTTATCACTCTTGGTGCTTTGCGACAAGAATAAATAAGCGAGAGCCATTTGAGTTCATTTCCCGGCAAGCCCGGTTGTATTCTTGGTTGCGTATTTTGCAAACGAATTAGGCCATTATTTTTCCAGTTGTAGTGTGCTTCTTCCCAAACGCAAAACGAGTCATCGAAGTCTCGGATTTTATGCAACATCTAGTATGATTTGAGTTACTACCCACATGACTACAAATGATTGCAACGCACTGATCGATTGTGGAAAACGGTGAGTCTTTTATAGAAGTTAGTGCTGCTGTTTACAAAAGCTTCTTATTGTTACAGAAAACTGAGCGCTTGTTGGTCGGATGCTGACGCTGACGGCGAGACGTTGTTGGTTGATCTTGGCGAATCTGGTCGAGGTGCGCGCTGCTTTGCAGAGTGGGCCTAGACCACTATCTTCTCGTGAGTCTTATATGGAGTCATCCAAGCACCAGTACCGAATGATGCAGGGCAGTTTAAAGCTTGTGTGCTTCCACTGAACCCGGATCTCCCACATATATAAGTCACGTTAGCCGAGTTACTGATGGTAACTATGGCACCCAGTGGTTAAAACCACTTGTCAGGTAAACGGATCAGACGAAACCGTAGCCCGATAACTGTCAGACTGTTGTAACAATAAAGGACGTGCCTCCTGATCAGCCAGACCACCAGGAATGAGCCGGTTTGGCTCTCAGCAATCCGAACCTTCATATACGTTAGTAATAAGTTTTTCTGTGTAAAACAATTAATAATTACAAAATATTGACGTGAATATCGGTGGGCACAATTAGGGTGATTTGGTCATATTGCTTTTCAGGAATTCCCCCAGTTGAAGGAGTCCACCAGCTTATTCCTGTAGTTGCATCGGACAGTTCTTGCAGTGTGATTACACAAATCGAACGGTTATCCTTCTCTACCGGTTATTCAATTCATTCGAGTTTTCATACCCCCAATCAGCTGATCAGCTGATCTCAGTCAGACCACGTGACTTGACCAAGAGTGAACTATAGTTGCGGGATTGGGCCGAATCGGATTTATCCTTCAGCGTTAGGCGCAAGTAGGCAGCAACCGCGCAGATACCGCAATAGCGTATTATCTGTACTATTGTGGTTTCTTGATGGTAGCTTTGTTTGTGAACAAGTGGCTGAATCGCAGTAACCATGCCGGTTACAATGTTTTGTATGAAGTTACGGTGTGCAGACTTCACGCAGGTAAGCAACAGGTTACAGGAGCACCGACGCTGTTACTCGGATAGGTTGACTTTAACTTGTTCGACAGGGCCTGGTGGCAAATTCGACCAATCGATTGTTGTCTTTGGGCGGAAGCTGGGCAATCTGAACTTCGAGTAAAGTGTCTTACGACATAGGGGAAAGATATCATCGTTACAAGGTTGCTACTGGAGTAACCATATCTGGGTTCAAGTAAAACATAAGGTTGACGGAAGATCGGGGACTGTGCCTACCAGATAAGCTCCAAGAAGGGCGAAGCCGGTCGTGGGCTGTCGAAGAGTTTTAAACAACCTTATGAGTAGTGTATTACGTCTATATCTGGATAATGTTCTTCACACGCTTCTACGGATTCGGAAAGACCGCACGGCCGGCTCAGTTGACTCACTAAACAATCGACTCACTCTAGTCCGGATATCACCCTCGGGTTAGGTGCAAAAATAGTAGTGTTTTATTTTTGAACTTCTACAGGCATTTGAGAAGATTTGGAACCGATTC
>SJOL01006726.1:220484-262078 GCA_004794785.1 Opisthorchis felineus
TGCAGTGTGGGTTTTCAGGTCTGATTGCTGAAGTCCGCCATGCAGAGGCGTTTAACCGGTTATCCCGTGTCGGACTCACTGGGCTGGCCACAGACGCTGTGTTAGCGTTTGAGTTCCTTGTTTTCAGTATCTGTTTGATATCAATGCCGCACGTTTATGGTGTTCTAAGTAAGGACAAGTTGCTTTTGCTGCTCGTTCTTGGAAAACAGAAAAACCCCGGCAAATCTAGACATTCGCCTCCTTCGTTTCCAACTTACACTGATTGTAGAGAATGTTGAATCTCTAACACGGATTTCGTCCTGTAAGTGAAGCCAGTCTACGCTGAAAAGTCGAGGATCAATGTACACCTGTTCCATCCTTACTGGGAATCGACAGCAGTGCGCCCTGCACGAAACTCAAGTAAGTTTCGAACTGATGATGAGTGGAACATTCTTCTGAGAAGTCGTAACTCGAGGAGCTCGTCACTTACTATTTGACCACTTGATTCGAATTCGATGACTCATGGATGAGCAGAGCTATATCCTGTCTAAGTGGCAGCTCACCATATTTCTGATGAACCGCTCCTGGCCGAGAAGTCAAGTGTTAAACCTACCAGGTGGGAGGTCACGGGTTTGAGACACTAGAGTTTCATGAGAGGCGCATTGCTGATGATTCCCAGTAAAGATGAAACCACCGTGCAGCGCTTCTCGGCTTTTCAGCATGGACTGGTCTCACCTACAGAAGGAAATCTCTGTTTAAAGTTCTCGAACCGCCTCAAACTTCCAACACTGTTGAGGTCTTTGAGGCTGAAGGAAACTGTGTTCCACCCATATATTAATTCGACCTGAAGAAACATCCTGAGAAAGCTTCAGAAATTTTCTTCCAACAATTTTTTTCAACGTTAAGCAGTGAACAAAATGAATCAAGTAGTACGGTTTCTCGCATTCGGATTTCATTGTATCCCGTTTTTTTTCTACCCTGGGTTTCAGAACAGTTTCTTAATTTAGCCCAGTTATTCAATAATCCTAATTGCCAGTGATTGACACACATTGGCGCAGCGTGCCGAATAGTCATCGTGAGGGTCACCTTTTGCCATTCAGACCATCAGGAAACAGCGTGTCCCCACCTCTTCTCACCTGAACGAAAACCCTCAAAAACGATAAGATAAAATAAGGAGCCCATACGGTTTTAACAACCAAGCGATGGTGATTGGTGAAAATCAATAATTATGGGGTTAGCGCGGGTTGTTTTTTCCTATATTTCCGCTTTCCTAGGTTCAATTGGTAACGAACTTTTCCCACCTGTGTGACCAGCGCATCTAATTCAGTCTAGCAGGGTACACACTGGTGCTGTGTATTCGTTTGTTAGCACTAGTCTTGTTAACCTAACACGCACTAACAACTTCGCGTCATATTCACCGGGGTGTGGTACCTTTTGGAGAGTAAATCAGCCACTTGGTGGACTTTAAAATGTTTTCTCTTTAAAGGAGAGTACTGGTAAAGTTACGGAAAACTCTTCGACAACCCATGATCGGCTTTGCCTTTCCAGCGCTTATCGGATGAGGACATCCGCGACTTTATGTCAGTTTTATGACTTTCTTGAACCCGAATTTTACAAAATTCGCGAAATGCCCTCATTTACACACCAATTTGTTTTCGACGGGAGAATCAACTGAAGTCCAGCTGATGTTGTTCAAATTACTTTACTTCAAAAAGGCCGCTTTATGTTTCGTTTGGAAAGATATTCAAGAGATCGCAGTCCACTTTCATGCGGACTACACAAAATACTGCTGTCTTCTCCTTAGGTTTGTTTATTCGGGCAAACTGTTTTTACGGGGCAAACGCTTCAGCTACCACAATAACGTCTCCCCGACGGAGGGAAGTGTCACGTCTCCATTGTTGAGTCTTCCGGTAAGGCAAGGCCGAGAGAAATTTGCGGAAATCTATAAAACATTTTGGTTTATCGGGTAAACATCGTTACTTGAGCATCGTTTTCATACACGTTGGACATTTACCCCTAAACCCGGTTGTTTTTGGAGTTGTTCCGGGGAGGTAGGCACAATAAAAACTAGAGGTTTTTCCATTTAGTTGTCAGTGGCAGATTTTCGGACGAAACCCTCATATCTTTCGTTACTTGAATATATGTGAGTTTCGGGAAGAATCCTTATTGGTTGTTGATCAGCTGACAGCTAACTTGCAAACGTTTCGTTACCAGACGAGTAGACCTCATCAGTGCGCACGGGGATGGGTTAATCGCCAAGCTCGGCGAACAGATCAACAGTCACGTGATCAAAAAACCAAAAAACGCACCCGAGCTTCCAATATTTCAACACATTACCAGGATAGAAACCTTGTTTAGGGTGGCTTATGTTTTTGAATCCACGGGCAATCTGTTTGAAAGACGATTTCTGGGTGCAAACGGATGACTTTAACGGTTTTGGAAGTTTTCGATTGTACCACGCTTTCAAAAGAATATCATTCCTGTTAGCTCAAATGAACAGACTCTCCAAAACTCACAACTCCTGTTGCTATCGAGCTTCCAAATCGGAAACACTGGTGTTCTACACTACTAATCAGCATTAAAATGCGGCTGTTCAAGAAGACTACTTACCTCTTTGAGTCCTTCCATCAAGACCACTGCAACCTCCAGCGATTGCATAAGCAGTCGATTCAATCGGATTGTGATCAATAGCTCTGGGCTGTACAACAGTTTGTATTGATCGAGATCACCGGGTTTGCTGTCCAACTTGCCGAGGTCCACTTTTCTCCGACGCCGCCGTCGCATTCGAAAGTCATATCGGTTCATTGGTTCGGCCAGTAAAGGATGCTCAGCATTGCTCATCATAGAGTCCAAGATCAAATTCAGTCGGGCTTGGCAATATTTGTGGCATCTGAAATCAAAGACGTTTGAAAATGATGTACTTTATTACCACCTGGGTTGTTCTTAAAAAACATGTCACTGCTATCTAGATGGAAGATAGCTGCATTTGAATCGGTATCAGGTCACGTACTTTAAATTACCATCTGAGTGATTGTCTACTGAGGCATAATCACACCAAGAAACGCGCACTGTACTTGCCTGTAACAACTAACCCCCCCCCAAAGTTGCAGTCCCGCTTGGAGGATATATTCTGTGCAAAATGTCTGCCAGAATGCAGCACGAGGCATTCACTTCCACCCAAATGAAGGAGGCGTGTTTCCAAGCTGACTACATCTGGTGGCAGCAAGCACTTGACACATTACCACATCTCATCAACAGCACTCCGAGAAAAACTGTGTGGAACTAACACAACTTGCTAGGGAGACGGGGATAGTTAATTCATTCTTAAACGCTTATCTAACAGGTGGTAAGACCAACATGGATGTTTTGCCAGCAATTGTGTGTTGAATGACTGAATGTGAAAGTTGACTGAGACGTCCTCTTTCCACTTATATCCTTCTGTTCCCCTACATGACTCCTGAAAACATGTTTGACTTTCAGGACTGTAGGATTTACCGCAGCTGACGGTAAATGAATCCCTCACTTGGTACCTACAAACCGTCTACAAAAACCTCCCCTCGAAGAATTTGCGCTTCCCGGAACGCTCGGTCCTAACCATCCTTTTTTGCACTACGAAAGGCAGACAACCTCGCATGACAGAAGCCTTATGGAAGATTACATCAGCTTCGTTACCAAGGCTGAAACTTATCCTACCTATACATTTCATTGTATTCTCAGAACTACAGTTACTGCTGTTCCGGGTAGTCGATTTGGTGACAATCCGTTTCATGGAATTGATATTCAGGGATGCTCACTTATGCATCGGAATTCATCGAAACGCAATCATAAAAAGCTGTCCTTTGCACACGTGACTGAAGACCTGAACGTGACAGTAATGGATGTAGTAAGTCGTCCAGAGGGCCTTGGGATGCCGTCCTAATAGTTCTATTCACGATCGCTTTGAAAAGTTCAATCCGGGGACACATTAAGTGCAAACAAACAGAAGAACCGATGGATGGATCTGGTTCCAGAACTAAGGGCACCGCCTGAGGAGTGCGTGCCTAAATTAGAAAGCCCCAATGGAAAAAATCACTTCACAGGAATGGATGGCCAACCGCAAAGGAAACCGAGATACAAAAACGCTCATGGGTATTTTTGGCTGTCTGTTCCCTGATTTTTTCGTCATTCTAGGATCGTGATGGGACAGTTGACTGAATGCTCTCCTGTTTTTTGTTCTTGACAGCTTTACTTCTGGGACACACAATGTGTGTTTCTTCAAGGACAGCGCTATTTCCGCTGGTATTGAAATTGTGCACTTTACGGGGGGGGGGGGGAGCACCGTACTTATTTATCAGGCCATCACCGTCAGCAGGAAAGAACTGGGAGCAACAGACGGCAGACGGAATGTGTATTCTTTACTCATTTGCTGTAATACTTGTGTTCGGGTTAGTGTCTGCAGTGGGTCAGATTGGCGTTTATTGTTTGTAGACTGACCGGATATTTTAGTACACTATCTCATTTGATAAGTGCGTGTCCCTTACCTAGCCCTGCTAACGTTCTCGTGGGTTATTCAAACACTCGCTGACGTTGTGACCGCAGGACTCCACCCATGCGGTTTAGTTGGGTTAACTCAAACGGCAGTAAAAGCCTTTGACTTCAGCGGTCGGTGTTAGCAAGGCTTTTCAAGATGAATGAAGCGCAATTCTTTGAGGAAAAAACTGGTTAAAGGGGTTTTCTCCAAGAGACGTGGGCAGTTATTTGCTCAAAGAGACAGTTCATCTAGTTCATTCAACGCGCAAAACGTTTCCTGCAATTAGCTGAAACATTGGTGGTCCGAATGCAGTTGGAATGCCTTCGGTTATAACTGTCACATTGTGCTGACTGTTTGGTTTGTGTAAACCAAGAGTTACGCAGAGGCCCAGACAATCTTCGTACTAGTGTCTTGAACAAAACCTCATAGATTTTTAAGAGTCCATCAAAAAGATAGAACGGAGGGTTAGTTTTGACGGAAAATGCATTTGCATCGGAGTAAAGAGAATTTCAGGATGCGAAGTCCAGGAACAAATAGTGTGGAAAATGAAGCACAACTGGAGGTCAACTGCCGAACTCCGTTCGCTGGGTCGACCACGATGTAACCCCTCGGTTTTTTATCGTAACTTATAGATAAGCTTCCCAGCTGGAGATTTTAATCCCCTTTCCCCTTTTTTCCATGTTTGAATTAGCGGTCCTTTTATCCATAGGATAATTAAACCCGTTTCGTTCCTCCATCTGGGTATCCAGCCTGGTGGTTTAAAAACCACACTTGGGCGCCAATTTTAAAAATTTGCTAAATTTCATCATTTGCCTATACAGTGTTTTTTTCAAGAAATTCATGTTTTGGACCAAAGTGCATCAAGAAGACTATTTCTGCAACAACCACTCTGCACACGACGGTTCAGCGTTTTAGTCTGGTTGATCTGGAAGGCGACTTCAATTCCCATAATGACTTCCATATGTATCCATAATGACCCGTGGGATACCTTCAAACTGTATCCCCCGTGACAACCGAGCTTAACTGCTGTTTTATCGCTCAAATTAATCCGGATTAGAAAACACACAAATTTTAACGAAATTTGCGCCCCCGTTAGAAAGAGTCGGTGCGATGAGGAACTAGAAGAACGGAGAGCAGTGGACGTAAAAAGCGATTTCTTGACCGCTGGCCATGTAGTATATATTTATATATACATGCACTACACTAAATTGCGACAACTCAAACTATACTCCAGTACTATAGTGTAATATACCATACTATACCGCGCTACTCTATACCATAGGCTACGTTACCACGCTGTACTGCGCTATGCTAACTTATACATCATATATCAATATTATCAACTGTAAGAACCGCGTACTTGTCGTACAGTGGTTATAACTGCCACAGTTTCGTCCAACGATGATCGGAGGAGATGGGGTACATAGCTGCGCATTGGAGGCGGGAGCTGATAAATTGGTGCGTAAATACAGGACTGTCAAGTGGGGGGTTGAGAAGGGAGCTATGCAGTGAAGGCAATAGCTTGGATGCACGAGCGCCATTGAGGGCGCAACTTGGCCATGTCTGACAATGTCTCTAACCATTGATGGGTCCTGTCTCGGGGTTCCCATCCAGGGAAATGACTAGTGCGGCTAAGTTTGCTTGTAATGGCTTTCATGCTTTGCTGCCAAGTCATTGTTTGACTTCCCCTGGCTCGTTTCCACCCTTCATGTGGTTGTGCGAAAAGAACCCTTTCGAGAAAGCCGATCGAATGGCATACGCAGCACGCGGCCAAAACAGCGCAACCTCTGCAGTGTGATCAGTTCATCTATCGTGGATGAGTTATTTCTTCCGAAAACTATTCGTCGAACTTCAGCATTACTGATCCGGTGTTCTCACCAGTCCTGGGTAATAATCCGAAGACCTCGACGGTCAAACAGTGAAAACCTTTTGACATCCTCGGCACGCAGCGGCCAGTTTTCTGACCCGTATAGTAATACGGAGCGCACCGCAATATTGTAAATTCTACCCTTGACGGTTAAACTGATGTCATGCCTACTCCACTGGTGACGCGAGTTCACAAAAAATGCTCTGGCCTTCCCAATCCGGATGGAAATATCATCTTTCGCGAAACCACCGGAACTGGTACACCTGCCCAGGCTGCAATGATCCCGCGGGCTAAACTGGCTGGGTGCAAGGTGCAACCATGTCAGGAAGGCCAAAGTGGAGCAGTCAGACCAAGAGTAGCGAGACCCCGTACTACGAGTAATCGTGTATAATACGGTATAGCGCAGTAGAGTATAGTTGTGAAATGCACGATATAGTGTAGTATGGTATAGTATACTAGAGCATGTAGTGATACGTTATATTATGAATAATATTATGGTTATTAGTTATACGCTATTATATGTATCGTTATGCAACAGTAGAATATACCATAATTTACAATATGGGGCGAGGTCCGACCGGAAGGTCCGTGGTTCAAATCCGACCTCTACATCTCGACTTTCTGGCAGAATCTCAGTCCTCAGGCTTCCTTCTGGTGGCATGGCAGTTAAGCACCGAAAGGGTATTATAGCTGAACGACAATAGTATGCATTCAGTACGTACCAATTATACTGGGGTATGAATTAGCTAATATCCCCATTCTTGCCATCTATATCGGCTAAACCGTGACATTAGGTGGCCTAGTGCAGCACATTCAGTTGCTTGAAAACATTATAAACGAGAGATTTAGCTAGGTTTCAGGTGAGTCTCTCGCAAACCCAAATTTGTTTGCAAATGAGTGTATTTCGCGAACAATTGATACTTTTATACAACTGTATTGCGCTATCATCACACGAACTATTGATTTCATCGATGTGGTTCGTTTAGCCTCGCCAAAAATATGAAGTTCAAAGTTCTTCAGTGGTACATGTGAAAAACAAACGCGGCAATGACGGAACCCACATTAGACAAACACCAGTCAGAGAGTGACTATCCACAATTGCCTCATATGCCGGGATACACCTGTCCATATATGTACACACATACATATGTGCATGCATACAATCCGTTCCACTATAAAGTAACTGCGCCACTTCTAACAGCCCCGGTGGCCAGACGGGGATGACTGCACTGGCAGCCCATAAAACAGCACTGCATAACAGAATTCCAGGTACAACACCAGTTGACTTGGCACGTAGTGGAACGCTGATGGAGATGCTGATTAGGCAAGAGAACAAGTTGATGAGGATGCTGCAGGGCAGTCGGGTGCGACTTGTTAGACAGATGTTGAACATAGTCAGACAGCCCGGATAAAGGTTTTCCAACAGACCTTGTGCTAGCTGAGTGAGGGGCTGGGGGGGATTGGATGTTGTTTGTTTTTCTGTTTTGGACCTGCTGATCTACGGTCGGATAGAATCCGAACGTTCCTTCACTGGTAGGTGGCGTTTGGGCAAAAGCAGCAATTGAAAAACTATTATGCAGTTGTCCACAGGCTAGTGAAAGTTTTTCTTAAGCAGGCACACCCGGTCACGTGACCTTCTTGTCTGAGAAGCCTAGCGATTGGTAATTTTTTTGGTTAGTTGGTCCAGTGGCCGATTGGACATTAAATCCAGAATGTTCTATGAATGACATCCCATTTAATCTGGCACCATATTGCAGTAGCTGGTTGATGCAGCAAATCATCTAAAACTAGTTGGGAGAAAAGGGATTTGTCTAAGAAAGCAAATTGTACATAGAGGATCACGCTAAGCTAATTCAGTCTTTCGTAGTGGTGTGTGTCATCCATTCGACTTCTTCCTCGACGAGACTTTCGGCCTGTTCTGATGGTGATATTTCTTCTCGAGGATTTCGTCCCCAAGTGCGACCCCTCCAGAGAAATAGGAAATCTCCCGTTCTCTAGACGAATCGTCTTATTGGATGGGTCGTTGGAATGTTGTACACTTCAGCGCCGACCTATGCATTTAAACATTGTTTGGCTGGCCCTTATGAATATCGCACTGCAAACTTGGGAGACGGTAACCCTATTAGGAGAAATCACATCATGCTAAGCTGGATGGAAAATCCTGGATGGTCTGATATTCTGCGTAATGTAGGCTTACATAGAGGTACAAGCCTACAGTGCAGTGTGGGCAGACTCACGGAAAAGCCGAGAATCACTTTACAGCTGTTTCATCCTCATTGGGAGCCGTCAGCAGTGTGAACGTTACCAAACTCCAGTAAGGAGTTTCGAACCCGCTACCTCCAGGCTAGTAGTTGGAACACTAAACCGTTCCACCACGAGTGGCTGATCAGCAGTGTGATTATCTCTCACTTAGACAGGACAGAGCACCGCTCGTCCTTCAGCCGTACGGACCACATCTCGTGGTCACGTATTGTCTGGCTCCTCGAGTGACGACTGCTCAGATGGAAGCTCTGCTCATATTTTTGGAACTATTCTTCCACAGAATCACTAGTAGATTGATCACGGTATAATGATACTTTGACATTTTTATTCTGTCAGTGCCCGAGATGTAGAATCATTTTACAAGGTGAGTGAAAATTTCATCTCTGAAGTTGTCACTCAAGGAACCAGCCACTAGGTGACCATGAGATGTGGATCCCGTATATGAAGAATAAGTGGTGGTGCTAAGTGAGAGCTATTCACAGTGATGTTCAGGCGCTTGAGACTGAAAGGTTAAGTGTTTAACCACTGACCAGAAGGTCACTTTTCAAAACGCTCGTGAGATCGGTCCGCACCGGTTGGTCTCACTGCCAGTACGAAATATTAGCTAGAAATTACAAAATACCATCGCCGTACGATAAATCAGTTGTGACGACCACTGCTGATAAGTCTTTCTAAAAAACAAAAGCTGCTTTTTCCAGACAATCAGTTCTGAACAACATCGTAAACGATAGATTCGGCTGGGTTCCAGGTGAATCTCCCGTCAAAACCAAATTGCTACGAAACTGAGTGCATTTGTCGAAATCTGTCCAACTCGAGTTCTAGTAGAACATAAGGTTGACGGAAACCCGGGGACTTCACCCAACTGCTGAGCCCCAAGAAGGGCGAAACTGGTCGTGGGCTGTCGAAGAGTTATTAGCAACCTTATGAGTAGTGTATTATGTCTAGACAGTCCTGACATCATGCACCCTTATGACTTGATAGCAATGCTGACCTACCCACATTTCCTTCATTGTCGACCTTGAACTGAGATTTCCTTCTGACCGACCAACATTTGCTTTGTAGCTAGCTGATTATTCACTCCTTTTGCGGGATCACATACTCGTCGGCTCGTTTTTTGGTTACGACTGGAACACAGGTACATGCAACCCTATGGACGTTTCGCGCGAAACCAGGCCATCTATTCACCACCTGCGGCTGCATTCCAAAATACACATTGTTGTCTTATCGCCCACATTCTTACAACAATAATTGCGAGTGTTTGTTTGTTTTGACAACAAGCAAATTTCATGCACCGTGCCAAAATCCCCCCCCCCCCGTTGGTGCTTGATTCTATCTATTTTTGCTTCAACGCACCGTAGCAAGATGGCGGAAAAACGGCCGACAGTGTACTGCTGTGAAATTGGAAGCTTATCCAAAAGTTTCAGACAAAGCTTTTATTTTGAACACAGACTTTTGGGAGCTTTTAGCTTGTTTCACAGACGAATGCGGAGGCTTTCTCGCGTGTGTGCTTGCGGAAGGTGATCAATAAAAGCAGTATTTTACGATTGTTGTATTGTGGAAGTGAAAGTTCTTTTGTGTGCTGCTTGCGACGGTGAGAAAGAAGTGGGAATCGGTGGTCTGGCGTGTCCACGACAGACCACATATACTTAGGCGACACACGAAAACCCCGGTAATTACTTGTTAGCTGCCATTGTTGAGTCCATTAATAAAACTAGCGCTCCTGAGATCAGTTATGACCCAATAACCATGATGTTCTCTCATAAAGATGTACCCTCGTACATCATCAAAACAGTGATGACTATCGGGGGACTGGTGAATCTCAGGCTATTGGGAGTTACCATGTGTCATCCTGCAGCTGTCTTACCTTTGATGGACGGATCAGTTTAGAAGTGCTCCAAACCATAACGCCTTGTGTGGTTAGATTATCGCCCAAGTCGGATAAAGTCTTGCTGACACGTGATTATTGATGAGACGGGTTAATTTACCACATGTGGTAACGAAACAGAAGCTTGGAGTGGTATTCAACAAATTCCTGAACTGTTCCACTCCCCTTGGACATCGTAGCTGTTTCGGAAGGTTTGCATCCTCAATAAAGATGTAAATGTTAATACCGTGTTTTAGATAGAGGCGTTTACTCTTCGCAGGGTAAACATCTTTCAGAGCCATCAGCGGGCTTCCTCTGGGTGGCTTCCACAAGATGTTCACGTCGTACAGTTGCGAAATCGGGAGCCCATTTAAGCGCGGCATCTGTCCAAAACGAGAGATCCAGCTGTGTTCTAAGGTAGTCCGTATGCTGACCGAATATCGTTCCAACTGGAACATGAGGCGGCGTGCTGCAGCACATTCAGTTGAAGTAGAAGGTCGTGAACAAGATCTTCAACTGGAACCCAGTTGAAGCTCCCGTGTAAACCAACTTGGTATGCAGATGAGTGTACTTAATTCTGTGGCATGACAATACCATCTACACCGATACTCCTTCGTGTAGCTAAAAAGAATTTTGTAAGGGAAACTGCTAGAGAGTGGGTGACGAATGATTGCATCAGTTGGATAACGCCCCCACCATTAGGGTTTGAAAAGAACGGAATGAGGTAAAAAAAAGTTTGCCCGTATGGACGTACACCATGGTCTGTCCTTTTTCAAGACAACTCTGATGAAAACGCTAGTCGTCCAGGTATTCTTTTAATCGGAAAGATGGGATTTCTGTTAAAACCACTCATACACAAACGAAAGACAATGGGCAACACTCAGTGGACAAAATATATATCACCGGATACGGAATATCACTGAAGATTAAGACCAGATGTTAAAACATGTGGTCATCAATTCATCGCCAAAAGGTGAATACACACAAAGTCATAAAAATGCATCAATGACGTGAGCATCGTTTATCGGGCCAGTAGGGTGTACACAGGTGTGTTTGTAGGTTTACTGAACATAAGCACCCTGGTTACGCCGACAAATTTGCGCAACAGCCAAACCAGATCCGTGGTCATATCGATTTACCGTTCAAGCTATTTGTCCGGCCAGTCGGTAAAGTCTAAAAAACTGAACGGACTAAATTTCCATCGATGCAGATGAAGAATTTGAGAACCGTGCCCGCTTTGTTTTCGATTTCAGTCCTAGGCGCCGAATTTTGTTTAAGCTTTATCCTAATCTGATTGCAGATTAGTCGGTTCCCATATTTTCTTCCAGCTTTCTGATAAATTTTCAACTGAGAATTCTTTCTTCAAGAGAAGCTAATTCATGCTGAACAGCTGAGAAACGCTGATACAGCTGCTTCACTAATCGTCAGCAGTGCGCAACTCACGAAACTCTAGTAGGAAGACTTGAATCCGCGACCTCCATCAATCACAGAAACATCACGTGGTCACGTGTTTATCGACCTTGTGATTGGCTCTATGGGTAGCTCAATCAAAAAACAATTTCACGAGTTGAGTGACGCTTCTATCTAGGAAGCCGTCACTCGAGGAGCCGGTCGATCAACACGTGATGCAGTTTCCGTGACTGAAGCACGAGTGACGCCGTATCCTGTCTAAGTGCGGATTATTAGCCGAACGGTTAGGTGTTCCAACTACTAGCCGCGGGGAGATCGCGGGTTCGAAACTCCCTACTGGAATTCATAAGATGCACAATCCCCAATAAGGCGGACGTTTCAGCGCAGACTAACTTCACTTAAACGAGGAATTTTTTTATTAAAATATACAGATCTACGCTTGGAAGACGACTCGGAAACGAGGAAAAACCCACAAGATACAAAGAAGGTGATCGGATCGTCATATTTGCTTTCTGTTCAAATATCAAGTCTACATTTTCAAATGAATACATATCATGGTTCTTTACAACTTGTTGCAGGAAACAAAATTCCATCAGTGTAAATTTTAACTGAATGACAAAGCCACCAAGGTTTCCTTCATGGTAAATGAAACTCTAAGTATGTCTCAGTTCGAGATCTTTCTGGGTTGAATTTTTGGGCTCCAAAAAAAACGGAATGAAACGAAACCGTGGATAAAATATGGCTTCAGTTAGAACATTGGGGTGATGGAAACTACTGGACCGCATCTACCTGATGATGTCTAAGAAGGGCGAAACTAGTCTCGGGCTATCGAAGTACTTTAAGCAACCTTATGAGTAGTGTGTTACGCCTAACTATCACGAATACTTCAGCTTTCATGTACTATTAGGTTTTGCATCATAGTCATATCCCAATACATAGTTCATTTTCTGTGGAAAATGTTGCCTTTATTTATGTGGGGCAAGCCTCTGGTTTCAGGACAAGGCTGCTCTTTGTCAGAATCGTCTGGTCCTTGACAAACGAGCTCACGTTTCGTCATTTCTGGTTAGCTTACCCGTTTCGAACCAGGTACTACATCTGAGAATAGCTTATAAATAGTGCGCCTATAATCCGCTGATCAGTATACCCTTTTTGCAGTGTGGTTTTATAGGCTGAATTTGCCCACTTGTTTCTCATGAGTACAATTCACTCCTTGATGCTCTACCCGATGTATGAAGTGAGATGATATTCGCAGATGAAACTCTTACCCGGAGATTCATTCAGCTGGGCTTTCATCTAGCCAGACCTTACTTTATCTAGGTGAGGATTCAGTTGGCAAAAAATTGACTTTGTACATTTTTTCCTTCGAATTGTTGCCTAGGCAGAGATTTTTAAAACCATCGGATGTCCTACACAAAGTCATCAAGACCGTCTCAATCAAAGAGGTGATTCGTGGGAAGTTTTCTTCATAGAGGGATGACCTAGATGAACATTAGTTTTGCTCACTCAAATGTTCTCTAACATGCGTAGACACCCACTTTCCGGGGGTGACGTTGCGTAATACCCAAGGGAGAAATTCAGTCCTTTTCCTAATTTCAATACTAGATCCCGAAGAAAACAAGTTTTTTTCACACCGTGGAATTTTCTTCCAAAATGATGCTTTGTTGATAGCCAGGAGAAAAAGGTCAACTTGAGGAGGCGGGAGAATAGACGTAAGATAACGTAAAACCATTCGAAAGACGCTTGTCGATTATCGTACTGAGATGTATTCAAAAAACGACAATATACTTGTGCACAATTGACTTGGGTACCGGAAACTGTGTAACCAAGAAAAAACGACTGTACAATCTTAAAGAATGATAGGAATTTACCATTACTTGTGTTTTAAACAGGCGCCTCAGGATCAAAGGATGTCAGAGGAACATGGACGACGTCATAAATTTTTCGGACTGGGGCGGGCCTTTGAAATCTCGCCAATTTTTCACTCGGAGTTTGTAACAAAGGAAGAAATATAGGGTATCGTTCATTTAAAACGGATTCTATTTTTTCAGCTACCTTGGTACTGATATTTATCTCACAACTGCACACAGTTAAGCTATTTTCATCCTTATTGCGTCGAAAACATCTCAAAACGTTTCATCGCCCAGGGTGGTGGATTGGCTGGTTGTACGAACGGACATATCGTCCTCATAGTCCGACATGTTGTCCAGTTGGCATCAGGCATTATCCGTCGGAAAAGTTTACCTCTTCTCAGGTGTGTTCCTCAGAACTGCCAACTTCAAAGACATTGTTTTCATCTTGGGCTTTAAATGGGGCGGTTTGCGTTCAGATTTAAAAATTCTGTTGTATCTGTCAAGCACGATTCATTCATAGGGAGTCGCTTGGCATATTAGCGCTGCAGAGACAGGTGTCTACTAAGGGGTTCTCTTTCGTAAATCGTACGCCATAACACATTCAAATAGGGTCGCTCTATCTAATTTTCAATAATCGTTTTTTTATCCTATGTTTGTAAATTCATTTGCTGCAGTGGGCGCATTTCAGCTCTTGCATTGGTCTGAGAAAGTTCGGTGAATTGACACGATATGTCTTTCGCCGGTTCCGGTTTTTATGTATGCTTGCAGTTCAAGCCGATTTTGACAAGATGACCAGTTTGCCCGAGCTCCATCCTACCTGTTTAGCGCGCATGCTTCCTAATCGTAACCGACTTCGAAACACATGTTCTCAAGCAATCTGACTATTTATTCACTGTTTGGCATTCTTTCGTTTCCACCTTCCCTTTGCTTTGAAAGCTGAAGTTTTTTTATTTTCTGGGTGCACATAAACCTTGGTTTCACCGTACTGTGCGTTTTGCAAGTTTCCGTCATCACCGTGTTTATGGGACATCATCAGGCTGTGGGCGAATAAACCTCGTGAACTATTCCGGGTTTTCAACTCTCAGTAAACGTACACTTCTGCAGGCAGTTGGATTCTCGCAACGAAATTCTAGCGAATTATGTAAATGTCCTTCACAATAAGGGGGCACACTTGGTGCTATCTTGTCAAACACGCATATCAACAGTATAACATTTGTCCGGCAGCATGAAAGAATGACTGCGATTTTCCCGTATTTGACCTTTTAGCGATGCCCGGAAGTTACTCCTCTGGTTCTGCGATGAAGGGTAGCCAAAGACATACAGGTTTCGTAATTTAGCCATGTGGCAATTTACGCCAATTGTTATGGCAGATTTACATGGAATATTCCTACAGTTTCAACAAGAACACAGTGACAAATACCATTGCTTTCTGGGTTTCACCATCAGGTCAGTGCATTTCTGATGGCTAAAATAAGAGTAAATAATGAAGTGAACAACGAAGATTGGTCACTAAATTAGAAGACCGATGAGTAGTTGTCAGTGCATCCTACGCTGCATCTAACTGGATGCTGTGAGATGGTATGGAGGGCCACTGAGCGACTAGGTCGATCGATTCCTGTCACATGACCTAAACACATTCAGCGCTCGTACGAATTGCAGTTATCTAGATCTTTCCCTCGGAAAGCAGTATCAAAACATTGGCTTACATTGCATTTTTTTATATTTGTAATTACGACACCGGAAGTAAATATATGATTGACAGAAAGGACCAGTAAGAACGCACTGGTGAAGAACGAAATGGATACCCAATCATACGAATGAGAAAGATGAGTTTAGTAAAATACCTCCAACTTCCTACCTCAAAGTGACGTAGTTTACGGGAAACCATAGATAGGAACGCTGAATTGGTGATTGTTCACACTAAAAGACCACATTATAGGGGCAGCAAAATCTGTACAATAATCAATAACTTTTTAGTGTTAAGGTTTTGAAAGTATGCTCATTCGGTAAAACAGTAGTAAGAAATTCAAGCAAAAATTGAGCCATAGTGGAGAAGGCAAGGATATGCAGTAGCCTGAATGAGATCACAAATACGCACTGTGCGAACCTGAGGATAGATGTCCTAGGATGGAACATGCAACTGTGGACTCTCACTTACCGGAAATGTGTTGTGCCGACTGAGCTACGGCGCATACTGCTCCAAGTATACTTCGGTCCCAAACTCCTCCTCTCTAGTAAGGAGAGAACAGCGGGTTCGAGTCCCATCCGAGTATGTGTTGCTGTATTTATGTCGTTTGTAACATGCGTCACTGAAGTGTCAAATTTTTTTGTATATATGCAACCTCCGCAAAAAGCGACGTCTTTAGGGAAACAGGCACTTTGAAGATCCAAAGATTTAGTTCCAGGTAGAAAACATATTGATTGGGTCTCCAGGTATGCCTTCTTTCCACACTCAGATTTCCTGGATCATGCGTTCTCGATGGATATTCTCTGATGATATCTTGGAAATCCTAAATTTTATGACTAGAAAGTATGTTTGAAGTGATACATGCCTTTCAGGACAACTTATTTATTCATTGGAGCGCTTTAGGATCCTTGACGAGCCAAGTCAAGGAAACTGTAAAAGAGCTGGAAGCCTTATCATGGAAAACAGCTCCACGAATTTGAAACTACTGTGGGTTTCCATAGAAAACGCACCTTCGGTAACCCTGACAAGTTTGGCATTCTCTTCTACGAGAGAACACATGCACTGAAGCGAGTTAAAGTGGTATTTTTAAGCATATCTGCGGCACAAACCGAAAGCTAATTAAAAATATTTGAAGTGGTTTCTCAAGTATTTTTTTGAAGCAGAAGTGGGTACAAAAACCGTGAAGAACGGGTAAGACAACAGTGGCCTTGCGTGTTTATCACTGGTTGCCTTCTTGAGTAATTTTCATATGGTATTTGTACAGTACACATATTAAGACAACAAAAAAATGGGCCGGTGAAAAATACCCAGCTCCTTCAACGTGGACAAGTAGTCGCATTTCGCTGTTACGGATGTAGATGGGATTTAGTTGAGTCATCCGTCAAATTGAAATCAGTGTGCAAACGACAGTGTTTTGCGGATTCCGTCCAGTATGGATTCAAGTAGGACTCAGGCTTGACGGAAACTCGAGACTGTACCTACCTGATGACCCCGAAGTGGAATGGCGCTACCTGTCGTGGGCTGCCGAGGAGTCTTCGGCAACCTTATGAGTGGTGTCGTACGCGTAGAAAACCTAATGAGATATCTCGAGTATCGTACTACGTGAAACATGAGGCGGACTGGCCCAGTGCGTTTAGTTGAAGGGAACCATCATGAACGAGAAACTCAGCTGGATGCAGTTCAGTCACCCGGTAAAACGAAATTCATGGCAAATTCCGTTCTATTTGGGTTTAAGCGGAACGTAAGGTTGACAGAAACTCCGGGACTGCGGCTGCCGGATGAGCAAAACATTGGGAGTAGATTCCTTCAAGAAAGTGCAGCTTGTGGCTTTCTTTTCAGCAGGTAGCCCCCTCCTTGAACACAAACTCACGTCACTGTTTTCCAAAATATACTGAAAATTGTCTAGAATTTAGGCCAAATATTTTCTGATCACCTTCATTGTAGACAGCAACCTAATTGTTAACCATGCTTCTGATTGCCCTACAAACATCCTAACATATTTCAAACCTCAAAAATGAAGGGAAGAAAGGGGTCTTGTGCTAGTCGATCGGTATTCCGGAACTTTCGGCTATTCAGTATGAATAGAAACTAACCGCTGAAATCGACTGGCTACTACACTGTGCGACTTTCTTGACCAAACACATCTTTGAAGGTGGACTGCGTCAACAACAGTCAACAACCTGATGAAGCGCAAGTAAGACAAAACCGATCATAGGCTGTCCAAGAGTTTTCAGCAGTTTTATGAGTAGTGCATTACGTTTCGCAACCTCTTTAAGATACCTCCTCAAGACCTCACGGTGTCGATCTCGCAAAACGAAGGGCGCTGTTGTTCCTAAAGTAACTCATGAGCTTCAAGTGAACCGTAGTGTTCTAAACGAACCACACAGTGGTGAGGAAGGATGCCCCAAAACTGCCCGAACAAAAACCTACGCCCCCTGAAACCCAATTCAATTTTTTTGACCATAAAAAGTGCATGAAGTGCGGCGTCACACCAAACAGTATGATGATGATCATATCTAAATGTGCCTCCTAGTACCGTCCTACAGTATCGGTCAAGTCATGTGGAAGATCCTTCCAGGCATCAGTTGGAATACGGAAGCCTTAATGTGAAGTTTTTCCTCGAATCAGTTCACTTCCCTCTTTGGAGGGTGTGCAGCTGCACAAAACCACAAATGTCTGTGGGCAATTCGAACCACTGGCCTTTCATAAGAGGATGGGAATTTGCCGATAGTGATATTATGCCTTCTTAGAACATTTTTGTATCGCACACTTGTCAGCTGGCTTTGTATTCACAGATAAATTCTCGTGTAATTATCTGGCCTGATGGAAAGGTTGTTATATATATATAACTATGCTGTCATTCTCAGTAGCTTTCTAGGTCTCCACATGTCTACACCGGTAATTGTAAATCCAGTTTACAATAAAGATTTCATCCTGTCAGGGAAGTCAATCTATGCTGAAAATCCGAGAAGCACTATAGAACTGTTTCATCGTTTTTGGGAATCATCCGCAATGCTCATCTCACCAAACACCGGGTAGCATCGAACCCGCGACTTTCTGGCCAGTGGTTGAGTACCTGACCGTTTGGCCACAAGTATCTGATCGCCAGTGTGATTAGCTCTCACTCACACAGCGCCACTCATCTTTCAGTAACGGAGACCATATCGCGTGTTAACTGGCTTTTTGGGTAACGACTTCTCCGAAAGAAGTTTCACACATCCAGTAAATTCTTCCTTCCTGTGAGTTGCATATTGGATCATGATGCCTACTTGGAAGGAAGAGATTACATTTAGGCCTCGTTTTCCCGTAATCCTGCCTATTGGGGTGGAGGCAATCCTAACAACTTATTCCTGCTGAATTTTCTCGAGTTCAGACAATATGTATGTTGGTATCCACGTCCCTATCGATTAATCGTTTCATCTTTGACCCTAGCAAGACTGTGCTAGGGCTAATGAGGGGCGGGTTTTCGACAGTATATCTCCCCGGCGGCGGTCATCTGGCACATGACGAGACCAAGTTACCCCAAGCTCTACCAGCACATCTTGGCAGGCCTCTTCCTGTAAGCAATGCCAATTTATGCAGAAAATTCCAAAAGCACTATAGAGTTGTCCGACTCCTATTCGGTCTCATCAGCCCTGCACTCCTCACGATTCTTCGGGAAGAATCGAACCCGCAAAATTCGCGCTAGTAAGTGGGGGAGGAATCTCACAAAAGGTAGAATAACCCTCAAGACGACGGAGCCTGCAACCTAAGAAGCCGCAATTTGGGAAGCCACTTGACCATTTGATGTAAAATACCTGAGTAAGGGATGAGTAGCGCAGTGTCCTGTCGAACTGCGAGTTTGTCAACAACCGAGAGGTCGAGAGTTCCAAACTCTGTTGAGTTTAATCAGGCACGCTCTGTTCATGATTCCCAATGGGGATGGAAAAGCTGTAGAATGCTTCTCGGCTTTTCAACATGGGCTTACTTGAGTTACAAGATGTAATGTCGACTGTTTCAAAATCTCGTCACACTGCCAAAACACTTCGGAGAGGGCCAGAATTATCACGCTAGCGAAGACATACAAGCTGGTACTTGGTGACTCGAACGATATTTTGGTGGCTGCCATGGATAGATAGGTGGACAAAATCATGCGCAATGCTGCACTTGGTTCCAACTAAGGATTTTGGAACAAACTTTGGGAACAACGATGGAAAGATCTTACTTTCGACTCTATGAGTAAGATTTAGTGGGCTTTTTCGCGGCATCCGGAAACTACCAGGTGGGAAGTCGCGAGTTCAAGACTCCATGGAGTTTCTTGGGATGCGCCTTGCTGATTATTCCTAATAAGGGAGAAACAGCTTCTCGGTTATTCAGCATAGATGAGCTCTCCTTACAGGACAAAATCTTCACAAAACTTCCAGAATCTCCTCACACTACCGACAGTCTTTAGGTAGCTCAGAGCAGGAATAAAATTCACCCGATGAGTGAGCTTTCCATTTGGGAAGTTGTTGCTCGAGGAGCCAATCAACATGTGCGACCATATGGCATGGACCTCGTGATTGAAGGAT
Organism: Opisthorchis felineus; assembly: GCA_004794785.1. Taxonomy (NCBI): domain Eukaryota; kingdom Metazoa; phylum Platyhelminthes; class Trematoda; order Opisthorchiida; family Opisthorchiidae; genus Opisthorchis; species Opisthorchis felineus. The sequence goes on from SJOL01006726.1 coordinate 240,464, forward strand.
GACTTCGTTATATACCGTTTAAGTGCGAGTTAATCACGCTGCTGATCAGCCACTGGTGGCTAAACGGTTAAGAATTCAAACTTGTACCTTGGAGATCGCGGATTGGTGACTCCGTGGAGTTTCGTGGGATACGAACCGCTGATGATCGCCAAAAAGGGCGGGGCAGCTGTACAGTGCTTTTCGGCTTTTTAGCATGGACTGACTTGACCTTTACCGATCAGGTATGGACATTTGGATGAAAGCATTGTTTTTAGTCATTTTTGTGATCTTCTCCGGATAATTGATTTATTTCAGTATTTTCCTTACACAGTTTATACGTCTTAAGGTAATGTGATTCGTTTCCCTCTGGAAAGCCGCGTATTCTGCTGAGTTTGAAACGTTTCTCTTTTGCCCCTTTCCGATGCATCTACAATGGCTATTCTATACCCCTAAAGATGGAGGACTCCCTGTGATTTCTTTATTCGGGTTTGTTGGGTCCTACATTCCGATAGCATTTGTACTCTGGAGTTCCGAAATGCAAGTCCAGAGTAGTTCCGTTGATTCCTCAAAGCGCGATGAACGAATCAGACTTACAAGTGAGCAAGTCTGCAGTTTTCAAAATTGAAATGTTTCCTAACCACAAAATCCCGACAGATAGCATCGCACGTTAACGACACAGGGACATATACAGGGCCATTTTTGAGCTCTCAGGCATAACAGTCGGGCCGCTCAAAATGGAAGTACGTTTGACCATTCGACTGAGGTAACCTAGTAGCACGCACTGTTGAGGTGTTGATAGCGCCTTCATCTTCAAATTCGGAACGTTTAAATCCCGACACCATCAAACACGAGCACTACTCAGAAACACATATGAAATCGACGGTAATCTAAGAAGGCTCGGTAATCTTCAGCTGGGATTTCGTCTTGTAAGTGAAGCTGAGAAGCACTTTTTCATCCTTGTTGGAAATCCTCATCAGTGCGCATCCGAGGAAACTCGGGAATCTCGTAACTTTCTGACAGGCGGTTAAACACTGAACCGTTTGGCCAAAAGCGGCTGAACAGTACTGTGATTAGCTTCTAGTTAGACAGGATAGAGCGCCAATCGCCCTTCAAACACAGAAACCACGTCACGTGTTCTCTTGTTGAAAGAAAGGCTCCTCGAGTGACGACTACTCTATGAGTTGTTACAAGCATCTTTTGAAATTATTCTTCCTCTGAGACAGCTATCGATTGAGTGAAATTTGATAAATTTTAATCAAACGTCGTATCCAATGGATCGCCTTTTCGGTGTGGACCAAACAAAATAAGCACGCCTAAACAGGAGGCGAGAGTTTCGTGTGGCAGCAGTGCAAAGCCATGTGGTTTAGTGAACCAGTTTCTCCATACGCGATTTACAGTTATTTACCCCATTCAAGTTTCACCTCTTTACCGGACTGATTGATAAGATCTCTTAGGCGGGTTGCTGTTCAGAAGCAATTCATTAAATTCTGATTGACGTTTTGCATTTTTGGTTTGTGACTTGTCTAATAAGCAGTCGTTTCCCATCGTGCGCCAAAGGTACGGTTATGCACCTTTGAAAATTCACTGCACTATATTGGTCCCAACAGGTGATAACAGAATGCTCCCCCGAGGAACGTTGCACTGTGGCTTCAAAGTGGCATAACTAAATCAAATCTTCTACCTTCCATATTTACGGTTTTTAACATCGTTGCGGCCGTGACGTGGTGCCATTGGTGCGATCGATCGATGTCTGGTGCTGATAAGCCATTCCAAGAGTGCCTATTTGATCTCTCTATAAAGTATAACAGAGGAAACTTCAGTCTTAGCGAAATACATTCATTTGCGAACAAATTTGGTTTTGCGAAAGGCTTACCTGGAACCCAGCTGAATCTCTCGTTTATGATGTTTCTAAGCAACTGAATGTGCTGCATCAGGCAACTTCATGTTTCAGTTGGTATTATATTCGAGATATAGCGATACATGCACAGACGTAACACACTACTCATTAGGTTGCTTAAAGTTCTTCGACAGCCCACGACCGATTTCGTCCTTCTTGGGGCTCACCAGGTAGGCGCAGTCCCCGAGTTTCCGTCAACCTTATGTTCCAATTGAACCCAAATTGCACGAACTTAGCGAAGTACACTCGTCTGCAAAACAAATTTGGTTTTGCGAGAGACTCAGTCTATCCAAAATAAACATTCTCGTTGGATTTCAATTCAATAATTTGATCGATTGGAATTTGGGAATGAGTTCCGAAAAGGACAAACTAGAGGTGGCCTATGGAGACTTTACAAGTAGCATGTTATATGGTGATCCTAATTTTCAAAACAAAATATATAATCAACTAAACAATTTGGTCGGAGTTCTCGCGATTAGGAGGAAATAGACCCTTGAACCCAAGGTGAACTCTGCCTCATCTGCTCCATTTCAGACCCACTGTAAACAATAAAAAAATCGAGTTTTGTTTCAAGAAACCCCATTGACGAAACAGTGAGGTCGATTGGTATGAAGTAATTCATTCTCAAGTTCAAAGTTCTTACCTTATTTCTTCGTTGAAAGCTTCAAGTGTCGTCCCCGACGTGCTTGGATCTGGTTGACATGAAGCATCAATCAGCAATTGCATTACCAAATTGTCAATGGGGATGGAAATGTCAAGGGTGACGTCACTCTGACCAACCATAAACTGTTCCACCATGAGACGGAATTTGGGTGAAATGTCTGCGAACAACTGAGTACAATTGGACGGAGTGGAGGGGCGGCTTCGACTCCGTGAACCACAAAGGGTTTTGTTCAACTCGACCCCGAACAGCTCCAGTGCTTGGAAAATCTGGTCTGCAGAATAAAGGAACAAAAAGCAGGGTTGATCAGAACTCATAACCGTTAGGATTTGGAAACCAAGGTTAAGATGCAGGTCGTTCTATCCCGACAAACAAATTTGCTGAACCAAAAGTGTTCGAGATCTGTGTTCTATACCAGCTATATGCCCGCTGGAGAATGCTCCAGGAGAACAACAAGTCACCGATGAGGCTAAATTTGACATCCGCTAGTTTGGTTGAGACAGATTCATGAAATAGAAATCTATTTAGGTCGATGAACAGCCAAAAAATCACTTTTTTGACTGCGGCGAAAGTACATCTTAACGGAAATCTTCAATAGCGGGAATCAATGACAGCAAAAAGACGTTTTAAACTTCAGGCAGCACATGGAAGTTTAGGCGCACATTTAGGTAGCACGGGACAGTGAACGTAGACCATTTTGAAGATATCTGAATCACTCGGATGAGAACCGTCCAAGTGCTCTTCTCCAGGAGCGATCCAAGGCACTGCTAGTTACCTAGAAAGTGCATAATCTGAAGATGTTAGCCTGTGATCTCTTCGAAAACTCAGTCAGTTTAAACTGATATCAACTCATGACTTGCACTCCCGGCCTCTTCAGTGTCGGCGTTGCGGGCAGACACAACACTTGGTGCAGTTTGTCCTTTCACTCAGTGGCGATGCGTGAATGTTTACGCAACCATGTGGTGTCAGTTTTGCCGCAAACGCAATACTATTTTGGGCGAATTTCATAGGTTAACAATAGGTGGGTTTTGGTTGCACCTACCACAGGGCTTCTTACACAGAGGAAAATTTCAGGAAAGCTCAATGAAACTCGCTTGGCTCACTAAAACACTGGGTTTGGTTTGAGTCACAAGGCGAGGACTGAAGCATATTACGAACAGTCATTAATTTGTATACTGGTTTAATGCAGCACTGCAGTGATCTTCGTGCCCGACCAGACGTCTTTTGCTAAACTTCCATAATGGCCACATGGGCATGCAGAGTAAGTTTAGCGCCGAATTAAGACGCCACGCTTAACCAGCTAGGAACAGTCCCTGTTTGTTTACCATCATTTAGGATTAGGTGAAGCCTAATGGGACGACGTGGTTGCCCAAACCAAAACAAAAATTTAGTAGGCTGTGTCGCCGATTATGGGGAATTCAGTAGAACATTTGTGCTTGAAAGCAGACGGAAAGTAAACACTATTAAAGTGAAAAGGGTCGAAGTCAATCGAAAATATAACCGTCATGTTGATGTTCAGGTTTGCCGAAGTTCAGTCTGGTTCGCCAGTGGCTTCAAAGCATACATTTTCCGTCGGCTATGAAGCAGTCAAGTGTTCACCTTGGGTTGAAAGATCGGAGATCTGCACATTGCGTGCTTTCCACGAACTTCTCGTAACACTACCGAAAGCGCCGAAAGCGCTTTGACAGCAACGCTGTACAAAATCCCTCCTAAGGTTTTATACAAGCAAGGCTGAAGAAATTCTCGTAATATTTGTCCAGATGTAACACACTTCCTATAAGGTTGCTCGAAACTTTTCTGCAACTCACGACCAGTTTCTCGCTTTTCGGGGCTCACCAGGTAGGCAACATTCCAGAGTTTTCATCAACCTTGTGATCTGGTTGAACCCAAATCAGTTTTTGACATATGCTCTCCCAAGAAGGGCGAGAACGGTCGTGTGCTGTCGAAGAGTTTTCAGCGACCTCGTGAGTGATGCGTTGCGTCTCCTTATGGTTGTCTATGCCTTGCAAATACGATATACGGTTTGCACCGTTGAGCAGACTATCTTCAAGTGGGACCACCCGACAGAAAGGACCTAGTTTGTTTGTCTCGCTGCCATCGAGATCAGGCACATTGTAGAACTCAACATCCACATCCACAATACATAACAGTGTCACAAACGAAAAGGCTTTGACCAAAGTTCTGATTGTTGTTACAAGGAATTGGTGTGGTAACCCAAATTTGATGTCTTTTGGTGTATTGGCCATCAGTTCGCCCCTCTTAGCTTGCCATGATGACGTTTCATAAGCATGATAATGGCTTCTTTCACCTTGTATGTGAATGCACGTCAAATCCTCCAGTGAAGTAACCTACTAAATAGGGATGTGGGAAAAGTATATATTCCTGTGAAGTACCCCTCTGGTCCCATTTAATCTGGGTTGACCAGAAATGTTTGAATATGCCTGCTCGAGAAGGATTTTAGGAACGGCTTTGTAATAACGCGTCGCTTAAGCACAAACAATGTCCACGTTAGCGCTCGTTAGTGCACTGAACTGTTGTTTTTTTAGAGTCGACTTACCTCTCTTTGCCGTACGCATAGCCGATATTTCGGTCATTCCTCGTGCCAAGTGGTTGGACAGGCCTTCTTGCAGTTCTTCCACTGTCCGCCGCAATAAAGACAATTCGAGTTCATGCGAGCAGCATGTTGTCCATCGGCTGACAGACGCTGGGGCACAATAACTGGAAAGACCGGAGATAGATTGCAATACCGACGTGGCCTTGTCAGGCGACAGTGGCTGATTTGCACTAGAGGGGTCCAACGTAGAAACAGTCCACGAGGAGTGGAATTTGTTGTGTTCAACGGGGTCCTGTTGGCCGAAGGACGATGCGCGCTGAACCTCGACTGTTTTTTATGGCGAAAGAGTGGGTAGAAAATCATGAACACGGTGACACGGGAAGGACGTGCTTGAATGAAATAAACTCAGTCTTGTCATCTAACTTCTAATCGGTTTGATTACTGACTGAACTCCAGGGAAGTTTGTCAGTCATCTGAGCTTCACCAATAATGTGACCTGAAACATTTTGGTCTCCGAGACGAGTATTGAATCTACGCTGAAATGTCGAGAAGCACTATACAGCTGTTTCATCCGTATTGAACATCACCAGCAGTGTGCATTTGACGAAACTTCAGTAGGAGGATTCGAATCCTGTACTTCCCTTCTTGTGCTTTAACAGTTAGCCGAGCGACTAATCAGTAGTGCGATTAACTCGGACAAAATACAACACCACTAGTTCGTCAATCACATAAAGCCACGTCATGTGCTCACGCTTTTTTGACTAGCTCCTAAGGTGATATCTTCTCAAATGGAAGCATCTCTTGTCGAGTGAATTCTACTCTTCATCTGAGCTACTTATAGACTGTTGATAATGTGAGGAGTTTTGTAAATTTATGTAGATTTTTTCCTATGAGTGAGGCGAAGCAGTGAAGCCAAGAAGCACGGTAGAGCTTTTCCACCCTTATTGGGAATCAACAGTTCATATCCCACTAAACAGTTTTTTGACCAAACCGTTAAACATTCAGACTACTAACCGAGTCAAAACGGTGCACCACAATTTACAAACCTTCGAATCACTCAGGCGTGAATCATTTTGCAATTTTACGCGTGATAATTCTGCTGTGTCGAGCGTCCGTTGATGAAGGGTGGGGTGGGATTCAAATACGGCGTAGATATGCACTGTCGCCGAGTGCCAAGTTTATTCTGTTTCTATCGTGTTAGTCACCGTCCTGTCTACGTAGCAGTGAACCGCTATTTGATGTAACACGTGACTGAGAAGAGGTCCTACAGTTTTCAACCCGATACCTAAATGTGTGTTCTTGTTTGAAACTAATTTGAAAGTGTTTCTAAATGAAGCAACCGTAGAAGCCATTTTATGAACAGATTTTATGTCACCAAGTGTCACCTTGTGTGATTCACTTTTCATGACGAAATAGTCATTGAACCGGTTTTGCTGAACAAAAGGACATACCTGAACCCCCACTTTATTGACTGTGCTAACAAGGAGGTTCGCTTAGTTTCTAGCAGTTTACAGAGAAGCCTTTTGTTCACCTGGATTGTACCAACGTCTAGAACGGAAGTCACACAAGGGGCTCACTAATAGCACTAAGCCCGTCGTCTGTTAGTTCACTAGACAGAATTGTGGCTTTGAAGGTCGGTGTTCTAACAAGCCTAAACCGTACAGCGCTCATCCATTCCCTCCCAGTGAGTGCTTTCCCATTCGTGCTACGTTTGACAAAATCTGTCAAGCTCCCATGAACTTTTTATGGGTTGGTTTGTATTTGAACTTTTCAAGACAACCACATCCGGTTTTCCAACGGTGGTAGCTAAAACACCAATTCGCTCATCCAAGTCATCTTGGAGACTTTATTCTGGCTTAGCTTTATCTTGGCCTATTTTTGTCCCTACCCCCTAGACTAACAGCACCAAAAGGCGTTCGCAAATCAGTATTTTATGCTGAAAATGTTCACGGAGCAGCAGCAAAAACGTTAATCCTCGCTTAGTATCCCAAAAAGGTTCTCCGTCGTTCATGAGCAATCGCCATGTTCCTGATTATAGTGGAAGGGTGATTTACATAAAACATTCTTCTTTGGTTAGAATGTTGGGGTTCTGGGATATGGACAACCTGAGATAGTCCAACGAACCTCATTTCTTGTTCAGACTTTTACGTGCAGCTCCACATCTCGTTCTGAGATACGTCGTTGCTTGTGTCTCCCAGAATGAGGTTTTCTGTCCTTTTGTTGGATTCCACAGACTTATCGAGTCGCTCGGGCGTGTTCCAAGACGTGACTTTGAGGTGTTACAGATGACCACCACAAAAAAGAACGTTAGCAATGCTTTTGGACTCTGATACCACATTTTTCAAGCAGGCACTGCATCAGCATTTGGGGATGTGATCGTTATCTAACGGTACTAAGTTCGAAAAATACACGCATTTTCACACCAATTTGGTTTTCACAGGAGACTCAACTGCATCTCTCGTCTCTGATGCTTTCCTTCAACTGGGTGTGCTGCACCGGGCAGCCTTAGGTTTCACTTAGTAAGATAACCAATGAATCGCGATATATTACATGGTGGGTTTTAGGTGAGTCTTCTGTGAAGACGCAGAGTGCGTAAGTCTACTTTCGTGCAATGTGTATTCAAGTAGAACATAAGATCGACAGAAATTTGGAGACTGTGCGAAGCTGATGAGTCCCAAGAAGGGCAAAATCGGTCGTGGGCCGTCGAAATGTTTTCAGAGACGCTATGAGTAGCTTTCTTCGAGAAAACCTACTGCAATACACTGAATATCGTACCAACTGAAACACAAGGTAGCCTTTATGCAGCACACTCAGTTGAAGGATATCATAAAAAACGCGTGATTCAGTTAAGTCCCCTGTAAGAATTCAACAGATATGCAAATAAGTTTGTCGGATTTGGGTTGTTTTTTTGGAATGAAGCGACTAACTAAAGAATATTGCTAGAGATCAATTCTAATGAGCGCCTAAAGACCACATAGTTTGGTAGACTCTTTGGCGAATAGATTGTTCCTCTGTACCGAGGTGTCGTAATTCACAAAAAACTCACCTGAAAATTGTGCATGCACTTCCGGTGAGCCCATGGATGATTGATCAGGTAGCAATGGATCTGTTTGCCCAGCCAGACAACTATCTTCTCAATGTTTCGTCACCATCAGGTGTGACACAATCAGTGCGCGGATCGTGACATCACTGATGCGCTCCGATATGCCCCGATGGTGACGAGACGTTTGCAAGCTAATTGCCAAGATCGACGAGCAGACCAACGACCACCTGATTACCCATCAAAAGTGTGCAGTTTGAAATCCCGCTCCTCACTTTGATGTTGTTCGGACCGCCGTAAAATTGTGATCTTAGTCTAGCATGACTCGAGTATAACTACACCAAATAAGAGGACCTCCCGGTTTAATCCCGATCACATCATTTCAGCAGGTTTCTCTTAGACTTAAGGGAGACTACAAATTGGCTGTACGGAGAAATCTGTTTCACTGAGAAGCTCAAACGACAAAGCTTGTTCAGTCTTGAGGGTAATAGATCCCGGATGCCATTAGAACTTCATTTTTAGTTAGCCTTTTCAATCGGACCTCCCAGAGTTCTCTGACTAAACCACAAAGTTTTCACGTTCCCATCAGTCTGATCTAAACCGTCCTTCTCTTGTCGCAATTATTCCGGTGAATCCACACCAAAAGGGAAGAATCGCTGGACTTGGATTTCCCTCTTATTAGAGCTCATCAGTAGTGCATATCCTTGGCCGTGCCGGGGTCCGAACTCCGGACATCGGAGAAACAAAAAGACCGTGTTCAGACTTGAGGCTTGAAGCGCATCCAGCTTGTTCTGGGAAAATACTGGCAACACTCTTCCGTCGCATGTCAGATGAGCTGATGAGGTCTTTTAGGAGCGAAACTCAAGTCCAATAGATTCCCGTTTGGCTTGGTCTCACCGGACTAATTGAGCCAAAACAGAAAGATGAACAGTGTTCAAACGAGAGTGAGTGCTACAAATTACCCAACCACCTACAGAAAAAAAACAAGGTGTCTGGATCTAATTTGAGACGTTCAAAATTGACATACGGCTGGCAGCTAAAAATTCCAGTTACTTTTTCGACTAACAAGTAACTGCAACACAGGATTTTCTGAGCCTCAGTAACTGGAAGACAAGATATTACAATAAAACATACGACTATGGTTCACACCGCTTGGATAACTCTGGTGAAACCTGTGGGTTCGCTTAAGTGTTCAGACTTCTGGCAGCCGGAAGAGCGCGGGTTCGAATATGCATACCCAAGTTTGCCTATGATACACAGCTGATGATACAGGATAATGATAAAGCAGCTGCATGGATAGCTACGTGGATTTTCATCACAGATCGCCTTTACTTACAGGATGAAAGCTCAATCTCAGTATTCAAGCAACAATTCCGACTTGACATGCTAATTAAAACCATAGAAATTTGGAGCTTTCCAATCTTTTTTGAGGAGTGTTCACTTGGTTTATGAATTACGTTCACTCCGTTCGGAGACAATGAACCATCGTTATTCCATTTGGCCTTTCCATACATTCGTTCGGCTAATCCGCCGTCGGTCTACATATGCACAGACCGCGTTTGCCTACTTTGATCTGTTTTGTTCGGCGAACCACCGCAGTCAAAAATTGTCCTGCCGAAATCCGCGTTCAGCAGTTTGTGCCGTCAGCGTGTTTGTGGTGTCATGATAGCTGGACAACGCGACTGACAGATGGGGAGCACCTGTCGAAAATGATTTACGTTCATTCACTCATTCATCCTCCACGGGAACACCGTGTACAGTTCTGGTTTGCCCCGTTGTTGGACAACCGTCCATCCACAAAAGAAAACGGGGTTTTGGAAATACACGTCCAGGACGACAGAAAATGCTACCACCGCCACTTCATGCGTACATTTAAACACTCGAATTGTTTGTTATGACGCACTAATTGGATAAAATGAATTTAGACGAAGTAAACAGGTATCCCTGGTCCAACGTAAGTCGTTCGTAGGCCGAAAGCTAATGAATTCACTTGTGGCGTTTTGCAGTTCAACCGGTAAGTTACATCTCTCTTTAATTGACATCTACTTGGATGACTCGTAATGTTCTTACTGAGAGGTATTTTCTAGTCGGAGGTTCGGTCCAAACGAAAGTGAGATGAAACAAAATCATGAAAGATTCGCATGATAGTAGCTGTCAGGTTGTGCACTATTTTTGCAAAAAGCATGATCAGTAAATGTATGAACTGTCAGCATTCAGCACCAGTCGGTGAAGCAACTTGCTTTTCAAAGTACAGGCGGTACATTTTCTTGCACGAACCGCTTTCCCCACATCGATTCAGACCGTTTTTGGGTGCCTACTTTATCTGAACAAGGTGTCATACCTGACAAGTGCACGATCTGTCGGCTGACATGTCTTGCTTCACCTCGACGAGAGAGGTAAATCGTTACGCGGAATACCAGTGAGTGGAAACACCTAAGGTCAATGCAACAGAACAACAAACGATGTGAGCTGACGTCATCCAGTTACTGTTTATCGGGCTTTGCCGTGGTCCGGCTCACTGCTTATTTAACAAGTGAAACGGGGTCGAGCTTAGGGGGGATAGTTGTTTCTCCCCACCTGATAACTGTTGCTTCATAGAGAGGAAACGTCTCAAGTCGACCACCGAAGAGTTTGCCTGCTCGTTTATGATTATCGTCTAAACTCAGCTCACATCACCCTTGTTTGAACAGCCCTTCGTTTGGTGTGGACTCACCTAAATAATTGCGCCGGACGACTGTTCAAATGAGAGTGATGTGTGTACGGATTCTACAAACGCCGTAACCACTCAGACCATCAAAACATTTTTAAAATAGGTACTTTTGAAAAAGAGAAACGTCTGTGATAGGCTTTGACTTGTTTGCTAAGTTACCAATATTCTCTTTAGTTACAAGCGACTTTGCTGTTTGCATAATGGTAAGAATTGATGAGATCTATTTCCTTTTTAGGGAAGTACTTTCAAGGAAAGAACTCCAGCAAATTATCGGGAGTTTGGCAAAACGGATACTAGATTGACCAAAAGGGCGTTTGTTCGCTTTCTACGAAGTGCGTATCATTGGACAGGCCCAAAGATGGAAGGCAACGTTAACAATACAGGTCATTCAGATTGTCATCTACTTTTTGCATCTTGCAGTGTTTCGGCGCATGTTTCGCGCACAGGATTTCAAAAATTGACCGACCCAACCCACCCTCAGAAGGCACACATATAACCTGGTTATTTTCCAACTGCCATGATACAGTTGAGCACAGGTTGAACTGAAAACATGGCATTTCGGCACACATGCCACATTCTGTTAGTACGAGTTGCATGAAGCGTTTGTCGAGATGTCAGTAGAAAGTACACTTTTGTCAAGAAAATCCACGTGACATTTTTCAAAGCTTGAAGTCATATGAAAAGGAGTTACGCGTCCCTATGCTAAGCCGAGCGTTTCTGTCATCGGTTATCTTGTTCGATTATCCCAATGAAAGTCTTGTCCTCTTAGTCGGTTTGTACAATTAACTTACGGATTTTGAAACGTGATTTAAAAGCGTGTCCGTCGAGTGTCCCACTGGATGGTTTCTCCGAATACACAAAACTTTTTCATGTCATATCACGTCAGCCTCAAGGTAGCGGAGTGGTTGAGGAGCGAAGCTATTTATCGGACGGCCTGTGACTCGAACTCAACTCTGACTTCTCGACAGCCCGTTGCCTAAATTCGGCACACCGAATAAATGTCGCACATTAAGGATTATTATCTTTTGCAAGACGCCTAAATGTCTCACATCCACCTGCATAATTGAAAGTGACCTTTCGTGAGATAAGGCGAGCTTCTTACGAATGTTTATCTTGACATTCTTTGCTGCAGAGTTGGACAGAAAGAAGCTGCGTGCCTTTTCACCGCAATTTCAAAATATGTGAGTTCTCATCTTCCCACATCCACAGAATCGTGCGTAGTAACCGACTAACTATCTTTGACAGAGCCTGAGAAATCCTCATGGTCAATTCGTGAGCCTAATGATCTGAAAGTCCCTGGTTCGAACCCAACCGCAGAATCTCAACTGCTCCTGTCTACGCAGTAAAATGCCCTCCAGGAAGGTTCGAACTACTTTCATGCGCACAATAGAGTATTAAATAATTGCTCAGTCTTTAGTTATCGTGCCTCCGGAAAAAAAGGCCTGAGGGCTTGAAAGCTGCCAGGCTGCCCTAGCTCATACAGGAGCAACCGATATGGCAGGGTTTGGTTCGAACCACGGGCCTTCCGGTCAGTGGGTTCGCAGCCTAAAAACCGAGCTACCTCGAGCGCACACGAATGGTGTGATAACTTCAGGTCTGCGCACATTCAAAAACCGCTATTCGAGAGCGATATTTGAGGGGGCGTTGAGGCATGAAGCTATCTCACTGAGTTTTGATACTTTTCTCAACGGAGGTACTAAAGACCCACGTAGCAACTTTTCCGTCTGTGTTGACAACCCTGAGTAAATCGCACTTCACCGGTAAGCAGGAGACTGCACAAACCGTTCCGGCAATTCACTGGGAGATAAAATAGAGTTCTAGCCATACAGTTCAGTTCTAAAATTCCCTTGAATGGCAAATTTTGGGTCAGCTACTCACTTTTATTAAGTAGAGCACACCATGATTCCTTAAAGTGCCGTGTATTCTTTTGCCTATGACTGGGATCCACGACATCGGTTCCAACCAAGAACGGGGCAACCAGGTTTCGTTGATGAACGACCGTCCGTGTCCAGGCCATTTTTTGGCATGAATTCGCCATAAATCCTCACTGGTGAGACCCAATAAAACAGTGCGACCGTTTTTTTGTTTCAGTGACGTGCTTTGTGACGGAAGAAACTAGTTAACTAAAGAATGGTTTTTCCTAATGTTTGGAGACGTAACGCACATATTTCAGAATGTAGGCACGTTCGATCCGCTAGGTCGCCCCAACATCTTGTTAGGTTTCGACTGGTGTTTTGATAATCTCACCCACCGAAAGATGTTAACCGACCGAAACTGAGGGGCGTGCCATGAAAAGAAGAATGACACAGTTGTTATTGTTGGCACAGCAACCGTCTACTTATTTCAGGTTGCCTTGCGATGTGTAGCCTACGTTGGGGCGTCAGAATTGCCAAATTACCCGAAAAAATGTGTACCTTGGTACCTGAATACCTGGACCCAGCTGCTTATACAAAAAAGAACGGAAGAAATACACGGGTTGCTAAAAACGCTCTGACAGCCCAGTTCCTATTTTTGTTTCCTAATTTGGTAGTCATCAGGCAGATACAGTCCTTTAGTTTTCATCCTTATCTTGTCCGTTTCGGTTATTTCGAACCTGTTACGTTATGCCGCGAAAATTCATCGCAATATCCCGAATATCGTGCCAAGTAAACCATGAGGTGGCCTTCGAGAAATACATTCTGTTAAAGAATACCATAACCGACAGATTTGACCGAGTTTCCGGTTAGCATCGACTTAATTTGCACGTGTGTACTTGCACTATGTGCTTCAAAAATGTGCAGATATGCCGTTGGCCAAGAGACAAGCTTTTTGCAAGACAGCGCCAGTACATTTCCTTTAGAAGTAGGCGGAATCTAATTAATGCGAATGCACTGTCGGGTAGCTGCCCACTACGAGAGTGACCGAACTTTCTAGATTGCCAGGATCCTTAAAGTTGACGTCAGGTCATTCTGATAAGTGAGAAATAACTCCGGTGCCATGAGGTACCTGCTGGAGAGCTTTCTAATCCATGCTCTGTTGTTGTTTTATGCTCCGTTGGTTTGTTTGAACTGTAGAACATACAGAAGGGTATCAGTTCAACTGAGGTAACTTTCAAGTACTTGCTCACGCAAGAACAAAGAAGCAGCGGGAGTTTGCGGAGGCGTGATGCTCAACAGAGTAAATGGCCAATGAGCATATCGATATCGGCCAGCAGCCACAACAAAAGGAGTTATACGACTGATAGGTTCTGTACCACGTGAGAAACTACCGAAAATGGAGGATTATCCAGTCAATCGAACGGAAGAAAACCAGAGGTAGCACGGCATGAATAAAACGAAGCAATCAAAATGGACAAACACAACCATTGAAATGGATATTCCAAATGAAAAAAAAATGAGACCACAACGCAACTCAGGTTCCCAGCTAGCCAATCAAATTCCGCAAAAGCCACATCGCCAACAACCAACCACCTTGGGGCCACTAAATACTGTATAGAAACCACATAAGCACAAGTAGAAGTGGATAAATTTACCCACTCAATCGCGCACTGACGATGTTGTCACATTTGCTGGTGAAGCCTTTGACATCCAGCTGTCATGCATGGCGAACGGAGGAACCACCCAAATACACGCACTCTTCCGCAAAATGTTTATTTTTATCCCAGGGCCAGCAGGACATAGCGTTTGGTGTGGAGTCAAGAAGGTTTTTTACCAAACTGCTCACAGAAACAACCCGCATGAATCCTTGCGATTAACATTTTTTCAAGCGGAATTTTGCCCTGTGCTTGTTTCATTCCTCAGTTTTATTGCATTTAAACGAACTTCGAAAAGTTTCAGAAGAGCTTGATAAACAATCGATTGTTTACCAAACCCTACTGAAACGATGACTTCTCAATGGTGCTGAACTTTCCCCAACTGACTGAAAAATTGGAGAGGTATTCGTCTTTTAGAGCGGGACAACCTGAATTATGATATAAGGGAGAATTCGTCCTTATAAAATCTTGCGGAATAAAGGCGGCTCAATGTACTGCTATCCAATCGAATGGAAAAGTTTATCAGTTAGTCGTGAACAACAAGTTTCCACTAAGAGATCCTCTTTCTTTATCCAAAAAGCCAGTGCGTTATCAGCTTCAATTGCAGTGGTCTGCACGTTTTGGTCCCATCGGGAAAATCGTCAGTGCGAGTGTAAAAAAGCCTAATCTTACAAAACGGTGGCGAAGAAAAAAACAAGATATTGATTCATTATGGCAACTGAAACCTTCTAAACCAGGCAAAACCCTATAAGTCTAAATGTTTTCCTTATTTCTAACATTCTTTAATGTTTCAACAGGCTTTTGGAAGAATTTCCCAAAGAACGCTATCCACTTCGTATGAGATCAAATTGCTGAGCGGTACATTCGAGAGAGACTAGCCCATGTTGAAAGTATCTGCATGAATGCTACCCGTGAACTACATGATAAATGGCCTAAACTGAAACAAATACCGAATTCTGCCTGAATGGTAAACGGGAATAACCAATCAAACAAGGACTGTTAACTACAGAAAATGGTGGTTTCTGATGGACCAATCAAATTCCAAGATTACAGACAAGAGCCACACAAATCGTGAGTGGACAAATAAAGACGAATGAAACCGAACACTTTCTTGGATAATCAGACTAAAGACGGTGGTACTGTCAGCTACCCTCTATGGTCGCAAGCCAGAGGAGACCAAATACACACCTAATACCTCCCCAAAATCTTCTTTCAAGTAGTCGTGGAAAGTTTGTTCGGCGGTTATCAGATCTGAATCTGAGGCTAACTCTGGGACTTCATCCTGCAAGATATACCTGTGACGAAAACACGAAAGAATATGGAAAGCCGTTGCATCTTCATTTTGAAAGACCGTCAGTACGCACCCCAGGACACTCTAGTTAGCCCTTACCTAGAATCCAGTTGAGATATATAACCTGCGGTGCGTTGTAAAGAAACCGTTCGGCATGCGTCATCCTCAAAACGAAGATTGGATTCTTTGAAATAACCTCAGAACGTCCAAAACGCAACATGAACCATCGTTGCACCAAGATATCTTCACGAAGGCCATTGAGTCCACGGGCAAGGAAAGCCAGCTATCGATTAAATGTTCAACAATCAATCAGCCACGATTGACGACGCTCGGGTGGTCAGAAGTGATCTAGAAGCCATGCCAGTCAATCGCTCAACATCGACGGGATGCACTCGATTAAATATCATAAATGCCTTTTAATTAACACGACGGTTCTTGCTATTTTGCACTAGCTTGCTCCAAGTGAAGCCATTGTTTTCTCGTTAATCGAGTGGAAAAATAGGTTTGATATGAGGCAATCATTGATTTATGGCAATGTAAGAACTGAAAATTTTCAGTTGAGATTTCTTCCTATAAATGAAACACATCTGTAGCAAAATGCCGAGAACCACTGCGCAGCTTGTCCATTCTTTTTGAGAATCATCAGCAGTGCGCATCTTACGAGGGGCGAGATGGCTAATAGCGCGAATTTACTGACCGGAAGGTTCGTGGTTCGAACCCGACCTCTGCCTCTCGACTTTCCCTGTCTAGGACTGGATAACCTGGCAGTATCCCAGCCCCCGTGATTCCTTCTGGTGGCATAGCAGTTAGGCGCCAAAAGGGTGCTAGAGCTGAACGCATCTCACAACACTCCAGTAGGGAGTCTCGAACCCGTGTCCTCCAGGCCAGTAGTTTGAACATGTTACCTTTTGGCCACCAGTGACTGATCATCATTGTGAGTAACTATGTAAATAGCTCACAGAGAGGATAGTTCCACGATACGAGTAAGACTTTCATCTGGGAAGTCATCACTTGAGGAGCCGGTCAATCAGCACCTGACCATGTCATGCGGTTTTCTTGTTTGAAGGATGAGTGTGGCTATATTTTGTCCAAGTGCCGATCAGCTAGACGATCATGGGTTAAAAACTGAATTTCGTGAGATGTGCACTGCTGATGATTTCCAATGAAGACGAAACAGCTTCACAGTGCTTCTCATTTGTTCAGCAAAGAGTAGCCTAACTCACAAGAAGAATCTCAGTTGAAAGTCGAAGAACTGTTTATCACTGACAAAAGGGAAAAATAGCACAGCGTCCATCAAGATAACCATATAAGAACGTGTGTTGAATGTTCACTTAGAGGGGACAGGACACACTGCAACTAAACTGTCCAGAAAGAAAGTATTGCGAAAGAACAGATACCAAGAAAACTCTTCGAAGTTGACCACATCAAGATGGCGTTAAATGTAAAGCAAATAAACTGGAGGGTAATTCCTAGATCAACAACATATTGAACCAGAACTAGCAACCTTAGTACCACATAGGATCTAGGTAGCTCAAAATCCAAGCACTATATTAAAGAGACAGGGCTCAAACTCGAAAGTCATGGTCAAACAGGACAGCCAACAGTTGGTTCCTGTCGGAAGAACTGCAGCGGATTTAACCAATTTCATGTTAAGAAAGGGCTACGCATATATATAAAAGGGTGATAACTAGCGAACTGATGCCAGAAACCTGATTAATGTGGGAATGTTGCCGGTACAGTTTGCGGCTACAATTATCAACCGATGTATTGTGTGATCACGTGAACAAAATAGCACTAACTCATCCAGAAAAAAACTACAATGAGTCGGACTGTCAGTGGAACAGGGAAGGTAGCATATAAATCTTGGAACCAACAGAATCGTTGTGTTCGGCTTAGAGGATCATCGTGGACGTCGACTGATGATAATACCAGCTGAACGGTCGACCAATAGGAATGAACGTCTGAATAACCAATCACAATTCAGTAACACTCCAGATTAACACAGGCGTAACATTGCCCGATCCTACATGATAGTTCATGGCCAGACGATGACGCAAACTCTTATTAGACACTAAAGATAACACGCTGACTGTTAAAGAAACAACTGCAAAGATCTCTTCAGACAAGTGAATACACAACATTTAATTCTACATCCAGTCATCTTCATAGTAGGGTGGGAGTATCAGTGTTGAACCTGGGACAATCTGGGAAATATCCACACATCCCGCTGGTACTCATAAGCTTGCGGAAGCCATCTATCCCTTCTGTTCCGGATGACCAAGCACCATTTTAGTCTGAAATATGCAGTCAGTTATTCTCACCAATGAGGGCTGTTCACCCCTGATGGCCGACAATTAAAAATGCATTCGTCCTGGTCAGTAGCCAAATCTCGTAAAAACACACTACGTAAAGGGACACTGATAAATGCAAGCAAGTACTTCATACTGGCGAAAGTTTGATTAGTTCCAGCAAAATTTGAGAGCGTTCCTAATCACAGTAGTCCGTCAGTAGGACGCAACACGTTTGGTCATGTGATCCTTTGTCTAGCACCTTCGACGTACCGCCAATAAGACCGACTGTCTGCATAACGCTATCTTCTATTACTAGGAGGGTAGATTGACACCAAAAACCCGATTTTGCAAAGGTGTCATGTCACACTGTGCACTAGACAACGAAACAAAAGATTAGTTAAAAAAGACAGGAAGATTCATTTCACTTTGGTCACGTAGGTTAGTTCGTGATCGTGAAACCTGGTTTCTGTCAATCAGTCCTGCAAACGTCCATGCATGAGTTTTGTGTTATAGGAAGACCAGAGGATGGAAGCTAACGAAGAGTCACTAGAATGAGGTTTCTGAAGCACAGTCTAGACGACTAAACTTGGCAGAATCTCTCAGTTATTAGCGAGTGCTAGACTACGTTTCCGACCGGTCTTTCGGGTACTCTGAATTTAGTTCGCACTGTGTAGGCCTCGCTGAATGCTCACGCGTAGCCTGAATCATGTTATCCGGCATCATAATCGCTATATGAACAAAGCGGATGAAGGTGTTCAACCAAATTAACGGTCCTATTGGCCGTTTTTGCTAAATGTAACTCTTTTTCCCTTGATGCCACGGCGGAATACCCATACAATTTTGGCTCAGAATCTAACAAGCATCGATTTTTTTACCGTAAGCAAAACGAAGCAATCACGGTTTTAAGGTACTATCATGAAATGACAGAAAGGTAAACTCCAAGTGTTCACATCGATTTGGATGACAGAGGCCCTGAGAGTGCACAAGATCAGATGGCAGAAGAAACATTGGGATACTAAGGATGGAAGACCCGGCTAAACGATTTATCACAGTGTAGCAAGCCCGAGTTTTCTGGTAATACAAACCCTAACCTCATTTCTGGCTAGATCTGCACATGGGACACTAGGTGACAGCGTTTTCAACAAGTATTCTGCCATTTCGTCCCATCTCGCTCGCTTATTGTTCCGCCGTTTGTTGTATCTTGCCGACAGATAAAGTGTATAAGGTTGTAATGTGACGGATGAACCGATGTGCACCTTGTGTACATACTAATGAGACAATTGTGACAAACACATGAAGCATGAGCGGTCATTTTAACAACGTTCCTTCTTGTAACTTGACCTGTACTGACAAGCCCCAAACATCATGAGGTATGAACTGCAGTCCCAACAAAACGTCCTGACCAAAGACTGGGGAAATTCAGCACAGACTGCATCGCTAATCGATTCAAATATCAGGTGCGGGTCTGGCGTGTCAAAAGATCTCTGCAGCGTTGGCACACCGCCTTGGTTTGGAACTGAACCTGGCTTACTGGGAATCGGTGTCTGTGTCCAAGGATACATCGATTCGCAGTTTTATAAACCACCTCATATGTAAACTGGCATGGAAAAGTGTGCATTTCCGTCAACGCATTGACGACTATTTGTCTTCCATCGTCTTGTCTTAGAAATATTTACAGAGTGAAATCATCCCGTATTCGAATAACTTGAAACTATAATGTTCAATCTCAAGATTAATCCAAGTTGTCGTTCCGTGGTAAGGGTTTAGGAGGCTTCTTCAAGACGCACGATGACACAAACTACAGTGACCGCCGTTTCAAGAACGGTCGTTTCCGTCCTACTTTTCTTACCCAATGACAATTTCGGACCATCGAAAGACCACCCAAGCACCCTCTACGGAAACTTAGGCTTGTGTACTTTTGGAAGCATTCCATCTCTTCATGCATCTACACACCCCCCTACATTCTGCAGGATTTGCAATGTTTTTCTTCGTGTTTTGCGTTCAACTAATGTGTAAAATAACAAACCCCATAATAAAGCAGCGAATAAAACCAACTAAAGGCGCACTATTAACTCTCAGTGATCTACATTCTCAGTAACTGGTAGTTGATCAGGTGGTTGTTGATCTGTTCACCGAGCTTGACAATTGAACTGAAACGTTTTGTCACTCTTCGAGGAGGCATATCAGATATCGTCTAAGAGCCCGCTGCTACTATCTCCTCGAATGGTGACGAAATATCTGCAAGTCAAATGTCAAGCTAGGCGAACAGATCAACAGTCACCTGATCAACTATCGATGGATGGCCCCCAGCTGCCAGTGCAAAAGTGCATACTACTAATGAGAACCTAGTAGCGTCTGATAAGTTTTCAAAGCGCCTTCGTAGCATTTGATGAAAGTTGAAAGTCTGTATGGAAATTACGAAGCCGTTTCGCAATGTTTGTTCAATATTGTTTAATATTCAAAGAGCATCCAGGAAAGTCCAAGAGGATGCATGAGAATGTCCACTTTCTTAAACTCTAAGCAAATAAGACTTACCGTCGCAGTTTATCTCTGGTAACCGCTTAGTTAGTGTCCGTCTATAGACAACTATGCAATGCTAGTGTGCCAACGCATTCAGGAATGCGTAACATGCTTCAGGCCTGTGTGCAGTTGCCTGAATGTCACAACAAGGCACTCATCAAGATGGCTTACTTTGGGAGGAACTGACCGGGTAACCACTGATTACCAGAGTAAATCAGGAATATGACGAAACACTACGCATGGGGCAGCATTTGTGAAGTACACTTTGTTGAAGAATACCATAAAAGAGAGGTTTAGCCGTTAAAAACAAACTGACGTGCAAATGGGTGCCTTTCGCGAACAGAATATTAAAGCTGTTGTGGACCACAGTTTTCCCAAAGCCTTCTTAATACCGTGAACCCGAGTCTGGATAGACCCTTGATAAACTGATGCGCTTAGCCAAACCAGAATAGTCAATGAACGTGTGAATCAGCTGATCTACTGAACACTGACGCGTACAGGCGTGTCATGTGCAGCCGAAAACGGGAGGTTTATAAAGCTCACGTGGAAAGTTCTAGGCGGGCCAAAAAGTGATACTAAAAATAGAAGTCATCTGTCAAGGGCAAGTGAAAAACAACCAATTAAACCTGTCTCAACAAAAACGGTTATTCCATTGGCAGTTGTGTAGTCCAGTTACGTTCGGAGCTGGTTCTCCTATTCTCTCCTATTCTCATGAGCGAATTAAAAACGTGTTTTTAACTTTCATTCACTTACTCCGTGACAGTGCCCAGCCCCATTCTTCCTCAGTGGCAGAGAATTTGTGAGGAATTTCGTACAAATCCTCAACTCCTAACCCATCACTTTCGAGACTTTCGCACCTCGTGCAGCGCTCATCACTGGACTTTACTCGTTTAGCTACGGTGACGTTTATTCTTCAGTTCCAACGTCTGCCAGGTACTGTCCCGACATTTGCGGCTGATTCGACATGGAAGAGTCGGGCAAAATTGAATACAACTGATGAACTTTTATATACTTGTCATACCTTCATCATGGGCCTGAGTGTTAGTCCGTTGAAAGTCCCGATTTTCCTATCATCATCAATTTTGAACAGACCCCAGCCGGACATTATGAAGGTGGAAAATGTGGTTGGTCGAATCGTAAGCCAGAGGATCACCGATTGTT
>SJOL01006726.1:262580-298167 GCA_004794785.1 Opisthorchis felineus
ATTCGAGGAGACATCTTCAGCGCACTGAAGATGTCTCCTCGAATGGTGACGAAACGTCTGCAAATCAATTGCCAAGCTCGGCGAACAGATCAACAGCCACCTGATCAATTACCAAATAAGTGAGCTAGGTTTCATCGTCTTTAAGAAACGAATGCGAGGACTACTGGAGTAATTGTAACAGAGGTTGAATCGCCCGGATAGCTTCCCTAAAATATATAAAATAGTCGTTCAGCCGTAAGATTCTTTATGTACCTAGCTGCCATGCTATCTGAAGGAAGCCGGGGACTGAAAGTGTGCCAGGCTGCCCAAGCCTAGACAGGAGCAGTCGAGATACTATGGTTGGGACTATCCGGTCAGTAAGTCTGCGCATTAACAACTGAGCTACCTCGAGCTATATTGAAACGTCCCTAAAAGCACACCCTCTAGAACGACCAATTCCACTGCTCATTAGAGGTGGTCTCTGTTTGGATGGTGCAATCTCACAATCGACGCGATAATTTAAGTCGGCTTTGGAAACAGAATGGGTGCGATCACCTCTGTAAGTGTGTCTACAGTTGACGGTCAAATTGCCTGTAGGCTCAACACCCTACTCACAAAGTTGTTGAAAACTGTTCGGCAGCACATCACAAGCTTCTCAAAGAACATCATGAACGGGAGATTCAGCTGGGTTCATTTGAGTACCCGATGAAAACCATCTCGACATGCAAATGAGTGTGCTTGTCGAACTGCAGGCTGTTTTCGTCTTCCTCAACCGCGTTACGCGTTATGTGAGATGTTTCATCTGCTGCCGAAAGGGGAATTTTGGGTACGGATTGCGCTCTGTCCCCCAACTTATTAATTTGTCAAGATCCTAAACATTTCACAACGGCAAGGGAGGGAAATGCATTGTCCAGCCCACAAAAAACTAGCTAGGATGTCACACTGAGATCCGATCCCTTTGGATAGCCTTTGTGAGCATTTGAAAGCTGGGAAATTCATCCGCTAGCTAATATTAGAAATGTGATATGACACGCAGAGCAACTCCCAAAGTACTGTCTGACAGGGTGTATTGGCAGTGACTGCTATGCCTTGCAGACAAACGAATCATCATTCTAACGAGATTCCCAAGGGACAGTCAGATTACTTTTTCGCGAGCGTATCATGAGCCCCAGAATCCGATTACATACATGAAAAGCAAGACCCATGTTCAATTAGGCGTGAGTGAGCCACACCTGTCAGTTACACCGGCACAAAGCCGACAAAGTTTTTGAAACCTGTACTTGATTGGGCAGCAGGCAGATTCAGCGAGCGACGCACCAATTTAATACAGGTTTGGTTGTCCGAACAAAACGAGGGGAGAGGCGATAATTCTCCGAAAATTGCTAAAATCTGGTTTTGCATAGTAAGGTTCGAGGGACTTCCATCATTTCTATCGGATATGCAAGTACACTCCACGCTTTCAGGTCTGTAAACAGGTGTGCTTTATGTGGGCCGGACTAAGATCACCAGAATTCAGGCGACATTAACTTCTTAAGAATCAGACCGGGAGTGCTTGTAAATCAAAACCCAAATCTTCGCCAGACGTTATCTAGGAAGCTCAAATACCGCCTATTCTTCCCATCCGCTGAGAAGTCCGAGGCGACCATCTGAATGGTAACACCAACAGTTACGACGTTTTCTAAAGTCGATAGAAATGGTTTTAGCGCACGGTTTTGTTTGTTGAAACGACCTGTTCCATTTTGCCCACCCGTTTCCCCCTTAGATGCTGATGATTGCACAACTTACCACCTGGAAACAATGTAGTTAACCTAGGACAAATGCATAAAGCTGGTCAGGGGAGAGTACGAGTCCATTCACTTTGTGTCGCATTGCATTTAAATACCATTCTCTCTTGATGACGAAATGCAGTCATATTTGGAGGTTACTAAATGTGATGTTGCCCGTACTTTGCTTCACCTAAGCCTTCTGGAGAAAATACGAAAATTCTATTCAGGTGAACTCACTGCCAATCAGTGATGGAAAACGTCGTAACGGAGCATTCAGTCACCGACACCATTAGGAAATAACCTCATGTGTTCCAGAACTCTGGTAAGCTTCGTCACTGCGCTCACTCATACCTCTGGGTTACCGAGGTGTTTTCACACGATTTTCAAACTGAAGAGTACTCAGCACCAGCTGACGCATATGAACACTACCTCCATCTGTGGTTTCCACGTTTTCGCATTTAGTTAAGAGTATCGATCGGAATATCCGCAAATCTAGCTTCCAAGCTCGATAGGTTAGGTGGCTCTACGTAGCGATTTACTTTAAAGCAGCCAAATCCGTTGTCATCATTCAATTCCAAATGGAATGGGTCACTTCATGGACACGACTAGAAAGCATGAAGTAACGGCACTTGAGATCGTCGATTTTAAGACCAGTTGTATTACATCCCCGGGGCTGTAAATTTCGAGTCGTTTCATCTGACATGTTCGCAGTAGATCCTGTTCACCACTGCCAAGTTAAACAATAAACGAGGGTGCGTCCGTAAGGGACAGATGCTTCTCAGGATCAACTTCAAGTGATCAGTGGCCAAAGAAAAGCGACATCTCCCAAGGTCCGCCATTCTTGATATTGATCAAAGAAGGGAGACAAATCAGTCGTCAAAATTCCTCGCTTATTCCAGAATGCACCGTCGTATAACTTACGAGTAATCAAACATTTTCTAGCTGGCTTCAACCACCCCTGGTGTTACCTGGCTGGGAATTCCTAAGAGGCTGGTCAGTCGATCGACACAACCGAAACACTCGCTGGTTTGTTGTCCCAGGCGTCGAAAAACTAACCATGACTTTCACGTGTGAACACCACCTCCTGTTTAGACGCGATGATTCCGGTGCCCCCAGCCTGCACTCACCTCGCTTGTGAGGTACCCAGAATTCAAACCCTGACATGGCGAAGGATATGCACTACCGATGAGCTCTAATAAGACTGAAACTCAAGTCAAATGCACCTTTCCCTTTCGTGTGTACTCACGATAGCAGAAGCGCCAGGACAGGAGGATAATCGAGACTGATGAGAACGTGAATTCCAAAACTCCCGCAATCAACTACATCTAACCAATAGCCATACTACGTGAAGGTCACCTATCAGTACTCCGACATGGTGCATACGAGTTTTTTCGGGTTGTAATTCCTGATTTGCTAAACTTGGATCTTTCAAGCTTAAATGACTGCTACAAAGTCGAAGATGCTGAGAGTGTGCACGTGATGTCAGTACTAAAACAAACCTTATCATCAAACCCTCCAGCTTCGTATAATCTTTAAAGTTTGCTAGAAATAAGTGAATGACCCCATGTTTTGAAGACAGTGTTATATTCCATAATAACTATTTCAGTTCATTTTAACTACTCAAAAATTGCCGGCTAGTTTGTTGAATTGCCATATTCACCATGAGAAAGTATGAGTCATCGTGAAACTGTGGGGAGGGGATTGTGCCCTATTGCAATTTAAGTTTCAGTCCCACACTGAACATCTGTCATTTGATAACTTGTTTCTCACATGTTACGTGGTCACAAAGTGAGACGAGGGTCACTCACATTGCTTAATTCATAGAGTTCTTAAATCTAGTCCTTTGGCCTTGAGAATAGGTGGCTTACCAGGGGATTACTGCACCCGTTCGGTCATCACACTTTGAGACGGAAACTGTTGCTGCAGTACCAGATCATTTTGGAGACAATGATTTCGTAATGACATCTTGACATGACATATTCGAAACTGTGAACTCCTGGTTAGCAGTTTGCACACTTAAACGTTCGGTCTTGAGTGGCCGATCAGCAGTGTGATTAGCTCTTACTTAGACAGGACAGAGTGCCACTCATTCTTGAATCACGGAAACCAGATCACGTGTTCACGTGTTGACTGCCTCCTTAAATGAGGACTCCTCAGATAGAAGTTCAAATGATTGGGTGGATTTTGTTTTCCTTCCGAGTGGTTTTGAAACATCCTACTGGAGTTTCGTGAAATACGTAGTGCCGGTGACTCCCGACAAGAATGTAACAGTTGCACCAAAGATTGACCTCACTGACAGGACGAAATCTCCAGTTCAAAAAATTTTCAACTCTCCTCACACTACCAACAGCGCTTCTTAACTTGTTTGCATCCAGTACTTCGCGGAACGGACAACATGGTATCCCACAGTATTTTGGTATTAATAAAACTATTCAAAGTATTTTTCGTGTTGTCATTTGAACTATAAAAGCTCTCCTCAGAAGGGAAAACATCTCACGAAGTTACACGACTTTTCAAACTTAAGAGGCGTTACTCCGACGACCAGTTAGTATGTGACGAAGACCTCCGAATGGCTTGGTTGTTAGATGTTCTTTCCAAATGTGAGTAAATCTGTCGTTTAGCCAATCGTTGCCAATCAGTACAGCTTACAACTTCCAAGAGGAATTCGCTTGTTATGATCTCTCCTGATATTCATCGCACAACCCATCTCGGTTCTCCAGCAAAGGTTGACCCTGAAGCCGCCAAAGCCGGTTTGCTTATTAATTCACCGGCCGGACGTGACTAGACCTAGCAATTTGATGGTCTGGATGATTCAGATTTGAATACCTGAATCGGCACTTTTACAAATGGAACAAAAGTGCAAACCCTGCACAAATACATTGGAAAAGTAACACCGTACACATAGTGAAGACATGCTCATATTTCAGAATCTTTGGGCATCATCGTCCGCATCACCTGGGTGTGGTGAAACTCAAGCACAAATTTACTATAAAGATCTTTGGAAATTCGAAGACCATGATTTGGCAAAAATGGGGTGGATTTCGGTGGCTACTGAGGTAAAACTCTGACTAGGAACCAGTAATCAGTCGAATAAATAAGTCAACTACTGATTCGAATAGGATTTTTGCACTTTATTAGATAATTGTATCTTTTGCGCCCATCTCGCCAAACTTTGGCCGATTGTGTCCTTGGTCCAGCCTCCTACTGACGCACCTTCATCCCAAACAACTTTACATCTTTTTCCCTAACGAGTACACTGTATTACGGATCTTCGTACCTACCTGGTTCCTAATCATCCCAACCTAGTACACGTGACTGACGTGCTCACGTTTCTAATTTTGAATATGAGTGCGTACACTTCCATAAACTAGTAAAGTGTACGTAGTGTGTTTATCCTTAACAGCAAAAAACCTCGCATGATAGCCTGGCGACTTTGTGTATGGATTACTTACAGACGGCAAGATGCCTTCTTACTCTATATGAGATGTGCAAAGCCAACTTGAGATCTGGCAGGGGAAGCATGAAAGCCCTTGCTAGTCGGTTCAGTCGTGTTGGTAACCGCAGTCTCCACGGGCGGGGACCGCGGGACTAGAAAAACCAGTGGTCAGTGGAACCACTGCACTTCGATGCACGATGTGGGACCTGAAAAAGTGAGCTGAACTGAGCTGAACTGAACTGAACTGAACTGAACTGAACTGAACTGAACTGAACTGAACTGAACTGAACTGAACTGAACTGAACTGAACTGAACTGAACTGAACTGAACTGAATCGCTAGCGTGAGATGAACCTAATTTAAAAAATAGGCTGAAAATACCCGTCGAAGTTTACAAACACACCCTCCGAAACGAGTTTGCACCCGCATTAAAAAGTGCCCGATCAATCATCCGGTGTCAAAAAGGCGAGCGGCAGTTTTCGCATAAATTAACGGTGTCAATTGACTCCAAACTGTCACCACCACTGCCACCGCAAATGTGACCAAATATTTTCCAAGAGGTTTTCAGTTAATTTTTGACACGCCCGCTTGGACAAAGTCATTTGCCATCCACGTTTCAGGGTGATTAATCAAACCAGAGTGAGAACGGGTTTATTCAACCAAATAATGAATTGGTGCTTGTGAACAATGAATGGTTATGCGGTTTTGGCCGATTCTAGGAAAATTCACACCTTTTCTAACCTGAATTTCAAAATGTCCGTGTTTTATGTTTTATTTATTCATTAAGTGTATTTTTATAGGTTATTGCTGGTGATTGGAAGCTGGACGAAGGATACTGGACATAATGGTTCCTGTTTGGATGGCCTCCTTGCGATATCCTAGTGGTTCTCATCAAACCGACAGCGTATTTCTTTCAGATCTGCGTGCAACCGAGGAGCGCATTTTCGCAGTTTACAATGCAAGCGGAGGTGACATGAAGGTTATAAAAGAGAATGGATACCCCAAGTTGGTAAAAATGATGATTTTGAGGGGAAAATGCTGTTTAGGTACCTATACAAGTGAGCTAAGTTTCACAACCATGGACACTAGACAAGATACAGTAGAACCGTGGTATGTGGCTGTTTACGTGGCTTCAGTCGGCATGGCTGACACTTTAAAATGGTCTTTGATGATTCAGGACTGAGAAGAATGAATGATTTAGAAAGAAAGTGCTGATTAAATAATTGCATTTGGTTAACAGTTCACCTCGAGTTAGCTCAGTGGTTGAGGCACGAACCTACTGGCCGAAGAGTGCATGATTCGAACCCAACCTCAGCACCTCGACTGTTCCTGTGTAGGCTTGGGCAACCTGGCAGTATCTTAGCCCTCAGGCTTCCTTCCGATGGCTTGGCAGCTAGGCACCGAAGGATTGTCACAAGTGAACGGTTTTTTCGCTAATAGTTCAAGACGTCCTGGTAACCCCTGAAGTTTTCTGAAGTGAAAGCCAATGCAGTCAGCTTGGGAGAACGCAATTTTAAGTTTAGCACTGACTCGATGCGCCGTGGACGCACTCTTTGACATTGAAAAAGGAAGGTGACTAAGCTTACTGCAAACCGCACCAGGCTGCTTGGGTCAAGAATATTCATGAAGTAAGATTGCAACTGAATCCTTGAAAGAGTGGTATCTAGGATAGTGATTAGCGGCAGTGCTGTAAAGTGACTCACAGCGATAAACACACTTGAATACTTTTTGGAATCTTAGCTGGGTCAAAGTACCAGAGTGGTCCTGACATACTACAGCTGGGAAATGCCCTAAGTGTGGTCAGTGTGGTCTCCCGTCAACAGACTAAGCGGCGTATGTGCCAGTAACTGAGAAGAGAGCATCGGGAAATTCCTGAAATATTTGGAAAGCCGCGAACGGATTTTCGAAGGACACAGGAGTCAACTAGAAGCAGACTGTTTTATTCTCTGACTGAAATAATCATGCAAGGGATTGAACTATTCATGATCGAGGTCACTATGAAAACGGATTTCGAAGTCATGTATGTGGTCACTGAATGCAGGCTTTGCGAGCTGACCTCTGTCGTTCAAAAATCTGACATGCTAAGTGGAACAGCAAAAAGGAGGAATTTGTGGCAGAACATTCGTTCAAAATGACTGTTTAGTTTGATCTGCGCTAGTCCAGTGTGAGTTCCACCGATGGGACATGCGTCGACCGATTTCTGGAACAGACACACGAGAAGGCAAGAAAGAACACTCTTGGCTAAACTGGTTGGCATTACAGATTCTCCCGATGCTTCCTCCCAAGGGACGCTTCAAAACATGCGGAATTTCGTGGCGGCAATGTTGTAAGCTATATCTGACTGCTGTCCCCACTCTAGTGCCTAGTGCCGGAAAAAGATTCACCGAAAAGGAACACAACAGCTTTGTTGCAAACAAGCGAGAGAGTGCGAAAGTAGAATGGCCTTGTGCTATATATTGAAGGGCACTGTCTGACCTTTATCCAGGGTTGTCTAATCGGCGTTTAGTGGAGTTGAGGGTCTCAGTATGTTTCGGATCTTCTAGGATAATCTGCA
This sequence comes from Opisthorchis felineus, assembly GCA_004794785.1. NCBI lineage: Eukaryota > Metazoa > Platyhelminthes > Trematoda > Opisthorchiida > Opisthorchiidae > Opisthorchis > Opisthorchis felineus. Next base: position 270,315 of record SJOL01006726.1, read on the forward strand.
GGAATCTGACCTTCCTTACATCATCCAAGATGGTCTTTTTGAACAGTGGTTTAAACGTCTAATTTCGAGTTCAATACATTTTGACCTGACGCTCAGCTACTGAAGCCTGTAATTCTAATGCAGAGAGTAGTGTATTGCCATTTGTGGAGAATCTGCAAAACCAAACTAGAGAGTTTGGGGAACATTCAGCGAAAAGTCGTTGATGAATCGATCGCAATAGATCTAGTGTTTTTGAGGAAGGCAGACAAATAGAACTCTGGAGAATGAAGCAAAACTTTCAAATCTAACCTGTCCTACGATGAACGGTCCATCATCCATGTTAAGACGTCGTGATTGTGTAACATAGCTGGAATAAAATGAAATATCCAGAGAGCTGTCTTCACAACAATAATAAAGCGACGAATAAATTGCAACAACGTCATACAGTTCGAAATTTGATAAAGTTATCAAGCAGTGGTCCAAAACGGTATTCACAGAGAAGGACATCGTTGTAAAGGGAGAAAGTGTAACGCACGTGTCCATCAGCTAGTGCAATTCTTCAAGGGACATCTACTCAAGTGAGAGAGGGTGTGGCTGATGAGATGAGAAGAGTTGCCGCCTTAGTTACTTCAAATGCAGACGTGGAAACAAACTTTTATCGGTCGTGAGAAGAATTTGACGAGATAAAGGGGGAAGAACGTATATATCCTAGATAATTTCTGCGAGTTCTTGCCACATTGGATTTTAACATTCAATTGTTGGAATAACTGCTTATGCATGTAAAGTTGTTCTTATGTTTTGTTGTGTGAAAAGGTGCCAAAGTGCTTGGCATGAAACTCTGCAAAGGATTCACTCAGTCGGCATAGCGAAATCGACCCTGTCTACTCACCACAACGAGCTAGGTTCCAACAACTCATTGAGTCAGCCTCGGTAATCAGACCAATGAACCAAGAAACGGGACTCACTCAGGAGGCAAATCGACTAGGTATACGATATGAGAACCCAGGCGGTGAAGCCCCAAGGTTGCCCGCATACCCACCAATCAGAAGTCAGGTAAACCAAGGAGCCAATTGGGATGTTCATCCAAGGTCGACCCGGATGAGTAGAGCCAGTATCAGTCCATGCACAGGAAGTAACCGCACTCTTCCACTCACAAAGCACTGGTGATGTCATCTCGACGGATGCTGAAACGATCGCACCAAATTTCTCAGGTCAGCAAACAAACCAACGACCTTCATTACAACCTGATTCACTGACATTCTCTTCAGTTGAAAAATAGTCTGTAGTTTGTTCAGCTGCACGCAGCTGAGAGGAAAAACCGGTACATCAAAGGCGGTTCAACATTTCACAGCTCTCCCGACAATCCCTCTCGAATGTTTACGTCAGGTGGCATATCAGATTCACACAGAAAACAAAACAGCCCGGCTCATCAACACCTTGGGGGAAGCTCGAATGGAATTCGCCAAATCGTCGATTCCCTTATTGCCACAAACAAAATGAACCTGATTTTCGTCAAAAAAGATTGAGGGTAATGTTTTGCAATTTTTCGGACTCTTAAAGGTGAATAGTTAATGCAGCCGATTCAAAAGTGCACTGCCAACTAGAAAGCGGCTATTCGTGTTCAAGCAGCCGGTTCACTTGGTTGGTACGCGATCAGTCATAGGGAGAAAAAACAACAAATGATATCCAAGAAGGTTCAAAGCCTTCCATTCAACAGGCTTTGGCTAATCGGCCTGATGTTTTTAAATGAACGTACAGCTTTTCTGTGGCAGAGCCTGCCGGTAGGCAGCAGGAGCGATCAAATGGACTCTTCTCCAAAAATATACACGGAAAGAAGTTACCGGCTCGTTGATAAGGCAACTTAGTGCGCACGTTCCTGAAACCTTTACGCAGTCAGTTAGTAAAGGGTGTCTTTTTTAGAGCTTTAGACTGATGGTTGACGTGCGTTAACAGACACGTTTTGTGCATGTATACATCTCAGACTGTATCGCTTAGAAATTTCAGTTTTTCAGGAAAAAACCACATGACAGGCTGACATTCATTCGCTCGCTGCAATAAGCAGAGAACTGAGGTATGCTCGGCAATAATTTGCTCAAATTATTTCATAAATTCAGGTAAGAAAACTTATTGGTACATTTTTTCCACTTAAAGTGGTACCAGCGGTTATACCCCTTAGCAAAATAGCTCAAAGTAAAAACCTGGTCAAACCAGCAACACAAACCACCGACAACAGTTGCTGACTGCGTGTCGATTGTGGCGTTCACTGAGTCATACGTTAGACATGTTAGGTTGTAGGGCCACAGAATCAATCTGTCACCCGGCAGCAGTAAGTGCACGAAAAAACTGAAAAGGTAGACAGTTTACTTTGCCTTTCAAACCTTTGCGTGACTGTGACTAGCTGAAACACTTTACTAGAAACCGATCTACGGTAATTCTGGGCGATATGTTGATTTTTTCTGCAGACGAAGTCCTAACTGAAATTTCATCCCGTAAATGAATATGTCCCGTAGTTTATACCTGGCCACTCCTTGTCCTGTTGCAGGTCGTTGCGGGATTTTTAGAATTCGCTTTCACATCACTCTCGACTGGACAGTCCCCCTACTGTTCTGTTGCAATTATTTTGGTGAGTCCACATCGAAAGGGGGGACAAGAGTTTCACTCTCCTTAAATCGCAGTCATCATAAACGGGCGTCTCTTGAATGGGGATTCGAACCAGCGACCTTCTGGTAGGTGGTTGAAATCTAGTCACTCAGCCACGGGCAGTTAATCAGCGGTGTCAGGCGGGTGTCACCCGCCAGTTTGTCCGGGTGTTCAACTCATGTGACTCAGTGTTGACTGCCTCGTCAAGTAATGGTTCCTCATATGGAGTGCTCATGCCACTCTCTGGAGTTGTCCGCTAGAAAAGGAGGGAAAAAACACAAATGGCCCAGGCCTTTTTTCTGAACACTTTTCATTCGAGAGCTCGGTCAAAATCAAATCGATTCACGTGACCTGCACAAATGACGTTGTATCCTGTGTGAGTACGACTCATCCGCAAAGCATTCTTCAGCTGGTTTCATAAACTGACAATCAAAATGATGGGTGACGTGTGGTGACAGGCTCTCAGGTAATTACTCGTTGATTTGCTCTAGAGCAATCTAGGCCCATGAGTCATTTAATGAGTTACCTGTGTGGATCGATAGTTTCAAATGTTCCAGGCTGTTTGGCGATGACGGAATATCATTCACAAATGAGTAGATGGCCTAGGACATTTCATTTTACCACCACAAAATAGGCCTTTTCAGGATAATGTGGGTTTTGTGCATGAAACGTTTAGGGTGATATCTTAGCCGAAACCAAGAGGTAACCGAAAGTTTCATCTAATACGCAGACTCAGTAAATCATACTCAGTTGCTTATTTTTTCTTTCTCGTGTTGCTGCACTAAGATACAACTATCCCTTAATTCTATACACTAAAAATAACAATAGGAAATTCTGATGACGGTTAAACCTGTCAAATATTTGTGAAGAATGGACCAAACCTGCTTGCTTACGCAGATTGACGGCATCAGTGTGTGAATTCTGTCCAATTAGAGTTCACATAGGACACAAGGTTGACTGAAGGGAAACTCATGACTGTTCCATTCTGATAAGCCCCAAGAAAGATGCAACAGGTAGTGGGTTGCCCAAGAGTTTTCAGTAACCTTATCAGTAGTGCTCCGCCAAGGAATCATACGGCTCTGTTTTGATGGTATTCCGGCGGAAACGTTTAACCGAATAAAAATGAGCAAATGCCTTACTAAACAACCCCCACCCAACGAACACAAAAATTAGAGGTTCCATTTGGAGGGGAATCACACAAACAAATACCAATACACATTAATTTTCTCAAAAAATACCATCACGAATCACTAAAGCAGTTGAAATCAATTTATTATTGTTTGCTTTAAGTACTCGGAACAAAAACACTGTTTTCATTTTGGGGAATAACTATTAGAGCAGACGGCGCCTGAAGGACGACTTTTTCGAGGACGCTATCTCTAAAGACACTAAAAACTCCATTTTACGGCCAGCATTCTGTGTAAATCTCTTTAGCATAACCAAAGAGTTACTGAGATGTTCACTGTATACCTGAGTGTGATTTTTATAACCATAGAAATCTAGTATGCTGGGAGGACGTTAATGCAAGTATGGCTGCGTGGCTGCCGATGGCACCAGGTTTCACAGCCCGTCTGAGAACTGGTTTGTTCAAAACGGACTCCACACATCCACAGAGACTGCAATCACCTCAGCACGAAAACTGTAGGAAGAGGACAAGGTGGTGATTTGGCTTCCCAGAATTCTTAGATCAAATTCCGTCACTGCGCTCACTGAAACTATTAGCAACGCCTGAATCCACTCTGGATGCTGAAGAAAGACCGCCTGATTTCAAAATAGATTTCAGCTTACTTACACCGACTTCATGGACGCTGTCTAAGAACAACCAAGTCCACAAGTTTACGTCAGACGTGTGTAAATGCACACAGTCTTGGTTTATGCCGCGTCAGTCTATGAAGCTGAACAGTGCTGATTAAAACTAACTTCGTAACAATAAATGATAGACTCAGATTGTCTCAGGATCAGTCCGCACAGTCCGTTTTACAGCATTCATTGTCAGTTATCAAAATATCGACAAATACGGGCTATTTACTTACAGAAATGCAGCTCACTTCCTGAAAAAGCCATGGAAAATTTCCCCATTTTAAGTGGTAGTCCCTGGATGTCCCTAAAAAAACTGTTTTTGCCCATTGGGGTCAACCATCCTTGGAAGGGGAACATTCTGAATAGCTCCTTTGGGGCATTTGTTCCTCAGTAAATAAACCACGTAAGTTGGTCAACCAAAAATATCCATTTATCGGTAGAATTCTACCAGTGGAATAGGGACCAAATGAAGGTAATCTCTTCCAGAGGTTGGTCTCTCCAAGATAGGAAATCACTTGAAGTAGTCCTTTCAAAGAAAGAAGCAATAGGAAGTGGTTTCTTATGAAGGGTCAGCTCTTGTGAGTATACTGTCTAGGAGCGGATGACAGTAACAATGTGAACGGAATTTCGACGTCGACGGAAGATTCCACTGTCATCTATTGTTTAAACCATCGAATATGATGGCGTTAGGCCTTGTACAATAAAGAGACCGCTTCCCCAAAGTGATTATTTGTGGCTGGTCTACTATTAACGTGGAGGATGCCGAAGGTAGAGCGCTTCTGATTAGGGTTAATAGAGTAGCACCATGCAGATGAGGTCCAATGTCATCGTGAGATATAAGCTAGGTGTACCATGACTGATACCAGTATATAATAAAACAAGGTGTACCAGTCTTCCATCTCCTTGTGAGTATGGAGCGAAATTTGTGTCTGGAGAATCCTAGAGTAGCCTAGTTTGGAGTAAGTGTACAGCCGTTCGAAATGTGCCTACTCCAGGCGAATTCCTGCGAGACCGTACTGAATTGGCCATCGTTACTGACAACCACAGGAATTCGATACTTCTAAGCAAGCTAAATTCTAACGCAGCCGATTTAGTTGAAGTGAACCGAATGCTGAAAACCAAGAAGCACTTTACACGTGTTCTATCCTTGTGAATCATCTGCACTACGCACCGCCTGGTAAACTTTTCGATAAGATTTGGAACACATAACATGTGGTTACTTCTCAGTTTTAGAGGGTATGGTACGATTCTTTCTTCAGCCAAGCACTTCACGCCACGCTAAGTACTCCAAGTGGCGTCTTCTCGCGTGAAGGCTTGTACGAAGGAAATCAGGGCAGCCAAGAACTGACTGGACAGTTATGCAAACAGAAGTCCGAATCCCCCCATAAAGAAAGCGTTGCCCTAAATCGGATCGGCGTTTGCCAATCTTTTCTACTGGCCACATACCTTACATAACCTGCCTGATGGGGCATACCTTTTGCACGATAGTTTTCAGGAATTTGATATACGGCAAAAAGGGGAAGTCTATTTTAACTATGATTCATTTTAGGCGAATGAAGAAAACAATAGCAACAGTGGGTGTGATTCAAACTTCTCGTTTAACGCTGAGCATCTTGTTCATCAAATCTATTCACACTGCCAAATGGATCGGAGAAAGGATAATGTGACAAGATGTGTGAGAATTCCAGCTGAGAAGTCATCACTCAAGGGAGCAGTCAATCAACACGTGATCACGTGACATGGATTTCGTGATTGAAGAATGAATGGTGCAGTGTCCTGTCTAAGTGAGGGCTAATCACACACACTCGTGGCGAAACGCTTAAGTGTTCAAGCAACTAGTCAGCTGGCGTTTGGTGACTGCACACTGCTAATGTGTCCCCATAAGGATAAAACAGCTGTACAACGATCCTCGGATTTTTGGCATAGACTGGTTTCGCTTAGAGGAGGAAATGCCAGTTGACATTGTTTCTCTCTGTGGTAACTGGTGGCATTTTAATGAAACCTAGTTCTCAGCTAAGCATACTGAAACAGTTTGGTCAAAAGGCGACACCGTTGGATAGGTTTGTACCTCGTGACAGACCTGCAGTTTCCTGCTAAAGACATTGTGGCTCTCACCCGTCCACTAGATCACTTCGACTTAAGTTTGTGTGACCCTACGGTTTGGCATCCACTGCTAATTCTCCATTACTTTCGTAACACCCACGTACTGGTAACAAGTGCTAAGCTGGAAGGTCCCAACTGGTTTGCTATGAACTGCTCACCAGCGGAGCTATTTCTACAAGACGCATTTTTGAATCCCTCACCTGAGAGTAGTTTGTTGAGCCGACTGATGGATCTGAACAACAGCCCGGTAGACCTGACCTAACATACTACTCATAAGGTTCCTGAAAACTCCCCAACAGCTCACTTGACTGGTTTCGCCCCTGCAATTTTGGCTTGTCAGGTAGACGAGCTCACCGAATTTCTCTCAACCGTATGTATTACTTGAAACCCAAGTTGACAGATTTCAACAAGTACCCTGATTCGCACACAATTCTGGTTTTGACTGGAGGCTCAATTCGATCTAGCTGAAAATTTCGTTTATAGTCTTTCTCATTTGAATGTGCTGCACGACGCAGTTTAGTGTTTCAGTTGATACGTCACTCGAGCTATCGCAATTCTCTGTTGTCTAGACGTAACACACTACTCATAAGGTTGCTGAAACCATGTTGCGACATCTTGCATATCGTACCAGCTGAAAAGTGAAGCTGCTTGACGCCGCATATTCGGTTGAAGTGGACCGGGAGATTAGGCTGGATTCACCTCAGTCTCTCATTAGGACCAGAACCGTGTGCGAACGAGAGTATTTGTCGGAATCCTGTGGGGCACTTGTAGGTCAAGTGCTTCCAACCCTTTTTTTTCGACCCAATTTTAAACTAGATTACTTATGTGGGGTATGGTGGCAGCCAGGCGCTAACAGACAGATCAAGCGCGGTTGTTATCAAACATGTCTCGCGCCAAAAACCTCCACAACGCCGACCGGGTCTGATATCTGTCATCTGGCCGTGCCAAATTTCTTTGTACGATCTGCTGTCAGACACCTCATTAACGGTTGTAGGTAGGCGATGTCTTGTGTAGCTCGTCTAGTCTGCGTTACTGGTAAATACGTCGGATCCAAGTCTGCAGTTAAATTAGAAGACCATTTAGGCGAAGAAATTGAGACGTTAATGCGCAGGATGCCAAGTAAACACACGTGTACATAGTCGTGAAATTCAGCCATATCATGGATAGTCCCCACAAGGTAAATCAATATGAGCATCAGGTAATCCGCCCATAACTTCGATAGTCCGGACTCGGTAAATTTGAAAACATACAGAAAGATTTATATGCTGATATGGGAGCTTTCCGAAATTGGTGCCCCAGCTGACACGCACATTTTTGAATTCGAGTGGAACTCGACAGATAAGAGTGCAAAACTCTGACTCAAATCAGTCCAGCTACAAATCTAGTCACATCATTTGGCTATGAATGATTAAGTGGGTCACTAAATCGGAGTCATTGATTTCAAAAGACTTTTTTTCAAGACATACGGGGGGAGGGGTCGAATTCGATCTGTGCTCTTCGAAGAAAGACCTTGAAAGGATTGGGTATTCCCCGGTTCAGCACGTTGATCCAGGAATTTCCTTCGATTAAGTGACTTGCTCCGCGTCCGTCGATAACTGGCGTCATAGTTTCCAACAGAGGGGACAGATTTCCTCTGATAATCACGCGGCGTTGAAGGAATCATATTCTCTACTCACCCTGGGTCAGTCACCTTTGATACGGACATCAAACTACGAGGCCCAGCGAGAGGATATTTAAACGACGGACTCAAGGCAAGCGGAAATCTAAGCAAAAATCCAATTATAACGTGGAAGTTGGCAAACAGGATGAATACGTTTAGATTTTGACTCGCGTCTGTTAGGTTTCCTGTTACTCAGATATTCTGAACAAAAAGTTACAATTGCTGGGCACGAGAAAAGAAACGGGCGGTTCAAGTGTAGGATGGTTCTATCGTGGTAGATTTTAGTGAACGATCCTCAAAGTTACAAAACAGCTGTCATGACGGGTTTCGAAAAGGCCTTCATTAAAGTGGGCCACAAAACTAACCAACCAAACACAAGTTCGGATTTCCGCAGAAACGTGCAAACACACTGTAATTTGCATACTCATAGTGAGAGTCGTACACTCACTGATTGAAGAACCACAAGAGTGGATAACGAAAGAGGAGTCGATTTCCGTACTTAGCATCAGGAGGATGGTAAGCCGCGATGAACAAGATATATTTTACGGAGAATTCTTTTTAACGTGATGGTCTCGGAAGCTCTTTCGTTTATGAGGTAATGTGCCATAGAGGGCAGTCGGCTTTGACAGATTTCCTCTCATATTACTTGACTTCACTAGACTGAATGTAAAATAATCTGGCTACGGAATTTTGTTTGCAAGTCTTGGAGGTGACGAAACCGGTCGCGAACTTTGAATAGTTTTCAGCTACCTTGTGAATAATGTTAGGCTATGTCGAATTTCGTGCCCACTAGAACCTGGGGCGGCCGTTTCGCAGCAAATTTAGTTGAAGGAGTGGTGCAGTTGAGTTCTTCGTCGACTCGAAAATGAAACTGCAAACGACATTATTTCACCCACCGCGTGCACCTTGGTTGTCAAATGGAACATGGAAACTCGGGTACCAAGTCTGGTTGCAAGAAAGACAAAGCTGTTTTTCAGAGTTTTCAGAAACCTTCTGATTAGTGTGTTTTGTCAAGGAGACATGAATGTTTGCTCGGTTCCTAATGTCAAAACGCTTCTGAGTAGAACTCATTTTTTAACGAGTAATGGGTCGGCGCTGTCCGACAAATTTAGGTCACCCAACCAAAGTTGGTTAAATAATTCATAGAGTTTTTCAATGAAACGTTCCATCCAGAAGAGAGTAAGACAAAAGCAGTCCTTTTCAAGACTATCGACTTCCATCCTACCTCAGTGGTGCTCGAGCAACTGAGCTACCTACGATGTTTGCGGAACGTCGCACCTACGCACCTGAACTACACAGGTGACCCGTCACATATCTGCCCAGGAGATTAACAACTGATTCATGTTAACGTCACTGGTGGGCCTGCGCTAGACCGGACGTTGAAACCTTGCAGACCCACAGAAGACACTCGTGTGAATTGTCAGTAAGTTGATAGAGGTCAGGTGATAACGAAAAATGAAAAGAACCACACGTTTGTAGGTGAAATTGAGTCTTCTAACTCCGCTATATTGCGCTTTAAAGTTGTTCTGTGAGTAAGCATTTCATGAAACGATTTGGGTTGACGGTGGAGCGACTGAATTTTCGGTTTCCCGCCTGAACCTTTAGGGCTTTGCATAAAAATAGGTTCCAGGATTATCGTACCAGAACGACAAGCTAAAAGGATCGATAAGCGGTCGATAAAATGAGTGTAACCTATCACCCAAAATTGAATGATGAATAGCCAAAAAACAGCGAAGTACTTGGGAAAAACTGGTCGAAATCACCTCCAACGCTCACGCAACCCGGCGCCGAACACATTACCGTCTCAGTCATCTCAGTCGATGGAGCCTTGACAAATGTTATGCTGGCTCCGGTACAGATTGCGCTAAGCGTTTGACGCCCTAGTCCAGGCTTCAATGTGAAATTCTAAGTAAACATTCTTTTCTATTAGATGGGAGTTTCAAAAAGGCACAACAGATAAGATGCCAACATCCAGAAAACATTTTTAAACCGTGGCTTTAGTCGTTTTTATAAGCGACAGTAGTAGTATGTTTCGGATCATGCCCTTCAAAAATAAGACAGAGCAGTAGTTTGGAACCAGACTAATAAAACAAATGGTTTAGCCGGAATGAATTGGGATTAGGTCATCCGTGTGTTTTCCTGAATGAATCAGTTCATTTACGAAAATTATTCATCCAGAGTACATTTCTGATATGATGTGTAATGAAATTGTTGCTGTGCCAACCAACCCCCACTGGCAAGAAAAAAACGACAAAACTGCTTGTTCCAGTCGCCGTAATGATTGCATGCTTTCCGGGAACATAGATTATCAGATAGTCTTTTCTCATATCTGAGGGAGGGGGGGGGGCAGACAAGGTTGAATCTATGTGTCCTGTCAGTTTTCTGTCAACTGTTAAGGAAGACCATTAGTCCCCGTTGGCCTTGCTAACGACTTCAGACAAAAAAAAACTGAAGAAAATGATGATGATGATGATGATGGGGAAAAGTTGTAGTTTAGTTTGCTTAAGCCTTGAACAGATAAACAGGTCATGTGTGTAAAGTACGCCAATTCGGATGGGATGCTTTTCTTAGTAGAGTGCCCCATCTCTAGGGAATGTGGTGTGTGGGCCTTGACGATAGTCACGCAAATCTAAAGTAAACGAAACTCAAGAAGGACATCAAACCTAGGTGAATGAGTGCTCTTCTTAGATCCTATCTTCCTTGGATGAATAAGCTAGACGACTGGCGTAGATGATAGGCAACCAGCTGCCATATACCTCTGCCTACTGATCACGTGAGAGTATTTTTGAGTTTTTATAGATATTTCATCCTGTATGTGAAGCCAATCTATGCACTAAACAAATATTTCGTCCTTATTGGAGATCATTATTAGGGCACGGAAATTAATAGGGAGACTCGAACCCGTGCCCCACCGTCTAGTAGTTTGAACACGGCCACGAGCGGCTGACCTCAACCTAGAATGTACCTACGGCCACACCGCAAAACCAATATTCCCTCATTGTGAGTAAATGGGAGAACTTCTAAAAACTTAGCTACTTCGGGCTGTATCTGACGTGACACAACTCTCAGCGGAAGAAATCAAGACCCCGATTTCCGCCTTCAAGAAGTCAGCCGTATTCTGATGAGGAATTCCAGAGAAGCACCATACACATTTAGATGTCTCCCAATTCTTTCATCAGGACTTCGTAGCAGTTATTCCTCAGAGGGCATAGAAATCTCTGAATTACCGCCCATCTGCCGCCCCAAGGGCTAACAGTGAAAAGTTTTTAATGGCTGAAACAAAGCGATTCATTTCAACTGCAGCTGCCTCAGAAAATTGCAACTATTCTCTCCCTCTCAAAAACACTGGAGCAGGATAGAAAATTTAACCTGTTAGCTGATCACGAGTAGGTTTGACTCTTCTAATTTGGGACTCAGTTGAAACTTACCGTAGCCTGACGACATTCTTCAACCGAAAAGGCTAGGTGAAGCTGAACTTAGGAGGACATCAGGATGAAAAATGAAGAGGTTGTGAGTGTTTCTTCAACGATGCAGGAATCAGCATCCTCGTGATTTCGGATGGACGGTTTTTTGTTTCTGGCTTCGGCTTATATTTTTTTCAAGAGTAACTCATATATGAAAAGTGGACAGCAGCCTCATTTTGAGGAAACTTATCGCAAGACTGCTGAAAACTCTTCGACGGCCCCCGACTGTCTTCGCCCTTCCGCTCAGGGCTAATCGGTCACCGAGTTTCCATCAATCTCTTACGTATAACCTGAAGCCAAATTGGATGGGAATCTCCAAATAGTTTCATTTGAGTGCAAATTTGGTTTTCACAGAAGACTCAACTGAAAGCGGCTGAATTTTTGGTTTATGATATTCCTAAACTTTGCTGCATCAAGCCGCCTCATGTTCCAGCTGGTACGATATTCGAGATATCGCAATACGTTGTTGTGTAAAAGTTACACACGACTCGTAATTTGGCTGAAAACTCTTCAACAGTCCACTATCAGTTTTGTATCTCTTCGAGCTCATTAATTAGGCACAGTCCCCGAGTTGCGTCAACCTCATGTTCTTCTCAAAACGAAAGTAGAAAGAATTTGCCAAATGTTCTCAGTTGCATGCCCATTTGGTATTTACGGAAGACACAACTGAGAGCGGTCGTTTGGGCTCAAGTAGAGCATAAGGTTGACGGAATCTTGTTGGAGTTGTGTCCACTTGATGGGCCCGAAGAATTGCGACACCGTTCCTGGGTTGTCAAAGAGTTTCCAACAATCTGATAAGAAATCTGTTACGTCTAGACAGCATAGCACCATAACTTTTGTTATGCACGTGACTTATGGTCTCATGGTATTCCCAGGTTGGCTTCGATACCAACCTCATGGTGGTCATTGGTCGTGCAAATCACGTGGGTCATTGTTCGTGATCCTTGCAACTTTTATACGTTCACGCGCCGGCCTTGTCTCTCGTCACACAGTGCAGAAAGGTTGTTTGGAAGGTTCTTTTCTTGTGGCATCCCATTTCTACGGCAAGAAAGGCACCGCGTTTCTCCAGAGGTGAACGTCCACCAGAAACGTTCTTAAGACATCTATGGACTTACTGTTAGCTATAGACATCCGAGTTGCTAACTTGGACTTCCAGTCTATCTAACCGCTGTGATATCCGCTCGAAATGTTTGCTTGTTTCTATGATAGTTTGCTGTTTGTGGATCTCGCTTTTTTGCGTTTCTGACACAAGGACCTAAAAACGCCCAAAAATAATACGGACCACCGGACTGAACAGAATAACACTGGATAGCTCGCACAGCGTAACACTACTCTGGCATTTGCACAACAGGATTTCAGACACTTTTGCCGTCTAACATGATCGATTCTTCTGATTCGCGTTCCCCAAATATCATTGGTTGTCACTGCCTGTTTGAAAAAAAAAAAACCTGAGTTATGTCCATTCTTTCGCTGACAGATGACGCAACAGGATAAATGGCGAAAAACGTTAAGCCCATCGTTAATCGTAAAGTAAACGAGAAACCCTTTCCGAACACCTGACCTATCAGGTCTTCGATTTCAATAACGATTGAAAAACGGCTGAAGAATAACAAACGATGGCAGTGGGCTATTGGATGGATACTAATTTCCAGTTTCTCATGAAGGGAAACATACGGCGGTAGACAACGGAAAATCAATAAATAAAGGTCGTCATTCACAGAAGCATAGTGGTGAAAGTCCGGAATTAGTGACTTTGAAGGTCCTGATTTGGACCCAACCTCACCATGTCGCCTTTTTCTGTCTAGGTTTGCGCACAGCTAACAGCATCTCAGCTTTCGTGTTTCTTCTAGATGACATCGCAGGCAGAGACCGAAAGGGTGCTGCAGCCGGACGATTATTTCAGTTTGTAAACAGGAAACAGTCCTCTCTAATGCGCTTAAAATCCCTTGGTCATGAGCTGAATGTAATTGACAAAAAGCGCTTCGCGACAAATTGTTGGCAACGCCCATCCTCCCTGAAAAATGGTCCTAATATGCTCGTTGTACTGAACCACTTGTGGGCGGACTCTGTCTGATAATAGCCTACTCAGTTAGCGAGTCGACGCCAAGATACAGAAAACGAATTTGTGTCTTTGAGTCGTTCTGCTGCTTGGACGCCTTTGAAACTATTGGTCAAATGCTTTGATGAATATTCCGCAAAACGTCAGAATTTGATGCGCAAAGTTCCAACCAACAGACGTGGAGTCCTTAATTCCTAATTTTCAATAAGATACAAGAACATTATGAGTATTTATACTTGACACACAACTCATACGGTTGCTGAAAACTTTTCTACACCCCACTTGACCAGTTCCACTCTTACACCTGGGGCTCATCAAGTAGGCGCAGGCCCCCGAGTTTCCACCAACTTTGTGTTCTATTTGATCTCAAATATGGACCAATATCGACCAATACTCGTATTTGCACACAAATTTGGTTTTGACAGCAGTCTCAACTGAATCCAGCTGACTCTGGTATTTTTATGATGATCCGGTTCAACCGAAAACGAAGCACCAGATCGCCCCATGTTTCAGCTGGTATAAAATTTGAGATATCGCAATAGGCCGTCGGTTGGGCGTAACACACTACTCATACTGTTGCTGAAAACTCACCGACAGCCCACGACTAGTTTCATAAACGAGAGATTTAACTGCATTCAGTTCGATCTTCCGACAAAGCCGTATTCGTGCGCAACTACGAGCAAATTTCAAAATTTGAAAGAGTTTCTTAACTTCTTCTTGTTGGACAATGTTTCTGTACGCATAAACATGAGTTCAAAACACAGGGGGCATTTGTACCAGTTGGGAGTAAGCTCAACCTTCCAGGGTTACTCATAAAGTGCAGAAGATTCAGGTGAAAATTCCCAGCCCAGCCTCCAGTTATCAAGACGTTTATTTAATAAGGACGTCTATCACAACACAGATTATCGATCTGTTCACCGCATTTGAAATTCAAAGCTAGGCGTAAGGCCAGATGAGGACGCATGTCACCAGTGTCTTGCCGAGTGCAAACCTCGGACTTATGAGAACAACAGCATTCGTCGACAGTGTTCATTCTTCCTAATGTCGGCTTATTAGCGACAATTTCTTACGCTTTCCACAGGTGTTTTGCCAGCCACTCATCTGAAGTATTTTTCCATGGTTTTCAACGAGTTGATTAGATAACCTGGTCCGTGGCTCACCCGGATAACATAGGAAAGATTGAGCACATCAAGGGATGTAAATACTAATTTGATGAAACAAAACAGAGCACTTCAAGGTGTGGTGTTATGGGTTCAATAATTCGGCTGCCGTGGGTAACCGTTGTCAATGCTTTTTACGGCAAGCCATCATTGGTTTGACTATGGGTCCCTCGGCCTCTAGTTTTGGTGTAAATGAGACTTTGCAAGTGTGTCGGTAAGCATGTCTATACAGTAGTTGCCACTGCCGCTGGATTGTGAAAATATCGATCAGTGAAAGTTGCTCCCTGAGTACACGTGTGGGCGAGTATTCTTTGTCAGTCTAATCTTAGCAGGGTCGGCTTGGTCAGTGCGTTAAACACAAGATAGGGGCATGGTAACAATGATGACTTTGACATACAGGCACACAAAATCATATTGAACCGACAAAGCTAACCGAATGATTCCTTTTGAGTACATGTAGAGTGTTTAAGCTTAGGTTAGAGTTTTTATATTTCAGGAAAGTTTGCTCGGATCGTGTCACATGTGTTGCGTGCGTGGCGGCTTGGTGAACTCGGAGATCTCGGAATGTGGAAAACAGAAGGATTTTGGGTCCAGCTGTTCAAATCTCTACTAATCTGTCTGTCTGAGATCGACATAGCTCATTGGTTGAGACACGAACTTACTGGCCGGAAGCTCGTGGTTCGAATCCAATCCTGGTATCTCGACTGTTCCTGTGTAGGCTTGGGCAACTTGGCAGTTTTGGGTGGCAGGGCAGCTAGGAACTGATTAGGTGTGGCAACGGTCTGATCGTGTGTTTCATCTAATCGGCCGGACATGCCACATAACAAAGTGTCATCCATCTGTTCTGGTTTTACCTTTGGCCTGACGTTCGTTCTCCAGCAATTATTTCCGCGTTCAACCTCTCAAAGTCCTTCGTTTTGGTTTCATTCGAATGCATTCTTTCAATTCCATCAGTGCGTGTTTTACGCAGTGCCATTGCAAAGGGCATATTTTGGACAGCTAACGTCGGGTGCAGATTTTTGATATATTGAAAGCTCTTCACTTTAGGTCCCTCTTCCCCGAAAAAACTGACTGCTCTTTGAAGCAAGTCAGGAATACATTTTCTGGTCAGTTGGTACGACAGTGATTGTGTCAACCTTTTGTGTATGGAAGATGGGCAAAGTCACAGTGGAGACGATAATCTGTGCACTACATTACTGTGATTATCCCATTTGAGTGGACTTAAAACAATTCGGAAGAACAAAATCTGCCCGACCAAAGCTGCTTATGATGTAAGCACAAAGCAAGAACTGTTTGAGAAAGCAGCAGTCTTCCCTATCCATCGGCATCTTGTTAGGACATGACATAGAATACATCATCAATAATCTGTTCCACGTAATCTTAAACGATCCGGCGCCTAAAAGAAATCTCCCGCCGTTTCCCGTCACGACGCAAGAATAACTTTCAATGGCTAAGTGGACAGGGTAGTTTGTTTTCAAACAGATGTGACGTCATGCTAACAAATCGCGTCGATAGCTCATATGGTCTGGTCACCACCCCAGCATAGATATGTCAACCGTTTTCCAGCAAATATATTCCTGGTAATGAGATACATTACCAGTTCAGCCAAAAATTATACTAAAACGGAGCGTACGTAAATTGTGAGACAACGTATAGTCAGGTTAGCTTTGCGGTAGCAGTCTGAATTCGGATTCTAACCAGGGTGATTGTATGCCGCGGTCATCAGTGTTACCATGCATCCGTCCTGTGTCCAGCGCAGAGAAGCAGTGGTCTATGTCCCTTCAAGATGTAGTAATATTTCGTCGGAAAGCCGGACGGGCGTACTAGCTGTTCTAACGGTCGTCGTGTCCTAACAGTCAGTCGGCAGCAGCCGTGTAAAATGATTGCGACTACAAACAAAACACCCAACCCTCGTGGAATGAACTTGCTGTGAGCTAATGTGTGGAAAACGACCATGCGTCCTCCTTTGGGGAAAACATTTGAGGGTGGCCGGATATTTGAAAGGGGTTAGCCGTAAAATATGTTACCTACCTGCTGCGTCTGACTGAAGCAATTCAGCGAAACCTAGTTCAGGACCATCTGCCAGGGGAAGCCTGAGTGATCCCTGCGTTCCACGCCGAAGAACCAAAAAGTTTACGTATTAGCAAAAAAATGATATACTTGGTCATACAAGGCATAAAACCCGGTTGGTTGATACCCCGCATGTTTTGCGGGGTATTCTCACCACCCTGTCCTATTTTGAGTTAAATCAGGCTCGTCTGATCACACATTTATAATGTCTGCTCGAGTGGTGAGGAAGCGCCTTCAAGGACAGCTGTCAAGCTTGGAGAACAAGCCGTTAGACACCTGACCGACTACCAACCAATGCAGTCAAATTGCCAATAGTCCAAAGTGGTTCCAAGTGAATTACCGAAGTTATTTCTTTGAGATAGCTTCCACAAAGGAGAGAAAAATGTAGAATATTATCACATGTATATTTCCGTTCGAATGGAGTTTGAAACCTCAAACAACGTTCTTTTACAAACACGTGCGTGTGGCTCGATGAAGCGGCTTGGCAACAAAATAATGAATGGTTGACCTGGAAGTACAACTGGTTTATAGAGAACAGTCCCGAAACTGGAGTTGGCAACTGCCTGGCTGCCGGCTGATGGACTGTGCTAGAGTACATGATTTACATCATGGGACCAATTCTGGCGCTAATAAATCTAACCTGACAAGTGAACAGTTGTGTTTTCTCGGCTGGATATTGCAGGCTGCTATCTTGATGCGACCGGGCTGTTTTGCTAGATCACGCCTTCTCAGAGTCATTCAGGGAAATGGGTTTTTCAACGGGCGAGTATTAGCTAATCTTTTATCACCGACGGGATCTGCAGAGATCGTGGAGCTGACACGCAAGGTAAATTCTTTCAGAGAGACTAAATGGAATGTATCTAAATACTACTCAGAAGTTGATGCAACTACTGAAAAGTGCATTACCGGGTTGGCTCTTCCTGGAGCTTACCAGGTGGGCGTGGTGCCCAAATCTCCGGTAACCTCCTTGCCTACTTGAGACCAACTTGCGTGTACCTTCATTCATTTTCAAATTGTGCTATTACTCTGACGGTATTCCTTGAGAACTTGTGACTCAACAGCACTCGGTAGAAACAAAACGTGAGAATTTTTTAACCGGAAACTTCAAGCATTTTTTGTACTCTATGAATTCAGAATGCATATGCCTACATATCAGAACTAAAGTGGTTTTAAACGACACAACTTCACAAAAACATGATCAATTGACACATACCATCCAGACTGTCGTTTTGAATAACGAACAAGTACACGCGTTGAATCAAAGGTGTGCTCCTTCGAATAGGTCCAACACAATGTGGTCTCCACTGAGAGGTGGCTTCCCTTGAGAGGGGACCAGTGTAAAACTATGCGAATTTGTACTTCAAGAAAAAGACAACACTTTTTTTACGGTCCGTATGATATTACTCTTCTTAAATAGCACACAATTTTGTGTACCCCTACATGGTGATACACGCTATCCGAATATGAACTGATGGTGTCACCCTGATTGGCGACGGGAAGTTTTAACAAACAAGCTGTCAGCATCGGAGAATAACTCCAGCGTAACACCATCAGAGTATCAACTCGGGTTTTACGGAGACTCAGCCTAACCTCTGGTTTATGGTGTGCCGCACAAAGGCCGCTTCATGTTCCAGTTGAGGTGATATTCGAGACATCGCAGTACATTGTATAGACGTAACACATCACTCATTGGTTTGCCGAAAACTCTCCGGCAGCCCATGATCGGTTTTGTCCTTTATGGGGCTCATCAGGTGGGCACAGACCCCGAGTTTCCGTCATAAACGAGTGATTCAGCCGAGTCTCCTGTGAAAACCAAATCGTTGTGCAAAGTTGAGTATCCGTTAAAGTATGCCTAATTTAGTTTCAAGTAGAGCATAAGGACAAGGGAACTGGGGGACTGTGTCTACATGATGAGCTCGAAGTGGAAAGGCCAACCAGTCGTGAGCTGCTGAAGAGCTTTCAGCAACATTGTGAGTAGTTTCCTTTATGGAAACATTCGGGTAGCTTCAAGAGGGGGAACACAGAAATATGAATACGAAGACCTAAAGACGTTTATTCGATGCCCATGTTAAAGCCACTGCAAGTAGGTAATTTAGTAGGTAAGCAAGTGAGCAGGTAACTAAGTAATTAAGTAATTATGCAATTAACTAAGTGAGAAAATGGGTGAGTGGGTACCTACGTAAATGATTAAGTAAGCAAGTAAGTGAGCGATTAAGTGAGTAATCAGTTTTTATATCAGAATAAAAGAAGGTTCCCGAAAGAATAGCTTTACTATCCACCAAAGGTATAATTTCTTGCAGATGATTGGGCCACGTGACGGAATTATCACTCAAAATTGAAACGCGGCGTTGTCTTTACTGCGTCCCCTAGTATTTAAAAGCCACGGTTTATATTTGGTTATCTTTAAAATTGATACGTTCAGTTTCGAAATGATTGCATTTTACTTCGCCACCTAGACGCAAAGTCACCCAAGAAGGGATACGCCACAAGCGGGAACACTTTGGGTCTCCTGGTGCACGTCCCGCATCCAGTAATCCTACTGTATTAGGTATGCGCTAAGGGAATTTATAGATCCTGATTTATTTAGTGATGTCTTTTTACTTAAGTTGAAATATTAATTTGGCCAAAAAACCAGTGAATTTTCCGTCCGGACGTAATACGCTACTCATAAGGTCACTAAAAACACTTCCACAACTGCCCACGACCTGTTTCGCCCTCTCTTGGGGCTCATTAGGTAGGCGCAGTCCCCGAGTTTCCGTCAACCTTATGTTCTACTTGAACCCAGTTTGGAGAGAGTTCGACAAGAACTCTTATTTGCATGAGTTTGATTTTGACAGGCGACACAGCTGAATCTAGTTGAATCTCTCGTTTTTATGATGGTCCGCTTCAACGGAATGTGCTGCACCAGGCCACTCCATGCGATATTTCGAATATCGTATCAACAAAAAGATGAGCCGCCCTGGTGCAGTGCGTTCATTTGAAGCGGACCATCGTAGAGGAGAGCTTTAACTGGCTTCATTTATAGGGCCTCTGTTTCTAAAATATGGATCTCGGAATTATTTCGCGCTAAAGTCCCTGTACGACATGTAATGATGGTATGAACTGTCACATATGCGGCGAAGCATTAAGGTCCCAAAATTTCAGAGTGTTTAGGCTGGGTGACTATCAACTAGTTTGGTGTGTATCAGCGCTGACCGTCAGCCTACTGGTGAAGCAAACGGTGCATGGTTTTTGATCAAGCGCAGCAGAGTTTCGGTCTGTGTGAATTATTTCAACACCAGTCGGAGCCTGTTAGACGGCCGGCGATTTTTCACAGAGTAGTTACTTTTTTGGCTGCTCGAGCAGGCATGAGTGATGAGTGCGTGCCTGACGTTTCACGTGGGCTACAATGCCGCGCCGCAGGTATACGCATTGTTGCACGCACTCGAATTTGGGAGTATATGCAGCTGTGTATGTGCTACGCTGATGCGTGCGTGCGTACGTGCGTGCGCGAGGTGGTGTGCGTGCGCGTTTTTGCGCACAAGCGGTGGTGTGCGTGCGTGCATGCGTGCCTACGTGAAAGAGTTGTTAACGTCCTGCAGCCGAGTACGCGTCAAATACTTCCAAGTTATGTACGTGCGTGTGCATGGGCCTGTGTGTGCGTGTGTGCAGCACCGTCCAAATCAATTTAATCTCAGACCGGCGTCAGACGATAGGTGCTCTGTGGGTGCTGTGTTTCACCACGTGTGTGTTTACGCGAGGATATGTGATCCGATCGAAATATGTGAGAACGGATCCCGGGGCCCACCCAGACTGAAATTGAAATGGTGTGAATCTGAAGTTTTTAGGTGTTCTTTTGTTTGTTTCAAAATCAACTTGAAATCTGACCAGTTTCATCTGCAGTAGCGAATTTTAGAAAGCCAGTGTATATACATTAATTTGAAACACTCGATTTTATTTCTGTTTGAACTAGAATCCTAGCAGTGACAGGATTTCTCGTGCAAAGCCATTGTTTGCCGGATGGAATCAAGTGTTTCTGGAGTACTTCCTGGATGCAGGCAGATTCGAGTGGCACTTGGATCACACACTTTTTATATGAATGTTGAGTAAATTTTTAGGAGGATGCTTTTTTGACGTATCATTTCCAAACTTAGTCTAGAATAGATGGACAGATTTGCTGTTTTACAAGTTACCATGATTCTACAAGTTTACTGACAAACAGTGATTTATTCAGCTGTGTGTATCTGGACAAATCCGCCTGTTTCATATATACAATAGTACTCCAAACGTACGACTGAGTAAACTGGAAATGCTTGAGTCTGATGTCAGAAGTGTGTATCAGCAAAATCAGGACGATTAACTTTCTTGTTGCGGATCAGCAGGGCACTATGATCTCCTCGAGGGAACCCTTGTCTACCCCTCCTGCAAATACTTCGTTAAACTATAATCTTATAAGAGTGGTTTGAATACCTTGGGCTGTGGGCACTTAGTGAAAAGTCTCCTATTTCAGCAATACTACTCCAGGTAGCCAAGGATTCTAGGCATCCATGAGTTGGAAACCCCAGAGTACCCTTTCAAATGAATGGCGGCACGCACGTGGTTCTCCGTAAAATCGAATCCAGACAGAGCGACCCCACTGCTTTGACGAAATAGGGTATCACAAGTGTGTGCGACATCACGGTAGAACGTCGCAGTCGGTCAGAGGATCTGACAGAAGGTCATGTGGGTTGTACTTTGTACTATTTTATCTTGGGGAAGAGACTAAGCAACCACTGCATGTTTGACCCAGGGAAAGTTGTACTGGAAAAAACTTGTCAACCTCAAAATCATCATTCTAATTGTGGCTTCAATTTGAGCTATGCACAGTGTACGTTACCGCCTGGACGTAAAGCACTACTCATAAGGTTGTTGAAAACTCTTCGACAGCCCACGACCGGTTTCACCCTTCCACTTCGGACTGAGCAGATAGGCGAGGCTTTCGAGTTTCTGTCAACCTTATGTACTAATGAAACCAAATTGGACAGATTTCGACAAATACTCTCATTTGCATAGGAACTTGGCTTTGACAAGAGACTTAACTGAATCCAGCTAGGTCTCTCGTGCATGATAGTCGGCTTCAACTCAATGTCCTGCACCTGGCCGCCTTATGTTTCAGCTGGAGCGATACTCAGTTGTCTGTGAATAACATACAGCTCATCAGGTTGCTGAAAATTCTTCGACAGGGTAGCAAATCTATTCACTCATGGTCAGTAGTATAGTTCCGGTTTCTGTGTACATTACACTACCGTACATGAGTGGCATTCAGCATTCAGTTTTTTCGGTCCTTTTGAAGCCCTGATTAGAGCCATATCGAAGACAGCACGAATCTCCAGGTAATCTCCAAAAGTGATTTGCGCGTATTTTGCATCAACTCAAACTTTCACATAAGCAGTCTTTTAGACTTTGTTACGTGAAGCAACACATGAGCGATCCGCCTTTGCGTACACGCTTTAAGTGAAGTGCCAGGTTCAAAGTCGACCAATACGAAAACTTGGTTGCCGATAGGAGGAAATCGAAAAGTGTGTGGCAAACCGCAAACTTCTGAAGCCGAACACAATGGGTCTTGCCTAATAGAGCAACTCGTGATACCTAGATAAAAAATTTTTGACGAGACTGAGGTCCTCGTTTGGAGAAACTTACTCTCACTGTGTCGACTTATGCTCAGTCCTTTGGCCGTTCATTCTCGGCTTTATCACCACAATGCAGAAAACAGTGTTATAGACGTCGCGTTAGAAATGGAGAATGAGTGTCTGGAGGTGTAGGCACCTCGGAATGATTGTAGTAAGCTAACACTAAGTCCCTTCCTCGACCACCTTTATTTTTTCTTCACAATAAGGCTTTCAAATAAATCATGGTTGTATGGCAGCGAAGAATTGGTGTTGAACACTGATGTCATGCTGTCGATAATGATGATGACGATGATAGAAAAGGAGCCTGTGTGATAATCAGCCTTATCTTACAGTTGAATTGTTAAGGTAGATTCACCCGCAACAAGTTTTTAAATTGCCCAATATTGCCAGGTCTTTAAACGAGTTGAAGGTTTGCAGAGCAATTCACCCAATGTCTACTGCATCTATTCAAGTATGCTTGGACTGAGAGGCACGTGATCTAACATTGTACCTTCAGGAAACAGTAGGTGGAGTGTTCTGACTTCGTTAATCTTTGAAGGTACTGCTAGTCGTCAACAGCCCCACATTAACTCAAAGTTCTTTCCTGGTCTCGCCTAGATTGAACCAGGACATCTCCGTTTCACCACTAAAAGGCCCGGATCAACATCGCATCTGATTTAATTGGCTGGATTGGCGGTATCACAGGTGAGCTTCCGGGCAGCTCACAATATCTCGTAGTGCGGACAGTAAATACTGGACCATGCTGTACGGTACATCTCCTGGTTAGTCGTATTACCCAGTAGCCCTGGGACCACACGTTTACAAAGAGACTTAATTAGTCAAGCTCACTTGGCCTTATCAGTAGTGCATACCGGTGGAATAAAATTTACTTTTTGAACATCCCGCTTCTCAAAAGCTGAACAAAATTCAGATTTTACTTTCTATTTCTCGACCAGTTTTCAGTTTTTTAGCATTTTGATTTCCATCCGTTTGTCTGCAACTACTAAGCCAATGAAAACCAAAGATAAACCAATGTCTTAAAATATTTCGGCGGGCACTTTAAATCATGGACTTTGAGAATCCAACGATCAACAAAATTACCTAATTTCAACCATTTTACCACCCATGAAAGAACGTCACTAGGATTTCTATGTTTTCAGTCTCCTGAAGTGTCTAATTATCTCGTTTTGGCCCTTTAACTATTTTCCCTCGTTGTTCACGCAAAGCAAAACATGGCACACAACTTTGTTTGAAAAAAATCACTTTACAAAACTGCCTTCAGACAATGGTCCACCGCGAAACCAGATAGTGAAACAGTCTACCTCGAATTTCGAGAGTGCAGAAAGTCCACGAAAAACAATCATCGACGTGACAGCGTTTTTCGTCTTGCTGCCAAAAACCATCGGTGGCAGCCTCCAGCTTCATAAGCCTTATGTAAATTTTACCAGAATGTTATTTTTTGCGCGAGAAATGAGTTTGAATCTAATGCACAAACAAATGACTTTGTTACCTATGGTAGACGCCCTAAAACGCCCCAGAAACGCTTGCTCGCATTTGGTGTGGTCAGCTTTTTTGTCAAACACCGTGGCAGACGAGGTGGTGTTTTATTCGATTTTCAAACGGCTTGTTATAAGAACCGTCGTCGGAAGTCTCTCTACACTGAAAGTCAAGCAGTAAAACGTCAGTTCATGGAGCCATGTTCACGAGCCTCAGTGTATCAGAAAAGTAGTCTACAGCTTTGCCCTACGAAAAGTTTTGTTTCCCTGATGGTAATATTACAGTTTTTACTCTGTTTGTTTCTATAAAAAAGACAGGTGCAGAACTTATTAAAGAAGACACTGCGAAAGAAACGAGAGCGATCTCGGGGAGAATGACATCGATGTTAACGAATTTGCCAACCCAATTAACATGCCGAGTTAGTGCTGGATGAGAATGCCTTTCCCAGTGGGACAAGTCCGGGAGTGTGTACTTGACTTCATGTTTCAATGTCTATCAAGACCATAACCTTTTGAACGGGCAGCCGAGCAATTGTAAACGTCGCACAATGCACTCACGAATGACGCTGGCAGATGTCAGCTAGCAAGCCATTAGGAAGAGATGTGGGGGACAACCCAGCTTCCTTGTTTGTTCAGTTACTAGAACAGCCGTCAGGTAGGCAGGAGGTTGGCGACACCAGTCCGCTTTCACAGATGTCTTTTCCTTCACAATACTTGGTCTTCTGTCTTCAAGGTTCTGTCAGCCTGGTGATGAAGGTAATTTTTGGAATTTAATTCCCTTGTTCAGAGATGTAGTGCTTTATTCACTGAAGAACAACTCATACTCATAAAAGCGTTTTCTCGAATTTTCCAAATTTAAGGACTTACTATTTCTCAAACCGTCAACAGAAACGAACAATTTTGGTTTTCTTTGAGGACTATCCAGTTATTTCCTGAACGAAACTACTCGCAAGTTTACTGAAAACCCTTCGACAAAGAGACCCCAGCCGCCTTATCAGTGGCTTCCCTCAAGTAAATATACTGGGATAGCTCGAACATCAGGCAGCTTTGTGCATTCAGCACATTCGGCCGAAGAAGGGTACTAGTTGGGCCAGTCAGATCCAAAGGCGTCTTCATTGTCAATATTTTTACATGAGGTTCACCCCCTGCATCACTGTACTGGTGTAACGGCGGATGCTACTGATGAGGCATGCGAGTAGTATATGGTTTTCTCGTGACTCCGCCTCGCGTCTAATGGAAGGTGCACCGCCATGGGGTTTATTAAGAAACCTGGGGAGATGCTTTGCAGCTTTCGTTTGCAATTGCGTGATAGTCAATGAAGATCCACGAAAGTTGAAGAAAACGTGGGAGGATGTCCAGTTTTTTTTAAATATGAGATGATTACTTTCCTGTCCAATAGGTTGTAACCGTTTAGTTGGTGCTTTCTAGTAAACAACTCCGCGGCGAAGAGCTTTCCACCTTACACTGCCTGGTGAAGAAATAATCAACCAAGTCACTGAACTTGGCGAAAACGTTTGGGTTGTTCCAATCAGTAATGAAAATATTTGCACTGTTTTTTGCCCTCACACAATTGGTCATTTGAGAAACGTTCGAGACCCAATGAGCAAGTTTATAGCTATCCATAGTTCAGTTTCTTTAATGGAATTTTTCTTACTTACTATTTAGTTTAAAATTTGATAGAGGTTCAATGCATGAGGAGAAGCAATTGGCAAGACCGATTATTGATGAATCAGTGCTAACTGTCGGCTAAGAGTCCTTTCCCCTTTGTCAGTTGGGGCAGTCAAGTAGAGGCTATACTGATGGTCTGGTCGGAATATCTCCAGAGAACTTGGGCCGGGTTTCAGGCTGCACATAGTTAAGCTCATATTACTTGGGCTGAGAGTTCCTCTTTCAAGTAGACCATAATTTTCGGTGGTTTCTGTGGGACAGAATGCCACGGAAAGCGGGTTAGCGAAGAGGTGTTGCGCGAGATTTCCGCTTTAAACAGTTTACTTTAAAACTGCATCACTTTTGTTAATGAGTCTTCTTGATTGAAGTTGCACATCGCCACTTGACAGCAAAGTCGTTTAGCAACTTCTGTAGCCTTTATCATTAGTTTTTGTGGTGTGATTCCTGGTAGTCCCCTCAAAACCTCCACATTTTCTAAATCCTTTGCGCGTCTGGTGCTGTACGCCTTTTCACCCTTCGTCGAGGCTTCGACCAGCGCCTTATACTTATCTGTACTGCTTCGTTGTTTGTTTGCCGCTCTGTTGTCACCATCTGTTCTTGTTTGCAGCTCCCCGACTGTTGCTTCTACGTCGAGCTTACGTAGTTTCACTTCAATTCAACCAGCTGAGCGTACTTCATTTGAACCACC
Organism: Opisthorchis felineus; assembly: GCA_004794785.1. Lineage (NCBI taxonomy): Eukaryota > Metazoa > Platyhelminthes > Trematoda > Opisthorchiida > Opisthorchiidae > Opisthorchis > Opisthorchis felineus. Next base: position 296,729 of record SJOL01006726.1, read on the forward strand.
ACAGAGAGCAATGTTTATTTCTTCTGAAATGCCACCGCCATCTTGGCTGTTTCGCACATTTCAAACAATCCGAGATGTTCCTGCTTTATACAAAATGACTGCCGTGCCAATTTACTCCTTACTCAGGTTTTATCTTTCCGTTTCTTACTGGACGTGCACCTTGGAAACACCGACCTGGTGGAATGGATTGACATTACAGTCTGGAATCAGATGTCTACTTTTCGCCTTCCCCACCTCCCCCTGGGTGCTATTTTATTGGTCTTGCAGCCACATAGGCCGCGGGTTCAAATGAATTTCTTCTGCGAACACCTCTTAAGCTACACCGGGATATGTTAAAACAAAGTGGGTTTACTCATTGGAGTTTGGGATAGTTTTGGCCTAATCCAAAGGATCTACATAGTATACGGTTAGAGATATTCACCTCAAGTTACAACTGTGTAAAACATTCACTCGACAATACTACGCTAAAAGAATGTTGACAAGGACATATGTCCTTGTCGTTACGCTCCCCAAACAGGCTTAGCAAAGTTTTTTTTGGCATCTGAATACTCAAGACTGTAGAATTCAAATAATCGCGCGCATGCCTGTGAAACCTACCAGCCAACCGAACAAACAAAACCCATAGTGATCCAAGTTCACCCATATACCAGGTAATATTTTCACGGTTTTTGCTAGCTACCTACGTTTAGACAAAAGGTGCAACAGTGTAAACCGGTTTTTCCATGAGTCTTTCTATTGTTTACCAAAGGTACAACATCACGCGCGTAAAATGTTTCCATCTAAATACGTATATTTCCTTCGAAAAGCAATCAGCAACACGTGCCAAGTTGATTGTTCGATTTTCAACCAATCCTGTGGCTCAGGGGAAGGATAATTTCACACGATGAGTAAAACTACCTTGTGAAAAGTCGTCACTCGGAGAATCAGTTAACTGACACGTGACCAGGCGATGTGGTTATCGTGACTGGAGAATGAGTGGCTCTCTAGGTGTGAGTTGGTCACTGCTGATCAGCCGCTCGTGGCCGAACGCTTCAAACTATTCGAAGGGAGGTCGCGAATTGGTAACTCTCCACTGGAGTCTCGTGAGATGCTCACTGCCGATGGCTCCACTGAAGGACAAAACAGCTGCATAGAATGGCTTAAATTACAGGATGAAATCTAAATTGACGATCCTCACCTAGTTTACAGTATATCACGTTCTGTATAAGCATACGGGCTAAACAGCTGGTGGGGAAAACGCCGCCTCATATTCCTGGGTACTTTCATCGAAGCTTGCCATCTCTGGCCTCCATTGCCATGGGTTAACAAATCTACCTTACGTAAAGCCTGATTTTTTTAGTGTCAGTAATCATTGTTAAAGTTACTTGATTTACAAGTTAAAAATTATGCGAAATATGGATTGCATTATCGACCCGGTGAGTTCTTCAGACAGGTCCGCG
>SJOL01006726.1:326611-339738 GCA_004794785.1 Opisthorchis felineus
ATGCCATGTAATAAGTCAGAAGGCGTGGTGCAGGTCACGTGACAAACGGATAAGTGGTACTCCATCCCGTTTGTGTTCGCGCCTACCAATTGCGGCCGAATGATATACCGCAGAGTTGGTAGCTGGTTCGAATCCCTGTGGAATATCATGGAATTTAAACTGCTAACTATTCCTAACAAAAATTAAACAGCTTTTTAGCACAGACTGGTTTCCTTTTCATGGAGGAATCTCCGCAAAAATTCACACGTAATCAACAGCACTGTTTTCCATTGTAATGTCATGGTTCAAACTTGATCTCTTATATATATGCCAAACGGGCGTTTTCCTTTTTCCTTAAGGTGTATAACTACCATGAGGATGATGCACCTGTGATTTTTTCTTGACCTACCGACTGTGTTGCTGATTCTGATAACTAAAACCCTCTTTTAATAGTTCACTTGCGCATTTTAGGCACCAAACGCATACGTAACCAAACAAGGACACCAAATTGGCCGAGTGACAAGTTAATATCTTTATGTAATATTAGGTTTAGACGGCAACTAGCAGAATTGAAACCTTCCAAAAGAGAAACATGGCTAAGTGTGTATCAGGTGTAATCGTAACTCACATCAGAATGACAAGAAACCTTACCATAGTCCTGTTATGGTCACCATTGAAATCATAGCATTAGAACTGATATTTCCCTGTTGTGCGAGAGTGGGCTGGAAAAATTCCAGAGCGCCCAGGCCTAGACGGGAGGTAGATTAGTGTCCTCGGACAAAGCCTTTGGGTCAAAAGTTTGATCACAAGGTACCGGTGTTTGGCCGGTGGGTTGTCGATTTTAAACCAGTCGCCACATATGTTCCGACTCCCAACCAGGAGAACCAGGGACCCAGGGACCAAACTGGTATGAGAGACTCTGTGGGTGTCGCATGGACACTTCCCGATATAATTCAATGGGCCACGGAGGAACGTGAACATTCACACCACGGTAAGATTCAGGCTCCTCGTGAAGGACAGACCTGTTAGACTTCGTTACAGCAGTATTACCAAGTTTGTAGCACAGTTCTGAATAAAGCTCACTAACCCATTGCACCTGGCCTCCAGATAAAGGCGACCACAAACGAATCTTCTCATTGTTGGGTAAAATTCAATAATTTTAGACGACAAATTTCACTACAGAACGTTGGTCTGGTCCGGCTGCGTTTTACTACCGAAAACAAAAAATCCCAACAAAGGCCAGTTAGTGCTTCAACGAAGAAAGCAGTTGAATTTTCTATTCAAACAAATGATTTGTCAGTGGAAGAAATATCTTGAGCTTATGACCAAGGTGATTCAAAAAGACGAACTGAAAAAAAGAGTGAATACCAGTAGTTGAGTTTAATTCATATCCTTTATTTCAGCTGGACGCTTTTCGAAGATACTGACTCATTAGTGAAATATACACATTTGCAAACAAATTTCGTTTTGCGAGAGACTCACCTGGAACCCAGCTAAATCTCTCGTTTATGATGTTTCTAAGCAACTGAATGTGCTGCACCAGGCCGCCTCATGTTTCAGCTGGTACGATATTTGAGATATCGCAATACATGTATAGACGTAACATACTACTCATAAGGTTGTTGAAAGTTCTTCGACAGCCCACGACCGGTTTCGTCCTTCGTAGGGCTCATCAGGTAGGCGCAATCCCCGAGTTTTCGTCGACATTATGTTCTACCTGATGAGCTCCAAGAAGGGCAAAACCGGTCGTGGGATGTCGAAGAATTTTCAGCAACCTTATGAGTAGTGTATTACGTCTATACTGACTCATCTTTAGATAACCAAAGCTTTTACCTTGTCCCTTTTGAAGCACGCTTATTAGTGAGGTCATTTTAAAGTTTCATAAGAGAGCTTTTCAATAAAACCTTCTTGGATGGACCAGCTGCTTGAATAAATCACCATGTCTGGTAAAAGAAACTGTGGCGTGCCATTTAAATTACCTACGTCTTTTGGATGGTAGAAATGGGAACAAAAATCCCCGAAAACCGCCGTGTCGGTGCCTCAGCGAAGACGCTGTCACAGCTTCAAAGGTCAACTCTGACTTGTGGTTGGAAACAATCTGCTGTCAAGTTATTCCGAAATCCTTGTTGTTGGAAATTTTTTGTTTTGTTTTTTCCAGAAAGTATCAGAACCGTCCTCCGTGGGTGAAACACTGCCAGTTACGGTTGATTAAGACATGGGCAACTATGTCATGGAATGAACAAAGCGTACTGACTAAAATGCTTCCAGAATTTACGACGCCTTCCGATCTTGCCCGTAGAAAAATAGCTATCACTTTGGATTTTTTCCCATCAATGACTACCTGTCTAGAGGGTTGTCTGGCATCCCTTGAAAGCAAACTTTTGGTACAAACTAGTCAAATCATCAACAAATATGAGAGGCTAAGTTTCCGCAATAAACGGGGAAACACTGTGTCTGAGCGTCGCTCTTATTAGAGCCCGTCAGCGCATCCTTGGCCAAGTTGGGGTTTCAACCCTGGACATCTGACATGCGAGGCGTGCATGTTACCAATGCTCCACCAGCGCACGCTGAACGCACTTAACTCATTACATCTGAACAAGAGAACGTGTTTACGCTTGAACGATGTGATTGGTTTGCCCGAGATGGAACTTACGTCCAATGCTTCCCCCGTTTCCTGCAAACTCACCAGAATAGCAGCTCTTGGACAGGAGGATGACTGTTCAAACGAGAGTGGTGTGAATGAGTATACTACAGATCCCGCAACTACCTACAAAATGTTTTAAAAATTGTCCCCTATGTTTCAAGCTTCAGTTGGGCCACCTGACAGGTGGCTTATTCAATCTTCACAACAAAGCTGCAAGCACTGAACATGCCACTCACAATCCAAGCAGAGGTACTCAAAGTTTTGAAGCGTTTCACGTATACTTGAAGTTGTATTAGTTCCCATTTCAATGCGAAAGATGAGGTCAGTTCACGAATCTCTAAGGCTTGGGCCGCATTTCCAATTTGAAGCACATATGGCAATAAAGTGGCATATCCCTGAATCTCAAAGAATGTGTGTATCAGGCCACAGTATGGGTTGTTTCGTTCTATGGATGTCAGACGTGACCTGCTCGAACAGCGGGACTGAGAGATCTTCAGGTCTTTCGTAGCCGTTTTCTCGGAACCATGGCTGGTGTAGCTGGTGTCGGTCACTTCCAAACAAGACAATTAGAAAACGCATTCGGTTGTGCAAAGGAGAGTTTGATCAAAGAAGGTATCGCCAAACGACTACTTCAGTGGTTAGACCATGCATTACGCGTACTAACTCATTGTTTGTCAAACAGAGTGTTGTTTTTCGCGCCCGATTCAGAGTGATACAAACGGGAAGGTGGTCAGCACTTTACCTTGTAGATGAAAATAAATCGATTACTGATAGAGCTTGCTTAATTTCCTTGTGCATGGGTGGAGATCCTGCAAGATATGTCTGCCGATCTGTGTCATTTTCATCATTGTTGTTAGTTTCTAGCCAGACAATCTGAATGTCTGGAGGTGTTGAAACCTCGGAATGATTGTATCAAGCTGGCACTGTGTCCCTTCCCCCATCCATTCGTCCCTTTTTCCACGATGAGGCTTTCGAATAAATTTAGACTGTACGACAGCGAAGCACCTATGCTGAACGTCGATGTTACAGTGTCAGTGACGATGATGATGGGGTCAAAACTGATCTTACTGACTACAATTCCAAGCGTCTGTAGCTAACAACCTAGTGCGGGAAATAAAATCAAGCAAAAGACGAGGTTTAGGTATAGAAATGCAGACCAACGCACTCAAATAGGGAACTGGAAGATAGCTTTATAGTTCACTTTGAACAGGACAAGAGGGATCGCAAAGAATCTTATTGACAAAGTAGAAATAGGTTGCCGTATATAAGTACCCCAAGGCTTCCACCAGAAACTTAAAGGATGTGATACCAAACGTTGACTTTAAAAGTGCCACTGGTCGGCAGTACAGTATCATAGGTGGGGTGGTGACATAGGTGAAAAATGTGCTCACAGAAATAGGAGTGTGTGGAGTAGTTAGCCGTTGGGCAGAAATCCTAATCGCTACCCATATTTCTCATAGCTGAAGTGAGGGCGTTGAACAGCGTCTATTTTGAACAGACACCAAATGCTGGGGCATCACACTAACAATGGTACGCGACCACTCTAGGCAGTTATGTATGGACAACTATAACACATCTGGGTGTTATTCGGGCACTGAGACATCGTCTGGCGGTTGTCCTAAGTTTTAGCCACCTGGTTTGCAATAGGCTGCTGCTCATGTGGCTCCTCGGCTTTTTCACAGAGGGCTTTTGTCAAAGCTTAATGGGCTACTTCCGACTACCCAACCTTCCCGCTATGCACTTGAAACCATCTGTAAAACTATTTCATGCGCCTGTAGCATATGTTGGCGTTTTCAAACCTGGAGAGAGACTACTATGGGCCAGATAAGTTAGGTAACACTTGTAAACAGTGTAGGCTGCGGTATGAACTTTGGGAAGTTTAAGCAGTCCGTCAGTTGGGGATGCCTCTTATGAGCTGAGGAATGCAGTTTGTTTGACTGCCACAAGTGAGATACAGGAAGGACGGAACCCCGGAATCAAATAAAATGAGTCTCATATTGGGTAGTTCAGTAAGCCCAACCTTCCCCACTGTTACCATTTAGGAGCAATTAAATTAGGTTTTGTGAGGTCCAGCTTTAAATCAACATCTGATGAGCAATCAAGGCTTAACGTGTCATCTGAGAAAACCCGCATGTGAACTTTAGAAAATTTCCACTTCTGACATAAGGTTTTATACACTTGCCAACTTTTTTTGAGGGTTATTAAATTACCGTTTCTTCAAGATGCACTGAGGTAATGAATAGTGCGGAACCACATCACTGCTACCGCTGATGTGTGTGGCCGACAGAAAACTAATTCGTGTGACTCAGCTTTTGGTATCAGCAGAGAATACCGAATTACAGTTTTTATGAAGGATGTTGGCAACGCATAGTTGATGGTAAGATTAGTAGACGAAGATATTTCTCTGAGCAACTCAAGGTGCTCGGATGAGTAACACCCACCCTTAGAGACAATATCACACACTTGGTTGCTACTCTGTTTGCCGAGATCAATAGTTCGACTGCAAACATCTCATCATCAGTTGACGTGACCTCGTCATTGCAGCGCCTGGGATTTCACCTTGACGTGTGATGAAACGTATGCAATTCAACCGCCAACCCCGGCGAACAGACCAACAACCAACCGGCGCACTCAAGCTATCTATATTCTGCAATTTTACACTCTGCCTAATTCGCCCTGATGAAGTAACTGGAAAGCCTTGCAAAGGCGTTCAGTGGGGGAAGGTCAGTCACTGGACTGTAAAGAACCTGTTGGAAAACCGGATCCATCACCAGTGCTAGCCCTCCGCATGCCCAAGTAAAGGTTTTAATGTTTTATCACTCACCAGCATGCAAATCGTGCGTCAGCCAGTCCCTAAACCGGAAGCTACACGAATCTGGATTAAACCACTTAGAGCTCTATTTACCAGGGATAGCTTCCACTCCTGACTTTATGTTACCTGCTGCTTACGCAGAAGGCCATGATTTGGTCATATAAACTATTAATAGGGATCACCTTCAGCACAAAAGAACCTAATGAAGTAGCGTATGAAACCATATCTTGATACCCCTTGGCTGAACAGTAAGAAACTATTACTCCCGCCACAATGGATAAGATATTTTATAACTAAAGCATGCTGACTTGTATGGAATAACTTTCACATCTTCATGTAGCAACCGAAGTCTAGCCGAGCTGGCCAGGGGAGCAGGCAAGGGAATGTGGAAATCGGAGGCTTCAGACATTCAGATAGAAGATGGATCACGTTTCATCCTGTTTGGCTTTCACTACCAAAGTAAACCAAAGCTTAATTTCAATTAAGGCCGTTTACTGCAGTTAGAAACATGACCTCAAAACGTCCACGTTAACAGCCCATCCAGTTTCCAATATACGGCTTGATTTGTGTTCCGTGTTTAACTATCCGGGTACACACTGTAAAACTAGAATACCTTCGGATTAGTTTAAAGTTCGGCGTCAAAGCACCATGCTGTGCATTCCGGACACAGTCATCAGCCATAAAATTGTTGTTACAAGTAATTTTGATCTGCATCATCCCATCCTATGACCATCTGCGCACATCTCAGTACAAAAAATCAATCTTCAAAAAACCTGCCGTTGTTAACAGCAGCCACTAAAAGCCACCAAGGCTCTTTATGTCACCAAGTCACGCAGAAATTTAGTTTCGTTGATGCCACAGATCGTCGGTGAGTTTGGCTCACAAGACTGGTTTAAGCCGACTACAGCTGTTCATGCACCAGCGGTCAACTCTGCCAAGGTTCTAATCTATCCCACCTCCATTAGACTTGGTCGACTGATGAATTCGGCTAGATTTAATGACTTGAACTTCGTATGTGGATGTTTTTTGCATCCTCCACATCCTCGCATTAATAACAGAGTGGTTTCAAGCGTCAGTCAACAGTAGACCGTCTACGAATCTCGTGCCTTTTCTTATCATATGGTAAACTAGTAGCCTGAGGGTAAAGATCATGAGGCAAGTATAAACGCCTCGAATGCGAAAGAGTATTGGGCCGCTACTGCCTACGATCTACCTACCTGCGTGAAGATGGCACGGTTAGTTTAACCACTTTCCTAAATATCAAACACGCACTTGCATTTGATAAAAGTCTTGTTGTTGTGTTGGTACATTGTAAAAACTGCGATTATCCGAATTCATTTGCAAACCCTTTTGATTTTCGAAAACCTCCCCAAACACTCCTGTCAAAAGTAAGGACGTCACACTTCACGGCTACCATGTAGCTTTCCTCATTGACAGTAATACATCTATTCACCTCACAAACAAATAAAAGCCTAAGCACCTGCACTGGTCTTCTCATTGATGTCGGCAACAGAGCCTCCTTGAGGACGGAACTAGTTAGAGATTGTCTTGACTTTGCGCAAACTCCATCATTTTAATGCACTGATATTTAAGGAATGAGGATAATATTTTCCATCCGGTTCTTATAAAACGCTCTGGCCCATTGCAACGACTTTGTATTTGTATTCGCATTTGTATTCGGTAGCGATATAATCTTTTTGCCGCTTTGGTCACCTGTTAGCTTTAACGCAATCACTCCGACTATGGCTTCTGTCGTATTTCCCAAGAACATGGAGCTGGAAATCTTCATCAATGAGAGCGGCTATGGCCGGAGCGGCTGACCTTGATCATAGCAAGTGGTTTCCAAACTAGCCCCAAAAAGCACAGGATACTTATGGCTAACCTACCTTTGTTGCAACTTACTGTTATTTGAATCGCAAAGTGGACTTAGTTGAATTAGTTAAGCCCATATATTGCACATCTCTCAACCATGCTGTAAGAGTCCCGCTAAACAGGAGCAGACTTGGAGATGTATTACATTCTGCCTGCACTAACCGGTTTACTATCGGCGATCAGTAATTCACTAGGATATTTCAAACCGCGCAAGGAGCTTTTTTACTCTCATAGTAAGTCAAAAGCTTCAGCTGGTATCTACATAATCGTCTCCTAATTCGAGGACATACATCTTGTCCACAGCTTAAAAATTCGCCACAGTTCAGGGGGCACTTCATCTAGCTCCAATGAATTTATACGCAAGCTTACGTCTGACTTCCAGTAGTTCTAATTAACATGGAATGTTAAAAACTGAAAACATTTTGAGGTATCCGGAAAAGAGCAAGCGCTCAGCTGTCGCACTAATGAAACAATTTCACTGCTATAAGGTTAGACACTTGCTTCCATTATCTAATAGCGCTGGTAAGATAACAATCTAAGTTGGTTTTTCATAAACCAAAGTTGTTTTGTCTTCCTCTAAGAGACTTGGGTATGGTGAATGCTTTCTCTATACCAAAAATTCCTTGATGACCCTTTTGAAGCTATTGTAATGAATTCTAACGTAACCTGGCTTTGAGGCTGCCAAGTGACTTCCGTATTACCAGTTAATGTGCTATAAATCATGTGGTTAGTGCTGACAAGCTGCTTAGACACATGGGGTTCCTGTTGAAGGCGCCCTCCAGGAAATAAAGCATTGGTGTTTTGTACAGCCAGAGCATTATCATCAGCGGTATTCTGGCTTCAAGTTGACGCACACGATGCAAAATCTTAAAATATTTATGGCGAATTGCACTAGATGCTATCAAGTTTTTTAAAAACATTAGTACATGCTTGTCCGGTTTACCTTTTAGTTGTAGCCCAAATATTTGTTAGCACTTCTTATTTTTTCATGCTCATTGTTCTTGGTTTTCAAAGTACGTAGCCTGATACTGACTTTGGAAGTCATAACTATATTGTGTTTGTGTACTAGGCTATATTTTCCATTGTTCAAGCCTAGATAGGACAGGCCTATTACGTTCTGGAGCGATTCTTCCTTCAGTGCTGTATAATACGTACGCATGCTACTCAAACTCCTCCATTTGCGTTTACACCTTCAAGAGTATCAAAATATCAACGCCTCTAGGAGCATTCTACCATTTAAATGAGTTGCAAAAATTATATTACATATCAACGAGATGCTTGAAGAATTACAAGGCCAGCAGGCTTCATATAGCGGTCAGTCTAAACAAATGCCGATGGATCTAATAAATATAGCGTATGCAATAATGGTGTTTTGAGGGCCATCAAACAATTTCTGAACACCTTTTGCAACTCAAGTCAGAAAAATCCTTGAGTTTTTCACACTGGCCGTCAAACCCATGCACGTTTTACTTACTAACCGACAAATGTGGGAATCGTTGGACAGAACAGGACCAATAAAACTCGTAATTGAAGGTCCTTTGGAAACAAAGAAGCTACTTACAAGGAGGTACATATTACGATACACTGCTCAAGAATAATATGTATGCCAAAATTTTCCAGGTGTCAACAGAAAGGTTGGTAACAACGCAAAATTCTGCAGCTAGAGCATTAAAGAAGCAAACTTCACGATAGCTGCCTAATGTAACTCTAATCCTGACAACCGGGAGCAACGAGGTTACGTAAGTAAATAAGCAGGGAATATAAAAAACTTTTGCAGAGAGTCGTTTGGGAAATTTTCCGTTTTAAGTGCATGCGGTGTAATATGCTGCATATCGGCTCAATGTTGGGATTTGGACACAGCCAAGTAGTGCAAATCACCTTAGATTAGGCAACCTGTTGTCTTGCGTGGTTTACTTAGGAACAGAAGCAAGTACCCTGTTGGCAGTCTGATACATATGTCCACTAAATATGGATATAGTATTTGAAGAAAAAACACAAACCTCGTAGGTACACTGTGTGTTAATCAGTGCAATAATTTTAGCCTTAAGCAAACGCAGGAATTGCTTTAAAATATCATGGGACAAAACAGCAATATACAATAAAACTACGCTTTTGGAAAAAGACGTTTCTTAACAGACTGGATTTTGCTAAATCAGAGTATCCTCAGTGATGGTTCGTCTAACTGAGAGACTGAGGATAGCGAATTGCCCACAACTACGGACCAGCAACTCTTAAGGACTTTATCGTCTGCACCCCTAATATTTAGTAGACAGACAAGAAACTGTTTTGGGAGGCGTCAAGCCTGAGGTTGGACCCATCACTTGTTGGAATCTGCAAAGTCTAAAATGCAGTACTGTCCAAGAAACGTGGACTTCATGAGTAACTCATCATACAAAATGCCGCGGGAATGACCCATGATGCACCAAGGTTCACCAAGAGCTTTGGGTGAAAGTAGAAGCTTGCAAGCAATGCCAAACCTGATAAGAGAAATACGCCAAAGAAGCTGTCTGTGTAGCCTACACAGAACGTATACACGTGGGCTTCATTGATGCGTTAAACTGCATCTTTCACTCCGCCGTTCATTTGGCCTCCGGAGCAAGATGCGTTTCACAACCACATTTTGGCTGCAAACGGGAATTTCTTCACGGTCAATATATTAGAGTTTGGATGAACTGCATCGCCCAAAAATCTGAGCCAGCACTGAGTTTCTTCAAAGGTCAACCGAGGGAACAGAACTGCTCAACTTATATATGAGTTAGATCCAAGAGACATTAAACTCACAATGTTTACGCATCAAAATCAATATTAAGCAGAGGACATTTAGAACCAAGGAGGACAAAGGCGTCGACATATTCTTTGTTGATGTGAAGGGATAAGACTATAGTTAAAAAATTTAAAAACTTGGATCCTAGGCCGCACTGTGTAAGTGACAATTCAAGATTGTTAGATGGGGGTTAGATGGGGTTCCGAGAAACACTTATGGACTTGATTTTTGTTAGGTTAGTCTGAGATCATAAACTATTGTCAATAACTGCACGCGTTCTAGTTGCATGTAATGCCGGTTATGACTGACAAACAGACTTCCAAGAGCCCTGCAATTTGTTCACCTTTTGCGGAGGATAAAGATGTAGAGCAATCTTCCGTATAAACCTTTTAGGCACCAACGCTTAGCATCCTAAGAATTGGTAGATCAACAACTATGGCATGATTCAACAATTTAGAACACCTCTCCGGCCTTTATTAGTACATTCAGTAATTTTTGTTTCATGCACATAACATAAGAGTATCAAGCGTGGCGTTTGCTTTTTCAGAACTCATACATAAGAACTGCGTCCTTTTTTGGACCATCTGAAACTAAGGTAAGAGAATTCGAATGCATCCAACCCACTGGATTTAGTAAGGTTCTGTCTTTTTGCACTTTCAGCTGATTTCTTAACGTTCACAGTACATCAGGGCCCATCATCCCGCTTTATAATCTTTGGGTTTATTGCATTCTTGAGTTTAGGTGAGGTGAGCTTCTAACCTTGACATAACATCTGATACTGCGTGATTACCAAGACCATATGCCTCAATCAGATTATCCAATGGCCTTTAGGAAGTAACCATGACAGCAAGCCCGCTATCTTCATCACGAACTGCGTGAATCAATAGACAGTGGGGCGGGATTTCGTTTCTCGACGACGACTGTTTGTATGTCCTGCTTTACAGTTTTGCGTTTCCTTCATCCGATTAATCCTTTATTTGCGCTCTCCATTCTACTGGCTGGTTGGCTTCTTGGCAATGTTTTTAATATTTGGACGAACAGTCTGCCATCTGGATTAACCCTATCGTACAGCCCTTTGTTTCTCTGAGGCGGAACTACACGCTTCAAAACTGATGAAGGATATTCCAGACCTGTATCATCCATGTGTTTTTATTGTTCCACATTTGGTTTCCAGTTATATTCTCTTCGGTTTTGGCTCAGTTTGGCTGATATTCTCATCAAACCACAGTTCAGGAGAGAGTATGTTTGTCATACTGTCAGCAGTTCAGCACTTCATAGACACCGCTCCCCATATGGATTGTCAAACGTACATCTTTGACACGTCATAAATTACAAGGCTGCCGATTGCAACTTAGCACACTGTACTCCACTCCATTGCCTAACTAGAATTCGGATCGCCCAATTCCCCAATATTCTTCTAGATGCAACGGATAAAGGAGGCTTTGTCCAATTTCGCGTGTATATCAGTCACCTAATTGATATTTTGAACCAAATACCGATAGTATCTGACACAAAATTTTGGACACGAATGACTAGATGATGATTGTGGTTGGCTGCTGTAGATTGTGGCTTTTTGTGCCTTTCCTTTGCTTTCATTATAACGTTACGTAGCTCATCAATTCCATAAACTTTTTTTAGTTGAACACGCAAAACCATAAAAAACACGCATTTGTACAATCTACATACAATACAGGCGTGGTCACGTGCTCCGACTTTCGCTTCTCATTTCGCTCGCGCTTACAGCGGTCATTCGCGGGCTTTATGTGCTAACTCTGGTATCAAAAAATTTCAGACTGTCTTCGGAGTTCATTGTATGTGAGAGCTGTCCGAAAGAAGACCCCTGGACATCCACGATCGGATTATTATTTATTCACTGACCTGGGCCAACGACGAACTATTTTAAAGAGAACACTTCTTAGAGAGTCTGTTCCATTCGACCCTTTTTATTATTGTGCACTCAATTCAGAGTAATTACATTTATTTCTTTGCCACACACTCCTGGTAAAGTAGCTTTTTGGGTAACTAAACCACTACAAGATCAATCTGATAACCTAAAGCTTTGGACGGAATTAGTCCACTTGGGGACCGGCAAACTACAGCATCACGCACAGAGTCAGTTCAAAGCTCGAAACAAGCTCTTGATTTTGCTTCACGTACGCAGTCATATATTAACCAATATTCACAAATGAAACAAATTGAACTCTGCAGGTAACTCACTTGTGAGTGGAAGGTCCATTGATCGCTGAAATTTCAAACCCATCGATAAGGCTTCATCTTCAGCCATTCTGCACAACTCCTCCGTGAGCTCCGTCGATTGAATCCGTCCAACGTTCCTGCCAGTTGCGAAATTTTCGGCACATATTCCCATGAAAATAACCACAGCCTTGATAGAGTTCAATATAGTTACTGTCATACTGCAGATTCAACCACTTTCTATCCTGTGCCTTTCACGGCACTGCAACTGCAACTGCCAGGTTCAAAGTACAGTGTTATCACATAACATACTCGTTATTCCGGCAAGGTCATTGCTGCTGAAGGGTAATTGGCAATTCAGTTCAACGTCGGCAGTAAATCCACTGAGACATACATAGCAGATGAATTACTCCCTGTCAGCATTGTTGCACTCTATTAACTGTACTGGTGATGTGCGCCGTTTCGAAACGGTGTCCCCATGGAGTCATCACGAGTGAAACAGAAACAAATATGATCCCAGGCTACTCAGCGGGTAAAGCGCTTTGGTTTCACCTACCTCATGCTTGGTAGGTTTGCACACATGTAAGATGCCAAAAACTCGAGGATTTCATCTGCTATACTGCCAATTCCTGTAACAAATTCTGGATAGGTATTTATAAAGAAAAATGAAAAGGTGCGGGGTTTCATTGCGTGACGGCGGGCCCCTGACGAGGTCAGTAGTGTCAAATATTTTGCGACCAATTAGAGGCCAAATTGGTTCAAAGAAAGGACAAGCGCATGATGCCGAGAATTTGTGTCCCACCGTTTGGCCTGGCGCTCGTTCATCCAAGCTGCTACATTTAATACATAGCCCACCTCCCCGG
>SJOL01006726.1:349568-363360 GCA_004794785.1 Opisthorchis felineus
GAGGTAACGGGGTCAGGGGTTTTCAGTCACGGTCGATGGGTCCGGGTGTGACCTAGAATGTGTTAGCGGGGAGTACATGGGATATGAATACGGCGAGGTTAACCGTACAACTGAAGGAATATAAATGTAACGTGTAAGCAAAAATGTATTGTATGTGTCACTGTATGCCAGTGTATGCAGGGGTTGTGGAACTACGATGGGCCTTGTGAAGGTATTGCTTAAGTGAATGCAAATAACTGGAAAGAAGTTCACAAGCCGACTTTTTCCGGGATAGAGATTGCAGAGCGGTACTGTGGTAGGAATACTTCAGGAACCACCCAATCGAGCATTTGTTTTCAGGTGTAATCATTCGAAGCACAGAATGCCTGCACGGAAATTTTTTTTAGAAAATGATCACAACTGACGAGGGGAAATTACGAGGGGGCTGGCTTGGATACTTCCACTAGAAGAATGAGTTTTCGGCCCAAGAGAGTTGTGTCAATTGTGCGAACGAAAAATTTGGTGAAGGATTAGCCCTCGGAGAGATGAAAGGTAGGAGTGAGGAGACCACCAAGGCGCCTGCATTTTAGGGTGGGAAAGTTTAGCCGAGCTAGCCGTTCTAGGTGGAACGAGTAGCGAATTGTTGGAACAGTCCAGGTTTCTCATCGTGAGACTTTTTGGGTTGCTTGTATATGCTTTGGCCAGCGATTACACATTTCATTGCTGCGTCCTAGAAATGACCAGCAAGAGTAGAATGAAATAAAGCTATGCTGGTTAAGAAATAGGAAACAGATGCGGATAAGAAGAGCCACTCAACTGGCATTGGTGGAAGAATGGAGAGCATAGGTGTTGAAGAAAGATCGGCGCAGATCTATACATTCAGATCTTCGTGGATTTTCCAAGAAATTATTAAACTGGTGGAACGGAGGTAGCCGTAAAGTTAAATGGATGAGGGGGGAAGTTGCAGGAAGAAGTTCTACCGGGCCATTTTTGAGCAGGTGTTGCTGGCTTTCCATAAAGTGAGCAAATTATTGGTTCACAACTTGAGATAACTGCATACAACAAGCTGAAAATTCGGGAGCCTGCAGGGAGAAGACGCTAATAAGATAACGAAGAGTGAGCAGAAAGGCGCGGCTCTGCAGGAAACTCTGCCTAATGCTCCAAAGGGGCGGGACTCCGACACAAGTTTGGTATGTCCGGTTTGTGGGAAAAGGCAACAACCAACGGAACGGGGGGCAGGTGATGCCAAGCATTTGCCAAATCTGCATGAGGGCCTTACGCAGTATCGACAAAATAACTTTAAAAACCAGAGAAAATGCAGTAACTACCAGGCTTTGACACTTTTGCGGTTTCGCGGGCTACAATACAGAGTAAGACGAGATAGACAGGAGCTGGAGGAACAAAATCATGGTAAGTAGAATGCAGAAGGTATTTGAAGTGAAACTTTAGAGAAAGTTCACCGCCGATATGGCGTTGGCTTGCGAGGGATATTATTGAGGCTTCTGGGAGCCCAGGTGGACGGAGACTGGCGGAGTCCCCCCTTAAAATGCGACGGGAAATAGTCCGATTCCAGAAAGCAGTGAAGTGATAATGCTTGACATGATGGATTTACGGAAATGGATTGCGATTTACCTGGAAGCTGCCATGAGAACTGAACAGAGAATGAAGAGCATGGGTCACCAGTCACCGATTCATTGCTGTTAGCTCCAAGCAACGGGTTGCGCACGCTAAAAACCCAATAGGCACTTACCGTGAATGTTAATACCCAGTGAATAAGTAGTTCTCTATATTTTGTAGGCATGTGACCACCACTGGAAACAGGAGGGACGATAGTGGGTATTATGTCTGGCTGACGAAGTGGACTCGGTGTGATGCAACCCCAGCTAAGACGTAGTTGGAAAGAGCTTTTCACGTTGATGTAATCGATAAGCGTCGCAAAGTATGCTCAAAAAATCCAGTGAATGTAAAAAAAACAAATGGAAGAACAATTTTTCTTCCCTTAGTTTCATAAAGTTGCCTAGTAGATTTCAAAAGCTAAAAACGTTAACACCAACAGCTGCAGGCAGAAAATTATGGCGCTCTTTTGTGGATTCCATGAATTTAATGCAAGTCACACAACCACCGAAAATGAGCGAAAACCCCGTGCTACTGGTGGAGTGGTGGGTACAAAACGCACCTGGCTGCAAAGCAACAGGGCGGCCTGCGCCGCAGAAAGTATTCGATCAAGACACGGGATATTAATAATAATAATAATGCTTATTCCCAACTGGTGGGTGGCGTACAGTCACGCATGATCATACTGTTACGGCCAGAATAAAAGCGTTACTGAGGGGGTGGTGGGTACAGGGGATTGCGTAGAAAAGGGGCAGCGTCACAAGCAGTGAGCATTAGCCAATGGAAGAAAAATAATATTCATGATAATATTAATAATAGGTTTACTTCCCAACTTGTAGGGACCATGCCGACTGAGGCATGATCGGGTCGTTACAACCTGAGCGCGGCAGGTAACAACACAATGGGCATGCCTATTACGTGAAGAGTCACCGCAGTTGTGGGAACCAAAAAAGGTATAAAGGAGAGTTTTGATGGGAAGATAGGGCACATGCATAGGGCCAATCGGACACCGTAAATGAAATTGAACTCGTGGAAGAGGCAAATCTAAATTGCGGCAGGAAACTAGGTTGGTTAAATCCGAACGACATGTTCAGCGGTTCAGGGCGAGGCGGTTGGGACTAGGTGAAAAATTTGTTTGTAGTTGCGATTACAGACCCGAGTGGGCGAGAGGCTGCGGTCGAGATTCTGAAGAAAGTAGTCGTGGGAGTGCCATCAGACTGGGTATGGCAGTGCCATGCCATCATTGCACTGACGTACTTCGGTTTCTGGACAGCCCCATAACGGTCGTCAAGGTTGCCGCAATCGGACAGGGGATACGCATTTCCGTGGCAGCTTGATCAGGGTTAGACGAGGAGATGGACACAGATAGAGTCAAGCCAATATAGAGTCATCGGTAATTTTGATTCAGTTGGAAGACCATGTCAGTGTAGACCGCGGACAACCCATATTGAAGGAATACCGGTTGTACGGAGCGTTTGCGCAACTACAGCCGAAGTTTAAAGCTTGGGAATAGGGGGAATGGGGGAGGAATAGGATGAGAGCATTAGCGTCTGATGAGTGCAAGGAGACATTAGGTAAAAAGATATCCAATGGAAAATATCTAAAAGCGGATGACAGCAAGCTAAATGAACCCAATAAAGGGTGGATTTTGTTGGCTGACCTAGAAACCAAGTGCTAGCTGGGCCAGAGTAGGTGTCTAGTCTAGGGAAGGTAAGGACTTAGCCGCCGAAGCATGGAGGCTAGCCGTTGAATTGGTTGGAACAGGCTAGTACATAGCAGTAGTTTGTAGCTCAGCAAAAACAAAAAATTCCAATCACAGGGTCTCCGTTGTGCAAGGAGGGCGTTAATGTAGACAGGACATGGCTCCAGATCTGCAATGTAGCAAACCACCTAGTAGTTATACTTTTTGGCTTACGCATTGGGAAATGGTTCTAGCCACTAGATATTTATCCGTTCGGAGTGAGGCCTGACCAGCAAAACTGTTCAGCTAGTTTGAACAAGCAAACAGCCGCCGGAACAGGCAGGTTGCATGGGATGCATATGCAACGACAGTCGCTAATGGGACAACAGGAGTAGAAAGGAGATGTTTAGAGTGTGCGCAGAGCATTTGTGTGAAACATCATGTCAAGCATAGGCGCACAAAGATGTTATGTGTTTGACTTAGTGGGCTGTGGAGCCAAACAATAGTTTCACCAATGGCGCATCGTCAAACCAATTATTATTACGTGAATGCAATGCGCATGGTCAGAGGATATAGTACGGCTTTCATAAGTGAGAACCTCTGGCTTCTTTTTTATTCGTACTGAATACGGCCTGGCGGAGCAAAGCCACAAACATCGAACACGGCTGACAGAGTAATCCATGGATGGAACACGCCTTAGAAGAACGAGGCATGAGTCATTTGGACACATGAGTTCAAGGACCAAGGTAAGGAAAAATAACGGGGCCGGTAGATGGACAAGAAAAGAATTACAATAGCAAGTGCATTACGTTCTAAGCGACAAACCTGCAATTTAGGAAGCAGGCGCAGATGCAATCTTTGGAAGGGAACCTTCCGCACCAGAGATAGGTGAGGGAACGATTGCTGACCAAGAGCACTCAAAAGGGAGGCTGTCCCATCTGTGGGTTAACAATGGAGGGTCTACACTTATAAGTACACATTCTAAGGCTAAGTAGGACAGTTATGGCGAGGGCGCAACTTAGAAGAACCTATGACCTCCTTCAAAAAATGTGTATGGTATAATCTGTCGTGTATAGTATAATCTGTCGCTCGGCTTACGCAATAGGAAGATAAAAATTGAGGATGTTTCGGAATCCCACATGAGAGGAGATGGGATGAAAATTGGATGGGAACTGGTTCCATAGTTTGGTATATAGGTGAAGGAAAAAGTTTTGTCGATGGACAAGCCGACAATTCGACAACAGGAACAAAAATTAAGAGTTGCGTGTGTGCTAGGTAAGGCGGGAGTGAGAAATCTAAACTTGTCGGTAGATCGGGCGATGCAGAAGTTTCAGATTTTAACCTACTGTGCCTCAGTCATAAGCAACCCAGCCCAACCGACAAACAGCGAAGTCGATATGATAGGGCGGAAAACGCCGAAAATAAGGATTTAATAAAGGAGCGCTACACATTCTCCGCAGCAGTCTCGCATGTCCGTGAATACTCTGTGGCTAATTTAGCGCTATATTCCAGGATGGGTCCTACAAACTACTTAAAGATGGCAGTTGAGCATGGCTTGCTGTGGAGTGAGCGGTGAATAAAAGCGCAAAGCTTGCGCGTTTGAAAGTGTTGGGAAAAGCTAAAGCACAGGATTACCTAGGACCTCGGTTTTTCGATTCCAAAAGTCTACGAACGGATAGTCCATTAGTGATAAACGTCCCAGTAATAAACTGGAATCGATAAGAGAAAGCTATGCTCTTTAGAACTGAAAAAATGACCGGAGTTAGAGGAACAGAGTGATGATTAATCCAGATCAGACCAAATTAAAGACAAAGGCTGAACCATTGGCCAGGGGTATGTATGCTATACTAATATCATTCGCATATAGAAAAGAGGACCCCGTGTTGATCTCGTCAGTGGCATTACAAATGCACAGCAAACACGCCACACTTTATGATTCAGTTGGCGATACAAGATGTGATGAGGAGAGATCCCCGATATTATTAACCAGTGGAGTCATAATGATAATAACGCTCAATCAGGAGAAGGAAATGCTCGGAATCGATTGAGTAGTCATCGTTTTCAGAAAAGCTTAGGAACGATCGGCAGATTTATTGCTGGGCAACGTTTCGCTTCTCACAAAAATCTTCGTCAGGCCAAGCGATTAGGTTACGAAGTTGGTCGAGATTTAAGGCGGAAGGAAAACCAATCAGCTTAGCCAGGCTAAATCTGTTAGGTTTCGGCCGAGGGGTTTTGTGTGTTAATAATAGTAATAATAATAGTAATAGGGTGGGTGACCAAGTGTTAGGCCGACGGGGAGACCTGCATGGATTTGGGTCCAACCTGGGGTCTAGTTCTTTTGGTTCGGTTCACGTGATGATCCCTCTTGAACGTCGTTTGCACTTTTCGGCCGTCTGTGTGGATGAGCTGGTGCTACGATAGTTGTGTAAGAGGGATTCTGTGAACTTCGGTCTGGTTGGGATTTCCACCACCCTGTTTTTGCTGATGATTCCACGTGAATTGACAACCACACACGGTCATGTGCCAACTCGGCTTGTCTAAGACCGCTTTCCATACGCTCGTCCGTTCCACACCCTTGATTTTGTTTACGCTCTGATGCTTCGTGATTTTCACCGCCTCGGCTATCAGCCGCTGTAGTGTGAACCACAGTCCCCGTCTTACAACTTCCACACCCTCCAGATCTATTATATGTCCTGTGTCCAAGGCATGTACCGCCATCGCTGGGTCTTTGACCAGCGTTTGATATTCTTCCGCATTCCTTGGTGTTTGTTTACCCTACTTTTATGCTCACCAATTCTGGTGTGTGCAATTCCATGGCAGTTTGCTCTATGTAAACCTTAGTGCAATCGTTGCAGTTATTTTTATACACACAGTCCCTAATCCTTTCAACCGGGCGGGGATCTTTCAGTTGCACCAGAATTGAGCGTAGCATCTTTCACTTGTGGTAAGATACTCGAATGTTGGCTAAGTTCAGCAGTTTTCGAATAACCTCCGATGTTCCTGCTTTATGTGGAATGACTGCTGTGCCAATCCATTTCTTACTGGGTCAGTCGTTCTACATAAAGCAGGAACATCGGAGGTTATTCGAAAACTGCTGAACTTAGCCAACATTCGAGTATCTTACCACAAGTGAAAGATGCTACGCTCAATTCTGGTGCAACTGAAAGATCCCCGCCCGGTTGAAAGGATTAGGGACTGTGTGTATAAAAATAGCTGCAACGATTGCACTAAGGTTTACATAGAGCAAACTGCCATGGAATTGCACACACCAGAATTGGTGAGCATAAAAGTAGGGTAAACAAACACCAAGGAATGCGGAAGAATATCAAACGCTGGTCAAAGACCCAGCGATGGCGGTACATGCCTTGGACACAGGACATATAATAGATCTGGAGGGTGTGGAAGTTGTAAGACGGGGACTGTGGTTCACACTACAGCGGCTGATAGCCGAGGCGGTGGAAATCACGAAGCATCAGAGCGTAAACAAAATCAAGGGTGTGGAACGGACGAGCGTATGGAAAGCGGTCTTAGACAAGCCGAGTTGGCACATAACCGTGTGTGGTTGTCAATTCACGTGGAATCATCAGCAAAAACAGGGTGGTGGAAATCCCAACCAGACCGAAGTTCACAGAATCCCTCTTACACAACTATCGTAGCACCAGCTCATCCACACAGACGGCCGAAAAGTGCAAACGACGTTCAAGAGGGATCATCACGTGAACCGAACCAAAAGAACTAGACCCCAGGTTGGACCCAAATCCATGCAGGTCTCCCCGTCGGCCTAACACTTGGTCACCCACCCTATTACTATTATTATTACTATTATTAACACACAAAACCCCTCGGCCGAAACCTAACAGATTTAGCCTGGCTAAGCTGATTGGTTTTCCTTCCGCCTTAAATCTCGACCAACCTCGTAACCTAATCACTTGGCTTGAAGACGTTGCTCAGCAATAAATCTATCGACAGTTACCAAACGTCTCCGAAAATAATATTGTTTATTGTCAACTGATGGTTGGCATACCCTGAGAAAAGATCATAATGTTAAAGTCAGAATAAAACATGACTGCCGGGGATTTCGTGCACCGGGAATTGCGCGGAAAAGGGACGGTGTCACAAACAGTGTGCATTATCCGATGTAGATTCGGTCACGCTTAAATCTGCACGGGTGTAGAAGCACAGTAAGTACTGCGTTTTTTTCTTTTGGGGAACATTCCAGCTGAATCAAGATCAGATCGTTAGGGTTTAAAGGTGGCGGGCAAAAACAAACCGAAAGAGGGCAAAACAACATGCATCCTGCTTCACCCGTGACAAGAAAGCTGCAACTGGTGGAAAATGAGGAACCAAAACTTCGGGCAGCTCGGCTCTCACCCAGTATAGTGTTAAAAGAGAATTTTGATGCACTGTGCAGTACTGATGATAGTATGCACCTCTGTGGATGATCTCCATTCTCTGATATGCATAAATAGTCAGTAGAGAGCGCAGCGTTTTGAAATAACTGCATGTTAAGTAACAGCACAACACAACCTTTCCTACAGTAATAATCGTGCTCCTTAGTTAGAATACGTCATCAGGCCCAAATGCACTGGCGGAAAATAAAGCCAACCATTGCCGGCCATCGTGATAGCAGGACGCGCTGTCACCTAGCTTGGATACTTCTGGCAACTGCTAGGTCCACGTCTAAGTGCGGCGTTGATTATGAAGCCTCAGCTATGCGGGTTAACCTAGCTCAATGGCCATCGGCGGCCCGTCATTCTCAAAACTGTACGTGTTTTCGCCTATCTTTTCTACGTATAGCAGACGCTAGGCCAGTATCTATGCGGGCTGATAAAAATGGGGCTTCGACTATGCGCGATAGCCTAATCTAGTGGCCAACGACGGCCCGTCATACTCGTAACTGTACTCGATGTTGCCAATTATCGTAACTGCTAGGCCTGCGTGCACGCTCGGCGTTGATTATAAGGTCTTAATTAGGCGCGGTGACCTAATCCAATGGCCAACGATGGCTCTTCATACTCATAACTTTATATTATGTCGGCCACTTTGAGCACTTAGAGTAACCGCCGGGTCCTTACCCATGCTCGCAGCTGAATATAGGACCTCAGCTGTACATAATTGACCAATCCAACAACCAACGGTGGTCCTTCATATCCATACAGGTCGTCCGTCTGCCAAGCCAATGCCTGAAAACTACACAACCGCACTTGGCGGATCATGTTCCTATGTACTGGTTGCATCGGTACAGCCAGTTCTCAGTTTCAGGAAACCGCTTTCACTCTACAGCGTTTCTGAAAGGAAAAATGTTTAACCAATCACGACTCGTACACACAACACAATTAAACAAAGCTTTATTGCCTAACTTGCTAAGTGCTTAATAAATCCCGTTGTCCATAATTCTGGATAGGTGTGCATGCTGAAGCTGGTGTCTTACTGTTATAAATGTAAACTCACTGGTTGCTCAATTAGTCTCATTGGCGATAATGATGGAGGCGTGTGTGAACCGATGATTTGATAGCAGGATTCGGCACCCATATACATTGTTAGACACAGCGAAGTTAAAGCTAAAGAGGGGTGTACTTTGGTCAGTCGTATGACCAAGTGATATAGACTTGAGCCCTGTGATACAAGAATCGCATGCGTCCTCAAACGTGCACCCATGGACGCAGCCGTAGCGAAGACCCAGTAAGTGGGTGGGCACTTGGTGTCAAATCTGCTCAGTTGGAGTACTTAATTCCAACTTCAGTCCACTTCTGCTTCCCGATACCTATACCACGTAGCTTAATAAAATCGACTAGTAGTCATCCCATACTCAACCGCAGTAACAGGAGCACCAACTAGGACCTTTTTTCTGGAAAACCGATCAGCCGAAGTGCTTTCGTTTGTTATTTTCACCTGGTTATACATAAATAAGCCTCGACATCTCGGACACACGTATGTTGGAAGCCGCTCGCTATTTCAGGCTATTCTGAAGCTCTATTCCAAGTCTGTCATATAACTTTGGGCCTCATCCAACTCATCGTTTATTCCGAAGTATTGCAACGGATCTTTACTTCCAGAATCATGTTTACAACATCCGAATAATTGAGCGACTAAGACAACCACGCCCAGTGCGATCCAAATGTCTCAGATATTGATGATGATCTAGCTGGGGACTGCAACGTTTACTATATCTTATCGCCTAGGAACATATATCCTTCAACCCACATCCAGGTGACATACATTACCACAATGCCACTACTCCCGCTTTTGTTCTTAAAGCAGTCAACAGATTCCCCATAATCCACCCCCTTAACGTGCCTCGCACGCCCATTCACATACGTTTTACCTGATTGCCTTTTCGGCCTAACCAATGCACATTCTGGTGCTGGAAATTCTTCAGTGAAAGTTCCCGCTGCGCAGCCGAAAAATCGCCACCAGGCCAAGGGTTGGCAACCTCTTTGACAGCTCTGTCCAACTCCGCCGCTCAAAATTAGGCATGGAAAACAGTACTCTCTTCGGTAACCGTTGATTTGGCACACGCAATACATGGCCTGGCCAATTCAGCTTCTGGTGCTGGACACATTTTTTAATGGAAGCACGCCTGTCACAACCAACAACTCGCATCTTACTTGCTCCGCTAAGGATTCTCCGAGACCGACCCACACGAGCTGTGCCTCTGAGACAATGATTGAAGACGTCTTAGATTCGTTGCTGGAACAGGGCGAGTCCCACAGCCATACAACAAAACAGTCCGTACTGTAGCCCGATACACACGTTCCTTGATATTCAGGGATATACCGCTTTGACGCCATAGGTGTTTCAAATTAGCAAACGCGACCCGAGCCTTGCAGATTCGTACATTGACCACATCTATCACACTACACTCAGAAATAATACACCTTTGAATGCATGTCAGTGCAGCGATGGCATGGCACTGCCATACCCAGTCTGATGGCACTCCCACGACTACTTTCTTCAGAATCTCGACCGCAGCCTCTCGCCCACTCGGGTCTGTAATCGCAACTACAAACAAATTTTTCACCTAGTCCCAACCGCCTCGCCCTGAACCGCTGAACATGTCGTTCGGATTTAACCAACCTAGTTTCCTGCCGCAA
The DNA here is from genome assembly GCA_004794785.1 of Opisthorchis felineus. Lineage (NCBI taxonomy): Eukaryota > Metazoa > Platyhelminthes > Trematoda > Opisthorchiida > Opisthorchiidae > Opisthorchis > Opisthorchis felineus. Next base: position 359,937 of record SJOL01006726.1, read on the forward strand.
TTTAGATTTGCCTCTTCCACGAGTTCAATTTCATTTACGGTGTCCGATTGGCCCTATGCATGTGCCCTATCTTCCCATCAAAACTCTCCTTTATACCTTTTTTGGTTCCCACAACTGCGGTGACTTTTCACGTAATAGGCATGCCCATTGTGTTGTTACCTGCCGCGCTCAGGTTGTAACGACCCGATCATGCCTCAGTCGGCATGGTCCCTACAAGTTGGGAAGTAAACCTATTATTAATATTATTATGAATATTATTTTTCTTCCATTGGCTAATGCTCACTGCTTGTGACGCTGCCCCTTTTCTACGCAATCCCCTGTACCCACCACCCCCTCAGTAATGCTTTTATTCTGGCCGTAACAGTGTGATCATGCGTGACTGTACGCCACCCACCAGTTGGGAATAAACATTATTATTGGTAGTAGTAAAACGCCTCAATAATTCGTATGCGTCTCCTTGGAATGTAAGTGGCATGTTCAGTGACTGCAAGTCGAGGAGTATTGCTTCTGATCATTTCTCTTACATTCACTTTCTCTCCTGGATGATAGGACTGTCCTACTGACGTAATAAATTCCAGACAAACTAGTTCATCATCTCGGAACTTCTACGTGTGTCCGTACTTACATGTTTGATTTCCATAGCACACCATTTTATGCATGTTATAACGGTTTCCTCCAGATCGCTTGTAATATATTATCATGAATGAGCAAATTCAACCCATGCTTGGTCGCTAGTCTACTATGTACAAATCTATCCCTATCCTGTCTCATTTAATTACTTGTTGTCAATACCCTAAATGCGGTAAATGTGGTATTTCCTCCATATATAAAAGCGCTTTATCTCATCGGATATCTCCTTAAAGCTCATCGGGCTTTACTGATCTCATCCCGTTCCTTCGTCTTCCCAAGCTTTGACCTTCGGTAATACCTGCTTCGACAGCCCTGCTTGGTTGTCATCCACCCCACCTGGCCTGTAATTTACATCCACCGCGATACACAACCGGCCCAGAAAATGCCTGCGATCTTACATCGACTTCTACCTACCTCTGCAGACTCGCTTCGCCAACCCAAAACCCGCTGCTCACAGAATTGCACATCCCAGCCCAATCACCTCAAACACGACGTCCGTTAGGAGGCTGTCCTAAAATTGGAGTATTTCAGTGCAATGGTGGCACGGCACTGCCACACCCGGGTTGATAGCACGCCTGCAACTATCCCCTCCCTGCTCTTGAGGGTACCCTCTCGCCCACTCGTTCCATTACCCGCAACTACAAACAAATTCATGCCTTAGTCTGACTGTAACTGTATGATCATTCATGACGGTATGCCACCCACCAGCTGGAAATAGACATTATTATTATAACCTTACACTTTGTGCGTGAAAAGTGCATACCAAAGGACAAGATGACTTTGGCCAGGCCATCCAAAAACACCCGCATCTTTTCCTCCTCTTCGAAGATGAGAAAGATTTCTGCATACATCAGCTCGAAAAGGTTTTGACGTTTGAAAACCGGAGTTCAGAAGACATTTATGCATTCGTCTCATTATTTCATCGATCACGAAACTAAATAGAAATGGAGAGCGTCGGCAACGCTGACAGACACCGTTTGTGTACGGAATCTTTGGAGAGTTCTCCATATCTTTCCGTGCCAGGTCCCCCTCTTCCGGTCCTCTTATCCACGACGATGCAAAAGACTGCACGGTTGGCAACTCTCAGTTCAAATGCATGCCTTCTTCCCACAGATATTTCTACCATATCCTGGACCTCATAATCAGCCTTCCGCAATGGAGGAAAGAGGAAACCTTAACGGAAGCAACGTTTGTTGGACGCCTCAGAAGCAATTCGTTTTGCAAAGCTCCACGCATTTCTTTAGGCGAAAACTGCGCAATTCTGAGGTCACCTCATCAGACCAACACGCAATACCATCAGACACTCACTTTATCTTTTACTTCATATCGCTGCAAGCTCCGGGCCACCTCAGTTGCGCACAATTAAGCCAGTTCAGAACCCTCACAATCACATGCGCACACCCGTTCGCATCGACCGCATACCTATTATCTGCAACTGAATGTCAATGACCGTTTTTGAAGTCGGGCAGTGTCGTCTCACTGCAGTAGTTAGGAACTGCTACCACTTTCGGCCGCTTGTTATTTCGGGCCGCAGTCTTATTCACATCATAGTGCTTCCTAGCAGACGTTTTTGTCAGTATTTTTTATTTTTATTCCCCAATGTGGACATGGCTGTCTTATTGCCTTGTTTGAATGGCAGCAATGAACCACCTTGCTCCCTCGATGGACCACAGAATATCCTTGATCCATGCTGCTCTTATTTTGTCACGATTCCTTGGCCATTCCTAAATGCAATGTTCATCTACGGGGCTGTCCACGGACCCAAGTATGACGTCGCGATGATGGTACCCCGACTGCCATATCCAGTCTCATTGCTTGCCTGTAGTTCACCATATCCCTAGTATTTTCCGGACGAGCGCGTCATGTGCGCCAACAAGTTCGACCCAAGCCCTTTAATTTATGCCAGGACCTGAAACACTGGCCACCCTATTGTGCTGTCTGCTTGTTTTCTGCACATTAACCCACTAATTCACCCAACGGCACTATCAAGAGTTCGGCATACCCTTGGAGTGTAAACCTTGCCGTGCGCCTGACATAGCGTGTGATAACCATCATTAAAAAACTTACTAGCTGTGACAAAATTCTTGGCTTTGCTTGGCGCTATGCCGGCCCGCAACGACAGAAGACTTTTTCCTGTACAGATCGCGAATGGCTGCTCCATTTTGAGTTTGCACGGATATAGAGAGCGCAATTATTGTTCATGTAGTCCTATGGTTAATTCCAAATCCAATACAAAGGAAAGAGCGAGAAGAAACAAGCTTTTCCACAACATTTCCCACCGTCTTTACGGGCATTAGCGTTAGCCATTGGCAGCCATTAAAATACGAATTCCGCAAGCACGGTGGACCTCGAGTAGATTTAAATAACTTCCAACAAAACTGCAGCAGCAAGCTGAGATTTTATGGGCTCGAATAAATACCATTAAATACCAGAAGTTTATGTTAAGGATTCCTTCCTCCAAACTACGGTTTCAGAGAAATTTGGGCTGGCCTCTCACTAGACGCACACCCAAATTATTTTCGCCGAAACTATAGAGTTTTCGAAGTTGTGACTTTTACGGGGAGTTAGTCTAATCCAGTTGCACCTTTCGGTGATATTTTGTTCATTGCATTTTGTTTAGGTGAGCGAAAGTTCAAGGTCACGGACCATCACAGATTCGCATCGTGTTACCGGTTTACGAGACGTGAACCACCAAATCGCACTTTCGCATATTTTGGCGTTATCCGGTGTTCTTTAAGAATAAGATAACATCTACGGAATATCCAATGCAAAATACATCCAGAAAATTGGTCAG
>SJOL01006726.1:368352-400311 GCA_004794785.1 Opisthorchis felineus
ATGCATTCGTCTCATTATTTCATCGATCACGAAACTAAATAGAAATGGAGAGCGTCGGCAACGCTGACAGACACCGTTTGTGTACGGAATCTTTGGAGAGTTCTCCATATCTTTCCGTGCCAGGTCCCCCTCTTCCGGTCCTCCTATCCACGACGATGCAAAAGACTGCACGGTTGGCAACTCTCAGTTCAAATGCATGCCTTCTTCCCACAGATATTTCTACCATATCCTGGACCTCATAATCAGCCTTCCGCAATGGAGGAAAGAGGAAACCTTAACGGAAGCAACGTTTGTTGGACGCCTCAGAAGCAATTCGTTTTGCAAAGCTCCACGCATTTCTTTAGGCGAAAACTGCGCAATTCTGAGGTCACCTCATCAGACCAACACGCAATACCATCAGACACTCACTTTATCTTTTACTTCATATCGCTGCAAGCTCCGGGCCACCTCAGTTGCGCACAATTAAGCCAGTTCAGAACCCTCACAATCACATGCGCACACCCGTTCGCATCGACCGCATACCTATTATCTGCAACTGAATGTCAATGACCGTTTTTGAAGTCGGGCAGTGTCGTCTCACTGCAGTAGTTAGGAACTGCTACCACTTTCGGCCGCTTGTTATTTCGGGCCGCAGTCTTATTCACATCATAGTGCTTCCTAGCAGACGTTTTTGTCAGTATTTTTTATTTTTATTCCCCAATGTGGACATGGCTGTCTTATTGCCTTGTTTGAATGGCAGCAATGAACCACCTTGCTCCCTCGATGGACCAGAGAATATCCTTGATCCATGCTGCTCTTATTTTGTCACGATTCCTTGGCCATTCCTAAATGCAATGTTCATCTACGGGGCTGTCCACGGACCCAAGTATGACGTCGCGATGATGGTACCCCGACTGCCATATCCAGTCTCATTGCTTGCCTGTAGTTCACCATATCCCTAGTATTTTCCGGACGAGCGCGTCATGTGCGCCAACGAGTTCGACCCAAGCCCTTTAATTTATGCCAGGACCTGAAACACTGGCCACCCTATTGTGCTGTCTGCTTGTTTTCTGCACATTAACCCACTAATTCACCCAACGGCACTATCAAGAGTTCGGCATACCCTTGGAGTGTAAACCTTGCCGTGCGCCTGACATAGCGTGTGTTAACCATCATTAAAAAACTTACTAGCTGTGACAAAATTCTTGGCTTTGCTTGGCGCTATGCCGGCCCGCAACGACAGAAGACTTTTTCCTGTACAGATCGCGAATGGCTGCTCCATTTTGAGTTTGCACGGATATAGAGGGCGCAATTATTGTTCATGTAGTCCTGTGGTTAATTCCAAATCCAATACATAGGAAAGCGCGAGAAGAAACAAGCTTTTCCACAACATTTCCCACCGTCTTTACGGGCATTAGCGTTAGCCATTGGCAGCCATTAAAATACGAATTCCGCAAGCACGGTGGACCTCGAGTAGATTTAAATAACTTCCAACAAAACTGCAGCAGCAAGCTGAGATTTTATGGGCTCGAATAAATACCATTAAATACCAGAAGTTTATGTTAAGGATTCCTTCCTCCAAACTACGGTTTCAGAGAAATTTGGGCTGGCCTCTCACTAGACGCACACCCAAATTATTTTCGCCGAAACTATAGAGTTTTCGAAGTTGTGACTTTTACGGGGAGTTAGTCTAATCCAGTTGCACCTTTCGGTGATATTTTGTTCATTGCATTTTGTTTAGGTGAGCGAAAGTTCAAGGTCACGGACCATCACAGATTAGCATCATGTTACCGGTTTACGAGACGTAAACCACCAAATCGCACTTTGGCATATTTTGGCGTTATCCGGTGTTCTTTAAGAATAAGATAACATCTACGGAATATCCAATGCAAAATACATCCAGAAAATTGGTCAGCGACGTTTGTTTTCTTTATACTGCTGAGATCTTAAAATAAGTTAACAAAGACAATTGCCTTTGTTAAGTGGACTTTGGCACAACATATTTTCCTATAAAGCTCCCCTTCCATTAAGTATAACACTGTTGGATAGCCACGGAAATTGTGCAGTGGCAATCCTGGAACCATCTCTGTAGATGATTCCCTTTCCCGAAAAAGCATATCTAGCCCGTGTCTAACACAGCGCTACGAGATAACTTCGGGTAAATTACCAACAAAATGGTATCATTCCTATTTGGTATATGAAGCTCCATGGATGAAATACGTCATAAAGTGAAAATATTTTAATGGCAACTAAGGACACCCATTGCCGTTTGCCATGACAACGGTAGTCGTTGTCACTCACCTCGACTAGTTATGGTAACTGCTAGGCCCATCTCAATGTGCGACTGTGATTATGAGGCCTCACATGTGCACGGTTACTTAATCCAAGGGCCAACGATGGCCCTTCATACTCATAACTGTATGCATCTAAGCATTAATGCTTAGAGTGTTTTGTGCAAACCCGATCCTTAGACGCACATCACAAATTTCTCTGAAACCACGGTTTGAACGAAGAAAACGTAAACATAAATTTTTAGCACTTGATGGTATTTATTCAAACCAATAAAATCCCCCCATGGAGCCGCAGTTTTTTTGGAAGTTGTTTAAACATACTCTAGATCTACGGTGAGCGAGGAATTCATATTTAATAGCTGCAAATTGTCTAGCATGATGCCTCCGTGAAGACGGTGGGAAGTTTTGTGGAAAAGTTGGTTTCTTCGGTATTTTCTTTTGTACTGGGCTTGGAAATAAGCTCAAGACTACAGGAAGTTTGACTGCATCCGCCTTGTTTACGCAAACTGTAATTGCAGTGGCCATTCACCTCCTGTACATAAAAAAATTTTCTATCGCTGCAGCGGGTGTCCGGCCAGACAAAGCCAAGAAATTCGTCACAGCAAGCAAGTATTTTGTTTTTAAGGTGGTCTTTTCGCGTTGTATCGGCTGAATGGCAAGGTTTCATCTTCCTCAACGCCTTGATAGTGCTGCTGAGCGTATTAGTGCGTTTATTGGCAGAATCAGCAAACAGTACAATACGGTGGCCAGTGCTCTGAATTTCTGGCACAAATTTAACGGATTGGGAAGGTCTTGTGGGCTCATGTGACATGTTAGGCAGGGAAATATTAGGGATATGGTGAACTATGAGCAGTCCATAACACTGTGTATGGCAGTTGCGATAACGCCGTCGCGACGCCGTACTTAGGTTGCCGAACTGCCCCGAACGTGAAAATCTTGAGTTAGTCAGTTGGGGTTATCATGGTAGTTAGAATCGGCTAATGAATCGGGACAAGTCACTACCAGCATGAATAAAAGATATTCTTAGATCCACCGAAGGCACGGCGTGGTTCACTGCTGCTATTCAAACGGGGCAATTAGACAGCCGTGTCTACACTGGAGACCCAAAATAGGGAAAAGCGTTAAAAAGGTCTGCTAATTGGCATCATGGTATGGGTCAGACAGCGGTTCAGATTAGTAGGCAGCTGAAAGTGATCACAATTTCCAACTTATGCAGTAAGGAAACACCGCCCGATTTCAAAAACGGTAATCGATATTCAGGTGAAGATAATAGGTTTGCGACCGATGCGAACGGGTATAGGCATATGTGAATATGATGGATGTGTATTAGCTAAGTTGTGCGCAACTTGGATAGCTAGGTGCGTGTGGGGCAAGAGATCGAAGATGAACATGAGATTCCTGGCAATGATGCGTGTGTGGACGATGGGATGACCTCAGAATGGCGCGGTTACATCCTAAAGCGTGGAGGCTGTGCAAAACGAGTTTTTGCAGAGGCTTTATACCACGTGTATTTAGTGAGCCTCCGTCAGCATGTTTTGCTCTGCCATAAATGATGTTTTGACTCATTGGAGGATATCCCGTGTTACAGGGGGCAAGATAGCTCAGTGATTAGAGCGCGAATTTACTGACCGGAAGGTCTGTGGTTCGAACCCGACCTCTGCCTCACGACTCCTTCTGTCTAGGCTTGGACAACCTGGTAGTACCCTAGCCCTCGTGCTTCCTTCTGGTGGCATGGCAGTTAGGCAACGAAAGGGTGCTACAGCTGAACGAACGATCCCGTGTTATATGCTACATCCAGAGCAAACTCTGACCAGCGGCCCAGGCATCCAAGATATTGCTTCCTGGTTGTTGATCAGGTGGCTATTGATCTGTCGCCGAGCTTGATAATTGGCTTGCAAACGCTTCGTCACCATACGAGGAGGCATTATCAGTGCGCAGATGGGTAGGTACTTCTTCCTTGCCTGCGCGCGTTTATATGGCGTTTAAAGACTATCTGTTGTCTTCTGACTTGAGTGGCTACTTAAAGGGTAACGATTTATGTGAATCTGTTGGCCCACTTGTTATCTTTGTTGCGTGGTGGTCCGTGTTCGCTTGTGTTGATTGGTTATTCAAACGACTTCTATTTTCAGTAGTTTATTCTCTGGCCTTGATTGGCATTGCGTTGTGGTCTGACCTTCTGGAGCCTGATCGGTTGGTTGTACCGCTATATTTTCTCTATCGTAACGGTCAGTGTCCCTGCTTCCGCCGGTCAAATTGGTGCTTTTGTTTATTGGCTATGCGCTTCCTCTAATCAAACTGATGTGTCCGTTTGAATAGGACTTTCCTGCTTTTCTTATGAGTTCCTCGTCTGGTTACTTCTGCAGCTCAAACTTCAACGCCAGAAACAGAGCTTTGAGAGGAGGTGCGGAAGGGGACTACATGGTACGGAAAGAGGGGCTGGGCAGTTCAGGTAAGATGAAGAGGCGAGGCGCAATAAGGGTATATATTATGGGGAGTCAGGGTCCACTGAACGCTTAGAGGACAAGAGCAGGAATGGTGGCTTTTTGGCGATTTAGCTTACTTGTATATGGGCTGAAGGGTATTTAATCCTTGGCAGTGAGATATAGTAAACCTTGCAAACCTCAGCTAGGTCACCATCATTATCAGTGACCATTAGATCGCATCAGGAGTGGCTGTCTCAGGGACTCGTACATTCGGATATTGTAGACATGGTTGTGGAAGTGAAGGTGCGTTTCAGTACTTCGGCACAAACAATGAGTTAGATGAGGCCCAAACTTATATGACAGATATACAGTAAAGTCGCAGAGATGCTCGAAATGGCGAAATACTTGTCCGAAATTTACTACTGGTAGCCAAGGTAAGTGACAACGCGTACAGTTATAAGTGTGAAGGACCGTTGTTGGCCGTCGGACTGGGCTATCATGCATAGTTAATGCCTCAGTCAGCGTCGTACATAGACACGGGACTAGCAGTCACGAGGAATAGCCGAGTTAAGCAAAAATGTGTATGGTTATCGTGATGAAAGGCACTGGTTTGCCTTGTTTTCTGGCAGTGTCGTTGCGCTTCATTACATAAGTCAACTCATTGACGTCAAGGTTTCCAGTGAAATAGATCCGTCACTGGGATGTTGGTAATTCACATGCAGATATCCGAAAAAGCAGCATCATTTCCTGACTAGTTGCGCATATCATAGAATGGGGATCATTCACACAGATGCATGCTGTCATCAAGATGAGCCAAGTTATCTTCTGTTACCATAATGGATTCGAAGCGAGTATCCCAAAATCTGTAGTGCCGAAGTTCGGTGAACAAACTGGTCTAACTTGTTACGTCTGAGGAGTATAACGCAGACAAAATTTATTCAACTATCCATCCTGGTGGAATTTACACTGAACATTCTTTATGTTATCTCCCTATTGAGGGACACCGCGGAACGTTTCGTGCTTTCTCTCGTAAACTGGTGATCACATGAAAATCGCTGAATTTGACAAAAGGCTATGAGCAACATATCACTGAAACTGAAACGTACAACCGGATTAGACTAACTCCCCGTAAAATTTGCAACGTCAAAATCTCCACAGCTTCGACAAAACTGATTTGATTTGCTTCTAGTTAGCGGTCCGTGCAACAATTTTGACGGAAATCCCAATAGTTTGAGGTTTTTCCACCTTCCATATAAGTAGTTTGTAAGTGTAGTAACACAATTCATTGATAAATCTCAAGACTTTAAAATTCGTGGCTTGCGATTACTCACTTGCGATCCTTCAGTTAGGAGTCCCCGAATACGTCATGTAGTTCACACCGGGAGTGGTGGCATCGTAGTTTACTTCGATGTAAACTGAATGACATCTGTTAGTGAAGCAGTGAGGGAGTAAACCTTGAAGTACTCAGTTGGATCGTATCAGGAGCGTGTCAACTTCAGCGTTGGCAACCAATGTGGTCGGATATTTTGGACACAATTGTGGAAAATCGTGAGCCATGATCTAGATGAGGTTTAAACCTGTACAACAAGTTGGTAAGAATAAGACAAAAGATCGGGCCTTAACATGTAAGTGCACACAAACCTGAGATGTTGAATTTCTTTTAAAATCTACAACTGGATACTGAGGATTTCCATAGAGTCTGCTTACGAACGCAGGCACGGAACCTGGTATTCTGTGTCTAAGAAGGAAGGCCCAAGTTTAGGAGGACGCTAACGTGGTTAAATATGGGATGATTGCAACTTATGGTCAGGACGGCAGAACGGTTTTATTTTGCAAACTGCGGAACCAAGGGATAATTTGGGAGTAATATGACCTAAAGACGTCTTAGTGACAAACATTTACCTCACGCTCTACTGTAGTTGCTGGCTGCAATTTTTAGCTCTGGTAGATTTATTCGCGAAAGACCATGAATCAACATATAATCATCATGTATTTTCACGGCTGTCCTTACGCAATCTCACACGTTGGCCGAAACACTTGTCACCTGATGGCTCCGCTCGACAATGCAGTGGTGTATGCAGACAATGAACAAGCTTTGGCCGTCCAGATAAGGTGACCACATTAAGCTAATAATGTGCACAACTCTAAAACTTGTTGCATAAGCAGTTCATGCACATCTGAGTGCCATATTCTTTGACACTATCAAGAACAAGTGACTGGGGGCTCAAACCGTCGCCCTAAAACTTTCACCAGCTACTCCTATACCGTAGAATACGCCACTCAGATGTCCTAGCATGGAGTGTTGATTGCTACGTGAGCACAAAATGTATGTTGGTGCCCTAACAACCGCAGGGAAATGACAGACAATTGTTGGTGCCTTCGTTGCGCCCGGCAATGCATGCAACTTTTCTAATGATAAGACACCTAGGAATCGAACCCCCAGCACTTTCTCGCTCGAAGCCGGAATAATAACAGATGGCCAGATTACCTTGTTAGTTAACGATTTCAGTCCCTAATTCGTGATTCTCTGAGGCCTCATGCGGTGGATAAAATGCATGCATCCTACAAACGTCCATTCACCAACAATCTTGGTTGCATTTTCTATAGTCCACGAAAAATAAGTTCCATTCGGCAAGTAGAGGGCCAGCCTCTCATGCATCAACGGAGTACCAAGGAGTGAGATGGATCCGTTATTGATGAAACGTTGCCAATCAAGTTCAACTGGCCGGCTCCATAACCGGGTTCATCGACTGGTTTTTGAAACAAAGTCCTTGAAATGAAACAAGATGGCAGAATCCTAGGAATTGATTCATATTCACCTCAACATGCTGCATTAACCGGCGAATTTTACTGACCCCGTAAAGGTTAGCTAAACACCTGAAGAAAACCGACCGTGCACGAAGGCACCCTTATTCTAGCACCAATGTTGCATGCGGTTTGTGCTGCTTACCCTTATTTCTGGTCCTTTGTGTTGTGGTGACACGATTTGGTTCCCTGCAGCTTTTGCTGAACTGCTTTCTGTTCGAACTGTTTTGTGCTTGCAGTCATACTCTTAAGTTGAGCCATTTGTTCAATTTTAGATATGTCGCATAGCAGACATGCAACTTTTTAGGCGGTTTATCCCTTCTCAACCCAAGTCTCCAAAACGGAGACAGTGTGTTGATGATGACATTCAAACCCGACAAGCAAGTGTTTCCATCAAGATATTCATACATCTACCAACGCAAGAATGACATCTTATGTTTAAACCTCGTTATCCAGAAGCATACTTGGCGAAATGAAATGGCAGCCCCCATGCATAATACTAGCAACTGGCCTTGCCGTGTTTTTGATGATGCGCATGCAAATGACTGCAAGGTTGTATACTACTAAAGGAGCGCAAGGGTACTAGCTAGCGTAAACATACTGGCTAGTTCAGCGGGCAATGCACGTATGCTTTTTCAGCCAATCCGCTTAACCAAAACAAGGAAGCTCATTCAATCAGCTAAGGACTAACTCTGAACCTATTTCGAGCAATAGTGTTTCGGATAATCAGATCCAATCATTCGTTACACCTCTGTTTAAAATGAGCGTGGAAGTTCCAAAAGGTACCAATTTGGTTACTAACATAGCTATTGTCCTTGATAGCACTTGATCAAACAGCGGTGACACTGAGGCTTATATGTATATCTCCTGCTTTCTATTCTCGCAGCTTCGGTCAAGTAAGATTTAAGAACGAACTCTCTGACAGTTTTTCACTAGGTGATTGGGCCCTTTCAAACCCAATTTTGGCATGCTTTTCATCATGAATTTCACGCTTCAAATGATCAGATATGTTGATATCAAATTAACATCTGGGAAATGGCTGGTAGACATCGACTAAGCGAACGACTTTGCCCCATTTTCTGACAACCATCTGACCGTTCGCCCTACTTTGAATAAACTGTTGTGCAAAACAGTTGGTTTTGTTGTGCATTTTGCGACCTCAAAGTGTAAAGTAGTGATTTACAGTTTTAGGTCTTTGTGACTGTCCGAGAGTTCAGAAAGAGCAAATTTGGTTTCCTGACCAATTTGTCTACCTAGGCAACTGTATAAGTCGTGATCATACTTTGCCGAAAGAAGTTAGTGCACGCGTTATCAAGGCGCAAACAGAGTTTGCGGAAATGTTTCATCTATTGTTTCAGAAGTGAAATTAACCGAAAATAAAGGGTTGTGTTTAGGGATGTTATTGCTCTGTGGTTGTGAAAAGTGACTATTTTGATCAAAAAAAGTTAGATTGGCTCAGCTACTTGGCGTTAATGAGTTGATTAATGGATTACCAAGGCATATATTAAGCTGTAGTATGTTTGCAACAAAGTGTTGCATAGGCAGGCACTTGGTGATGAATTGGTATCGCTCGGCAAGTTAGCCGAACACCACAGTTTAAAGGGGATAGAATATGTATGGGACACTTTCAAACACCCCTTCTACGATAAAGCAACGTTTTTGAAACTATCCTGTTGTTTGAGAAATGCCGAATTATGGCAGGCCATGACTGAACAACACAAAGTGAGGGCGGCCCCCACCGGACTGAGCGCTGTAGAATCCTGGCAATCTTCTTGTTACAATCGGCGTAATAATATTGCAGACGGTTGGAAAACCTACGTGCATGATATGTAATAGGCCACAACGGCGAGTGTGTTGTCAATTCTGAGTATGACTGCCACGCTGAAACTTGCTTGTTATCGTACTCTATGATCGCCTTCAATGGTGTTCGCAGTCGACATCGGGTTATTCACACTGATGGTGTTTTTCTTCGAGGTAATGATCAGATACCTTAATACCGATGCTGTTCCGTGGTGTAGATTCCTTGTTCTTCCCAACCTTCTACGTGGGAATAATGCTATCTATATTATGACTGGAATTCTTTCTTTCTACTTTTTACATGGCATTCTGTCTCATAGTTTTATGGCAGCTAAGATTCGGTATTGGTTACTGGTTTGTTGTTGTCAATACTTATACTCTTGAGGTATGCGGCAGGCTTGAACGGGCACCATGCAATTGTCCGCAGCTCGTGGCGTTGTTTACAAGCCAGCTTGCATTGATGTGAACATGGCGGCCGTAATGATTAAGAAGGGGTCACCCGACAGAATGTCTCAGCAGCAGTGTATGCAGTTTGGTAGACGGATGCTCACCGAAGATCAAGTACGGCATGTCATTTGCACTGTCACCAGGTTTTAGCCACCTTCAGCTGCATAGTGCGTGACACAGCAGTTGACTTGATGCTGTTGTTTTAAACGTACCATGCTGCTGAACAGGCAATACGTACAACTTGCTATGATTAACAGTGTTAGCTCAGCCGAAAAGTTTTCCACCCTACTGAAAGTGACCTACTCAGACAGGTTTTGCCATAACTCACCCACTGTGTACCAAGATTCTCAGTTAATAGTTGTTTATATCAGATATTGTCGAAGGTTAACATGCAAGACTCTGAGCCAAATTTTCCCGAAACTACAGTTTTCACTGCGCAGCTACCTGCCCCACCTCCCCAAGTCTTCGGTGGACGGAACTGTGGCAGCCACAATCAGTGTACGACAAGCACGCGGTTCTTACAGCTGATAATGATGATGATGGTGGTGACAAAAACTTCAGTCGCCGACTACTTTTGATCAATTAGGGACTTGTGACGCTTTGGACAAACTGTCTATGAGTCGCCCTACGGAATACCAAATAACTGATCAACCTTCAAGCAATACACTGTCAAATTGACCTCTTGTCTCGTTATGACTTGTTTTATTGTCACTTATTTCAACTCTTCCTGATGCACAACAGTAGTAAATCAAAACTTGAAGGACATTGAAAATTTTTACCTGACGGCCTTAAATGCCTAAAACTAAGTGATCTGTCTCTCCAGCGTTTCCGATTTTTATTTCCTCCTTCAAGTAATTATATGTTACTGCGCAGAGTCAAAATGTTGGTCTCGGCGTGCTATATGACCTCGATGATTATCCTTACGAAACTGTGTACACTATACTATTGCCTAATTTGTGAACAATGAGAATAATGCAAAATTTGGACCGACGGAACTTGGTTTCTGGTGGCCTGTGTCCTCTGTGTACATCCCCATTCCTTTCCAACATACATGCCAACGCTTACTTTCCCAAAACAATCTCCTAGAAGCCTGCATAGGACCTTCACACACATGTTTAGTGATTGCCTCTAGCAGTTAGGTAGGTCACATGGAGTTAGGCACGAAAACCTCAAAAGCAGAATCATTCAAGTGGTAAATATCAAAGAATACGGCAAAGTGAAACGACAGAATGGTACAAACCCCAAATCTTTGGGTCACGCTGGCTTCTCTAAACGGGTTGAATAACCCAAATTCCAACTAAATTTCTGTATGAATATACTGTGTAGAAAATATAACCCCTACTCAAAGTTCACACCAAGTCGGGAGATAATAGTCACAAATGGGAAGGACCAAGTGGTGATATTACACCTAAAGATTGGTTTACGTTTACGCCAAAAACAATAGGGCAAATGTGCATGGTTCTGAGGAAACGACCAAAGATCCCGTCTGTCGCAGTCCATAATAATCCATCGAAGACACTGCAAAGCCGCTCGATTTGCTTATCAACGGTAGTGCCAACGGCCGGGACAATATTCGCCCGAAATTCTCGCTGACTGCTTCATTGCACGCACCATCCCATATGGTCCATTTTTTGCTACACGACTAGTATCTGGAGGTCTTCAGGCGTTGTGGTAATTGAACGATCACCCGCACGGTTAACAGAGGAGGTAACCGCCACTACCCATCCAAAAATGGACCCACTGACCTTAGGCATATCCTTTGTGGAGTATTGAAAAGGATGTGGTTATTTTCAACTTTTGTTTAGTGGAATTCCCTCTAACTACTATAAACCTCTTCCCAATAGCCTCGAATTAGTCCTCTTGGACGTAAGTTGACTGTATTTTCCCACATTCTTATTTGTCTGCAGAAAAATTGCCCACCAAACGCTCACCGTCCACCATGGAATGTTAAGAATTAATGGTGATTATCAAACTTTTATTCTCAGTCGGTCATTTTGAGTGTTCGTTGGGTGTAAATTCTCACGCGCTCCGACGCAATGAGCAGGTATCCCTGAGAGTCTGCGCCAAAATTGGCTCAGTTTTTAATTTTTATCAGTCTTTTCTGTACCTTTTTTAGCGAAACGATAAGGCTGTTTTGCATTTCGTTGGTTTATCCACCCAACCAAGCTCAAAGTGATCATTCAGGCCAGCGAAACTTGGTCCAACATTTTCCCCGTCTGCCACCAAATTATCTTGCTCATATCATTTCCACATTCACCACCTGTTAATGTCTATCAAATCCCGAGTGGGTTTTTATAGCTAGTATTTACGTCAGTCGCCATGATGGCTAGTGAGTTCAGCTGAATTCCAGCCTTTCTCAACTGTTGTACTTTAGTCATCCGGGAGAGGATAATAATTCTTCCAGGGCGCTTCTTGCGCAGCTTTATTATTTACCAGTTTCCTTAACTCTACATCACGAAAACTAGCTCCTTTTCAGAATATTACAGTACTGTATAGCCTTTGTGCAAGAAGGCAACTAAGAAGTTCTCAAAGGCATTCAGAGCAAAGCCAAATGGGGTGTCTTTTCCTGCCATAAACTTCTATGATCATATGGACTAGAACGCGTTCACTGTCCACTCTCAAATACCATGGGCTCCAGGGCTGTTTAATTTTTAAACTTTCTGATCCAATACTCGTGGTATCTTTCCTACTTTGTTCCACAATACCGACCAGCTTGGTCATGCCCTAAATTACGCCACAGCTTGGAAGTTTTTTTCTCTGAATGTCCTGATCTAAAATGATCTCGCAGCAAAGGTTGCCCAGCCATCACATATTTTCTCCGTAAAACCAGTTTTTAGATGCCCTGTTCCTAGGAGTAACTCAATGAGGTTTTGCACTGCAGGTACTCGCCAATACAACAAGCGCGTCGGTTAAAACCATTTGCATCACGCAACCGCCGTCGCGTTTACGTATATCGCCCACAATTCAGCTTCTGCTCACCACAACTAAATGGTGAGCTCTTTGCCGTTTTCTCCTAAGAATATCTGATTTAGAGTCCAGGGACTAGACCATACTAAACCGAGACAGCAGCTCCTCAGCCTTCTGATTTAGGGCGAACCCACATAGATTACTGAAATAGACATAACAACGTAATTAAGAAAACTGGCAAAGCATATGTTGATTGAAGGTACGTTACTTCAGAAACGGGGTTAGTATGGAGAAAACGGAAGCTATGGAGGGCGTTTGATGGCTGGCGAGATGACTTATGGGCCACCGGAGGTTAGTGCAGGTCAGCAGAAAAGGCGGAAGATATCGCGCCTACGGACAGGACGGAGGGCGAGAGCGACCTCTTGTTGTAGTGGCTAAGTAAGTCTGGCGGGAGAACAGCCCTAATGCGGTACACCTTTGTGTGTAAGTTTGCCTACCATTACTCGGGTAGCATGATTAATTCACAGTTCCGGGTTTCTATGACTGGTCTATATACACAGCAAACCGAAAGGAAAAATACCTGTCAGTCGCGTGCTCCAAAGATCTAGGCCTGTCATTGTTCTAGCATATATGCATTTCAAGCCTCTTGTGAATCAGTTACACCAGTTCTAATGAATAAAATGCAGCCACTGGTATGACACAACGGATCTAACAAAGAGGATAAAGTACAACGCATCGGAGGCTACTGGTTTTACAAATTCAACGACCCTCCTCAAGAATGCTGCTGCACCTCACCGACGAAACTTCAACTTTTAACCGTGAAACCAAACCATCAGCACAAAAAACAAGAGCCTCATTTCTTTCTCAGGCACTTTTCCTCATATGACAGGACCATTGACATCTGTCCCATCTCCATTTAACTACTCTCTGGTGTTGCGACAGCAAGTGCGAATTAGCAAACGCGTTAACTTGAGCCCCCTCCCCCCGCGGAAGCTCGAATCTCCAACTTCAGCGCCTCAATTTTATGCTCCACCTTTCGATATAACTTGTGAGCCGGCCTGGTCCTTTCAACCCCCCAGAATGAGTAGTGCATTTATGTCTGCGCAGCACCTGGTACCAGATTGTCATCTCCTTCACTCTTCTCAGCCTCCTCTACAACCGTTTTCTCTGGCTCTCTGAATGGATGCCACTTGAACGTCTATAAACTGCATATAATAACTTTTATATATTATGCCTCAGCATACCCCCCCAGTGACTCGAACTCCTTCAGGATACCTCCAGGATTTAAGCCAGTTCTCATAGATAACTTGCAGACACACATAAAGCCACACAAGGCCATTCACATTCCACTACTTCTCCGTACTCACCGTTGTGGACGCTAACTCGGACAGTGCACCATTAACGCGTGCAGTTTCCCATAGCACTTGGAGGAATTAACGCATTGCCAGACTTTTCGCTCTTGTCGCCTGTTGCAGTTCTTACTCTCTCAGTGGCTGAGCGGATGCCTTACTCCAACTAATTTTTTACCTACGTTTAATTCGAATCAGTGCCGGTCGGTTAACTTTGCCATTCCACTAGTCAGGTCATAAGTTACTTTCCAAACAGAATTAACGCAGTTTACTAAAATGTCCATTGGAACCCACCAAACAAAGAATTCACGGAGAAGGGTCCAGCATCTGTCAACCTACACTTCATTTCTTAAGATATGGCACCGCTGCATTGATACACTAATTTGTAACTGTCACCGGTTATTACCACCTGCTATTCCAAGTTGCAAGATTTTGCCATCCTTAAAGCGTCCTGGTAGCACCTTTTCACTCCATTCCCTCCCTGAGTCCCCATGCTAGCTGTGGCCGCTTCGCTGCCTTTCCCAGTAGCGTACTACCTGATGTACTCGGTTTATAAAGCAAACACCCTGGCTCCATATTTGCCTTGGACCTCTGCAATTCCTTGACCAACCCTACCGACCCCAAGCCAATTCACTAATAAAAACTGCTTCGGTAACGACATCCGTGTATGGGGCTGGCTACGGGTCAACATACGGCGTCTTAGTGACTCTCCGCGACTGTCTAGCCCAGCTTCTAGCCTTCGCCAGTATGCCGGCACCTTGCCCTCCATTGTCCCACCTTCTTACCTGCGCTAACGAGCATATACCTGGCATACGCCCATGGCGCAACCTATCGAGCACCCGGCCGTCTTTGCCACGAGTGCCTTTCCAGTCTGCTGAATATTTGCCTAGACCCCGTGTTGCTGGCTATCTCCATGCAACTCTGGATTGTTGTGTGCACTAGTTTACTTTTTATTTCCTTGGTAACCACATAGTTTTGTGAAACATCAAAATTCTACCGGTCTTTAAAGCTCTGACAGCAGAGGCTTTAAGCCCATCAGAACTAGCTGTTTTTAGCCGTCTCAAAATTGACTTATGTTTTTTAGAAGAAACTGTCTTTCCCAGGCAATTATCAACTCTGCTTTTTTCCTCATGTTCTTCTGTCCGCGGCTTAAGCCCACTGCTTAAGGTAGGCTTTCACTGACAGTTCGAAACCGCTAGATTTTACTTCTAACTTGTCTCATTAATGCTGAACTCATCAGGCCCGTGCCCACCTACTCACCAGTCGCAACCACCTAACAGGCTCCCTCATGTCGCTTGTGTTTTGCCCTCAGCGGTGGTCCTGATTTAGACTGCGATCACGTGATTGTCCCAATTATGGTACTCCCGCATTCATGTGTTGGAACATGCCTAATTTTAAACAGTTGCAATGCTAGGCGTGTCAAACTTGCGTCATTTGTGTCATCGTTTGATACACTATCACGGTCACGGGCCACGGCATACCAAACACAATTTGTTACTTTTTCAGGGAAATAACAAATTTAGATTAAGAGCTTTTTCCTAGACGACTGGTTTGCAAGTGCTCGAGAATTCTGAGTCTGTATGCTCGGAGATAGATGTTGTGTGACACAGTGCAACAGAAGAAAAATTCTGTGATTTCTGTGCAGTGTAGTGAAGCTTCTGGACAGTGAAAAATGTTTGCATCCTGATGCCTGGGATATCAACCTCGCATTGCAGCGAGCAGTGCCATAGGGACCGCAGTATTCTACCAAAACGCAAACAGATGTGAGGCGGGGCCTGATTACTCCCGATCGAACAAAGTCGGAAAAGGTTCCATGGAAGGTAGTGACCAGTTCAGTGATCGCATTTCTTGGGGTCAGTAGCGGAGTCAGATATTGTCCGTAAGGCACAGATATCACTGTTTTGCTACAGAGTACAAGGGTTGCTGACCGTAACCGGGTAGAAGAGAGTACCAAAAGATGAGGACGAGTCTGAGGTCAAGAGCAGATTTTTGTAACGCTCTGTCACAGGTATGCAAATTGGATGAAGTTGAGCCACCGACGATCACTGACAGATTCAGGAACCTGTCTTGGAAGTGAGCATCTATTTTAAAATTGTTCCGACTGATGGTCTGGTTGTCCCTTTTGTGAAAACCTGACAGACGGGTCAATCATTCACTTTGCCGGCTTTCCAACATCGATTCAGTCAACTATATTTTAGATAAGAGCACCAGAAATACATTTCCAAGACACTACGACAACCATTGGTACTTGGCCCGTTTTCATCCCTTCAGGTTGGCTACATCCAAAAATTCAACATGAAATGAGGTGAAAGGAGCGCATCCTACTCTGTAGTAGGCTGCTGAAAACGTTCTGGGAACCAAAAACCGACCTCGTGTTTCTTATGGCTTATGAGGTAGGTTTGGTCACGAGCTTCCGTACATCTTATGTTCTACCTGAGCGAAAATTGTACGCCATTCGCCACATAAACCCATATGTAAAGCAATTCGGTTTTAACGGGGGACCTGACTAAATCCTTAGTGAACCTCTCGCTTATGGTATTCTTCAAATAGGTACGTTGCAAACAGATCGCCCAAAGTTTCAGTTGATAAGATATTCGAAATATCGTTGTATATTTTCATATGTCTTTCGAATGAGTTATTCTCTCGTTAAAACCAGGATAGGAGGCCAGCTGTTTAAACGAGATTGATTGAAAAGTAAAAGCCAAATGAATCTTTAAATGAGTGCATTCCGCAAACAATATTAGGAACGCTCAGCAGTTACGGTTGAAATAACACTAGGTTTGATTCGTGTGACATCCTCCCCATTTCCTCTCTTACACTGGCCTACTACCACGTCAAGCTCCCTCAAAGATAATCGTTCAACTGTAACACCCTTTCGGTGCCTGGCTGCCATGTCACCTGAAGGAAGCACGAGGGCGGGATACTGCCAGGTCGCCCAGGCCTAGACAGGAGAAGTCGAGGTGCAGAGGTCAGGTTCGAACCATGGACATTTTGGCCCGTACATTCGTGCTCTAGCCATCTCGTCTTCAGGCTTTCAGTTGTATGAAACATGTAAAATCATCTCTAGTTTTATCGAAATACACTCGTTTGCAAACAAATTTGGTTTTGCGAGAGACTCACCTGGAACCCTGCTGAATCTCTCGTTTATGATGTTTCCAGGCAAAAACCAAATTTGTTTGCAAATGAGTGTATTTCGCTAATTCCGTGCAATTTGGTTTCAAGTAGAACATAAGGTTGACGGAAACTCGCGGACTGCGCCTACCTGATGAGCCCCAGTAAGGGCAAAACCGGTCATGGGCTGTCGAAGAATTTTCAGCAACCTTATGAGTAGTGTATTAAGAATATACATCTCTAGTTTTCT
The DNA here is from genome assembly GCA_004794785.1 of Opisthorchis felineus. Classification (NCBI taxonomy): domain Eukaryota; kingdom Metazoa; phylum Platyhelminthes; class Trematoda; order Opisthorchiida; family Opisthorchiidae; genus Opisthorchis; species Opisthorchis felineus. The sequence continues at coordinate 385,712 of SJOL01006726.1, forward strand.
TTCAAGACTATTGAACATGCTGATTGTTGATGGCGAACCTACTCCTTCATTCGTTAAAAAGGCATTTTGCATGTAGACATTTCGTCACCAGAGACATCTTCAGTGCGCCTACCGATGTTCGTGGAACTTCACAGATTGTAGCAGGTACCCGGCGATTTTCCCGTGTTCCAAAATCCCTGTAATCGAAAAAGTCATCCAACAATAAGGCGACCTTTCAACCCTACTCTACCGAAATGCATGTCAATGGAACGAACAGCTCGTATTGACACCCATATTAGATTTGCTCAAATGGTTTACGCTTCTGAATTTCGGCTCTCGGAACAATCGATCTACATTTTTTCTAAATGAAAGGCTTGCTCAGCGACAGGTTATAAATGCCACTCTGCTGGGCAAGATCAATTAGGATTTATCCACAATGCACTCATTTAAAGAATGAACCTATCTCAAATTTGGGGACTGCAGATACCAATTGCGGTTTCAAGTTTGATATGGAGGTGCGCAAAATGACACGCATGTGTCCTATGGAAAGATTTCTGGAAAACAGTATGTTAGAAACTCAGTAGTTCCAATAATTCTCGACTCTGTTCTAATTTTTACCTCAACTTAGCAACACCCCTTGGAGTCCTTTCCAGCGAAAAAATGACCCTTATTTTGCCTAGGAATGACCAGAAATTCCTCTTTTTCATAACGTGATCAAATAAAAGTCTACGCCAGCCCAACAGCTGGGGTTTCATACTACTCTGAGTTGTCCTGATCGTTGATCAGAACATCCAGACCAACCTCATTTGAGTCCACGCACTACAGTACAGTTCAGGGTTTTCCATATCACATACCAACCGTAGAACTAAACTAGCATAGAAACAACTCCTTATTCATTTCGACCAGCTTTTATAAACCCCGGATGATCATGGCTGAAAGGATCTCCTGCCGAAAGGCGTTTGGATTCCTTGATTCCAGAAAACCGACAGTCCGTGTTGGGTAGTAGAGGGATTGAAATAGTGAAACATTTTTGGCAGAAATAGTACGTCGATGATGACAAAGTTCAGTTAACAATCTGGTCCCTTTAGTGAGAATGATGCCTATTCTAAAGGGGGATCACTTGGAAGGAAGAACAACATACGAGATGAAGTCAGCGGTAAGAGATGTTGTGATCCTCTTGGCCCAAAATCCATCGTAGTGTTGCAGCAAACGTCATGAAACGTCAAACAAGAAATTTAGTATTAGAGGCTAGCAGTCGCTCTCCAAAATGTCATTTCAAAGATATCCAGAAAGTTTTCGGATGATTTTCACTAAAAATGGGGCATTAGAGCCCCAAAATAAATTACGCAACTGTTAGCAAGCCTGCTCAGATCTGTTCGACAGTTGCCAGCAATTTAACAAAACCAGTTGTCGTCCTTTAGTAGGACAGTCTTATAGGACCGTAATTCTGAGTATGCAAACAATGGATACTGCATAGGTATCATCAGTTATGGCGCAATGAACATGGTCTTGCTGGTTTTATGGGAAAATTTCCACTTCACATTGTCGTATGAAGAGATAGAAGTACGCAGAGATGTGCTGCAGCATTGATCCCGGATCTCAGGAGCCAGGGAATCAGCTCAAGATGCACGTATTTGCTGGTGAAATTTTTCTACGGCTATCTCTAAACGTACTTGGTGCGCATAGTGGACGACGAGTCAAAGTTCACGCCGAAACTTCGATGACTTGCACACTTTAGAACCCTCCGTAAGTGCGTCACTAGTCCAAATCCATGCTTCTGAACAGGTAAGTTAAAGTTTTGATGAAGCGTAAAGCTGGCACCTCAAGTTTTTTTGTATAAACGCTGTGTTAAAGCACTAAACGGAAGAGATCGCAAAAGTTCAAACATTTCGCTCGACGACCAAAATATTTTTTGATCTCAGTCAGGTATTTTTGCTAAACGTGGCCTCAATAAACAATTTCGGATTTCATGGGGTAGTTGCGGATCCCCACAGAATGACCTTGAAGACCAATTGAGCAGATGAATGTTTACTATAATTTTTAAGTAGAGCTAATGGCGGAATACACGAACCGCATTTTTAAACAAAAATTCGAAAGTTCATTGCTTCGCAAACTGCTGTCTATCGGGTTTAAATTGATTGCAATGGAACCATCGTTGTGCTTGTCTTGCAAAAACGGTGGTTGTCAGTCCCCCTTCACGGAAGAGATCAAGCCTGAGAGATCGATGAATTTCTTCCTCTTTCGTAAATTTGGATCCGTTGTTCAACCTATTCCATTGTCACACATAGTGTTCGCTCAAATGGACAGTGAACTTCAATAAAATGTAAATAATTGATTGAATAGTAAATTAATAGAATGAGTACAACAAAGCATGATTTGCCTTGCAGAGTTTCCATTCAGGCTTATGTGAGGCGACGGGGTGAGTTTTGAGTAACAAAGTGACACTGCCTGTTAATGCATCAAACGGATCAGAGTCTGAGTGGCCCAATATCTGGAGCATCCCATTCTGGTTCACGGTGTGACATACTTTTCGAGAATCTTTGGAAGTCTTACTACATTGGAACCAGTTTGGTTGTCCATACTGTGGTTGTTTACTACTTTGGAGAGTGCGTTGTTCGCGGCCTCAAACAGACAGCTGGATTTCACAGCCCTGCCCTCTGGGTGAGTCTGGATTGCAGCTGACACGTGGCATCTCTGAAACCCGTTCACGATGGAATTTCGCGCTCACATTGTGTCCAACTAAACGCACCGTTTCAAGGCAGCTAATAATCACATTATCCCTTGTTGTCGCCCTCAGTATGCTGTGTCTACCTGAGCATAACTTGCACACTAAAATTCGCCGAAGTGGTTGCTTGTTGATCAAGCATCGTCTGTAGGAATTCTATTGATTGATTTCCTTCCCCCCACAAAAGTGCGTCACGAGCTTTTTTCACCGAATCAGCGAAATTTGGTGTTTCTTCTACTCAATAACGGCAAAGGGAGAGACTAAAGTAATGATCCAGTTTCCGTAATGTCACCAGTTCTAATAAATTTTGACGTGAAACAGAAACGATAAAGCACTGAAGTTTGCAGCAAGAACGAAGACGTTGTTGTATTTGCTAACGAGAACGATAGCGGTCCTGACAAAGTCGACAGTAGCCTCTTAGTTGAAAAATCGACACGCTTATACACATTTCGTATGTCGTCGATAACTACCCTACGTAGCTGGGGGAGTAGAACGTGCAACAGCTACAAGGTAAATCCGGCCGTGGGTTCATGTTAACCTTCATGGTGAAGCCCCAATTTAGTTGTCGTTCTTGAAAAGACAAACATTTAAATCACGGTTAAGATGGCATAAAAACGGGTCTAATGTGAGCTCACACTGATTGGCGGAATTCAGATAACGGCACCAAAATTTACTCTGCTGCAAAACTGAGGGGTTAAACCCAGAATTTTCTGGTACTCAGTTTGGCGATTGATATTTGTGCAGCCACATGTAATTTGCAGTAAAATTTGTTGCAGTGTAGCCGCCTTTCTTGACCATCCCCAAGTTTGGTTTGAATGGGATTGGATTTGTATTCTAAAATACGCAACCTTGAAAGTAAGGGGCAACCGAAAGACAATTCTGAAGTTTCCTCAATACAGAAACCCACAAAACATACATTTCCACGGACTGGAGAATGGGAGTTCTCGAAGACACTAGATGATTCTTGCATATATTTTTTCTTATTGACCAACTGGCCCGTACTTTTTGTATGCGATCCTACTGCTTTTTTTAAACGAAGAGCCGAATTTCATCCTCTTCTGGGACGACCAATGTAAGTACAGTAGGTAAGGGAAAATGCCATCAGTTTGTTCATTTGATGCTCTTGTCTTGGTGTTGGCCTGACTATGTGTTGGTCCCATGTATGTAGGCTCCTACGTCGCATACATGTGGTGTGCAAATGCACGGACGGTTGAATCATCGCAACTGCTCTGCGCACAACAGCTGAATTGACGACCACATAAGAAAGACAGGAAAAGAGCGCTCGACCGTGTCCAGAACGTGAGGAAAACTCGGAGTAGACGAACGCCACTGATGTACATATGCTGAGGGCAGAAATGTGCGGGCAGATGTGTTTGAGTGCAACTGAGGAAGACTGCTAGTCACCAAATATTCACTGTGTGGGCTGCTTCAGTGAGATCTCTGTCCGGTTAAATTAATCTATGTTGATTGCAGGTTTTAGACAGTGGCGTAATGAATAAGACCGTTTAAATCCATGGTGAGTCTGAGTATAACCGTTGATTCATTGTTTGGTAAAGCGTCAGTGACTTTGTCAAGAAGGTCAGATTCCTGAAAATTATCCCAGAATGCCCGGAACCTACAGAGACCCTAAAACTCCACCAAAATCTCAATAGGAAAAACGGCAAGCATCCAGGCCAGTCAATCATTCAATCAATTCAGCAAAAACCGATGAGTGTTCGGGCACGCCACAGAAGGACGACCGACTATGATCAGTGTTCAGGCATTTCATAGAAGCACGATCGATGTTGATGGGTGTTCACTAAACGCCAATCAGACAGCCTGGATAAATGTCAAAAAGTGCCCTTTACTTAGTCCCAGGCCTTTGTAACTTTTGCACTCCCACTCACTCGCTTGTTCGCAATAAAGGTGTTGTGTTTTTTGTCGGCGAGCTTTTTTCGGGCACTAGGCAGTGGAGCGGGGACAGCAGTTAGAAGCAATCATCCTGGGAATTTCGAATGTAGATGCCGTTTTGCCACTAGCCTCTTCGGAAATATTTCATTTGAGATTTCGTTCTCTAAATAGAGTCCATGCTGAAAGGCCGAGCAGTACTGTACAGCTGTTTTATCCTAATTGGGAGTCATCAGCAGTGCGGGTCTGACGGAACTCCAGTAGGGAGTTTCGTTAGAACTTCTATCATGGAATTCCTATCAGGTGGTCACGTGATCTGCAAAAATGGTCACCCGTGTTGAAAAATCCAGGAACTGCACACCCCCTTCCTATTACTAAAGTATAAACCCAAGAGTGAAGCAACGTACCTATATCGAACTTATCCCGTTGTGTTTCACGAATGCTTCAAGAGCTACTCAATCCGTTTTGAATTACTTATTGGTGGAACTACCTGGACGGTGATTTTGATGTTCTTAGGAAGCTTCCGCCCAAGTAAGCATCACATTCCCAAGGGCGTTTTTGTGTTCACGCCTCAACCACTACCTCAACCGAAAATATGTATCACAGTTGAAAGATATCATGTTGAAAGTTCATTTTATCTGAACGTTTTCACATTGCCCATGAAAGAGCTTCATTGTTTCTTTGGGTGAAAAGCTTCTTTCCCCCATTTATTGGGTAGATTAGTTCACGTTAACATGATGTTTATTTTTGTAAAAATGTGAAATCAGATTTTATCATCAGGATCATCTGATTTAGTATTCCTGTTAGCCACCTCTTGTAGTAGCGGTTTTATATGAGGTCGACCAGCTCAGCTTCCAGCAGATAGACTTAAACAACTGATGAAATAAAGACCCTGGTAGAGATAATTCATTTAGTCCGGGCATTCTTGCTGGAAAGTTCATCTATGTATGCCTTCAGTTCATACCTGTAATTAAACAGTCATGCTAGACAAGGTGGACAGTTTTGGCCAAATGCATAACCCTAATTTTAACAGTGTATTTGAGCACCACAACTAGAAAATACTCGGACAACATGGATTGGAACGATCACTTGAAACCCATGGCCGGGTATTTTTGGTTTGCCCCGAAGGTACACCTTATCTGGCGTGGCAAGGATACAGCAATAGGCTATTACTGATAAAATCCCTACCTTGAACAACCTGCAGTCGAAATAACGCCAATGGTTAGGAGCCTAAATGCGAGTATTCGGATTTTAGTGACCACACCTGGCTGTATGTATACATAAGTGCGCACTCGAGGTCAGCTTTTGAAATTGTCAGGTAAAATATTCACGGAAAAACTACCCGGTTTTCTGATTTCGTTTACAGTTTGGTTGACCTTGAGTAATACGTCCTAGTGATGTGCAGTGACGAAATGCCCGAAGCATAAAGTTACAATGTAGACACACTTTCCTAGAGCTCGTGAATAAATAAACTTCTTGAAAATGTGCACCTTTCATAGAATAGTTTATCTACTTTGTAATGACTGAAATTCCAAAAACGTTTATCCCTTACAATGCTTTAGAACGTTCAAGAAAGAGTAACTGGTTCCTTTAGTTACCTCTCTCTAGAATTCTACATGCGTGTGCAAAAATATAGCTTGCCATTACTCGAGAAAAGTTCCCAAACAGTGACCAGAAATTCTCTCCGACTGAGATGTTCATTTATCAGAGGTAAAGTAACTTTTTTTCAAGCTGTCCTTAAGTAACAAAGTGCTGGTTACGTTTATTTGGACGTTTGAAAGAAATGTTAATGTGTGCCTTGAAATTGTTGCCAATTTTTTATCAGTATGTTCAATAATCTTCCATATATGGGGATGAAATATATTGATACACACACCAAATAGCTTAGTGTGGTTATCAGAAAGACCATTTGACAGATATATTAGGTTTCCTCACCAGATTAACTACAAACTAAAGGTCAAAACTTGACATTTTATTGTTTCGAGGCTTTAAACAACCGGGAAGGTACGAAATTAAAGCTTAGAAAAAATAGGGGAATAAGGCGATCTTATCAAACAGGAATGTTTCAGCCGAGTATTTTTACTCACAGTTGCTTTGTCTACGTCATTGTTGAATGGAGTGGCGTCGGATTACTTGTTTAGTCACCTGGTATCATGTGGTAAACTCATACTCATAAAGTACACTCATTTGTATGCCAATTTGGTTTTCACAAAGGACTCAAATGCATCCCAGCTGAATCTCTCGTTTATATTGCTGCTCTTCAACTGAATATGCTGCAAAGAGGTTCAGTCAGTACGATATTTGAGACGTCGGAGTGTACTTCTTCTGGAGGAGACTACCCATAATCTTGCTCAAATATCTTCAACAGCTCATGACCGGTTTCACCCTTCCACTTCGGGCTCATCAGTTAGGCTCACTATCCGAGATTCCGTCATCATCATCATCATCATCGACAGCATGACATCAGTGTTCATCACCGATGCTTCACTGCCGTAGCGAGTTTCCGTAAGCCTAAGTGAATCAAAATGGCACGAAATTCGACAAATACACTCATTGCTTACCGATTTGGTTTTGCCGGGTGACTCACCTGAAAATCAGTTGAATGTCTTTTTTGTGGCATTTAGATAGGATTCAGTTTAGTCACCTGTAAAAACCAAATTGGTGTGCAAACAAATGCATTCCGCAAATTTTCTACAATTTGGGTTCAGTTAGGACATGAGGTTGATGGAGAGGTGTGGATGCGTCCACCGTGTAGCTTCATACATACCTCGTGTTTCTTTATCAAACATTTCAGTCCTATAGTTCCAATCCGCAGCACGTACGGCAGGTGTATCCTAAGCTGTGCTTGCGGGACCAACCAGTTTGCAAACATGTGCCCAAATCACAAGGCATTTTCGTTGTTTCGTCTTCTGTCTGGAACTGAATGCTTCGTTTTCGGAACCGAAAATGACCTCTTCTTCGGTTTGGAGTCATTTGTCTTAAAACTAGTCAAAATGATATAATCGTTCAGCCGCAACATCCTTTCGGTGCCTAGCTGTCCTACTACCCGAAGGAACCACGAGGGTTGGGATACTGCCAGGTTGCTCAGTCCTAGGCAGGAGAGATGCAGAGGTCGGGTTCGAACAACAGACCTACCGGTCAGTAAATCAGCATGATAGGGGTTCCTTCTTGTAAGTGCCAATCCATACTGAATTGTCGAGAAGCACTGTGAAGCTTTTTTGTGCGTCTCACGAGACTCCAAGGAGACTGCAGGAAGAATTAGTGGGTGCCGTAGCTTGTGTGAGCGAAGTTACTCGTACTGCTGATCAGCAGCTCGCGGCCGAGGGGCTAAGGGTCAAACTACTAACACCTGGGCTCTCTTGCGATGCACACCGCTGATGACTCCCAATAAGCATGAAACAACTGAACTGTGCTTCTCGAAGTCTCCGTCAAAATTCCAAAATCTCTTCACGCTACTAACAATATATATAGTAGTATGTTTTACAATAATATTTAACCCCTGAGATAGACCAAGATAGGTTTGCTTGCGACCAATCGGGTACACTTAACACCAGATTCCCCCCGAGGACCAGTAGTAGAAAGATCGAAGTACAAACTTTGTTTTGGCATTCCGACGTTTCGTATTTCTTCATTCCCAAAAGTGATGTCGACTTGGGGCTTATGGCATATTTATGTTCACACATATCACGTTATTCAACTGCATAATACAATTATTTCACCTGAATTTGTTGCTGATGACGCGGCCAGCGTACCGCCAACGAAGGGTCTCGAATTCCCGTATGAATGGCAAGCACCAGTCCATCAAATTTCAACTATTCCTGCTACATAAAAACAAGCTATACTAATGACCAGATAACAAATGTATCGTCACGTGATAATTTTGACTCGCCTATTCAATTGTACAGCCACCCCACTAAATGATGAATAGGTTTAGCAATTGTGTCACCTTTCTCCTGTTCTTAAATCATAACACTTGGAAGAAAAGGCGATTAAATTTTGCCAAATTTTTCGTTGTTTGTTGTTGTGACAGCTGTGTTACCTCCATGTGTTGTGGGCTATTTACCTGTGATCATCAGTGATTCTGGTTCCACTTGCATATGCAGTCCGTGCTCAGAACTTCCGTACAAAACTACTTCCGTGGTGAACCCCGTCTTGTCATAACCGACCATGTCTATGACATCGGACTGTCCTCATTAATAGCTTCACCCCAGTAACACGTGTGAATACAAGAGTAAACACATGGACTGGAGTCATCATGTCCTGCATTTAGTAGATTGTAGGTTATGAAATTCTCAGTTCGTGTTCTCATCGACTGCGCTAAAACTGATGGATTGTGGAGAGTTCATGCATTTCAAAGCCGATATTTCCTCACTGAGTTTATACGAGACTCTTCGCAAACCGGTTGTGTTTTTCCAAGTGAGCGGATGTACCCACTGGGCTAATTCTCCCAGAATGCTCGTCCATTTAAACACTCGGCCACCCATCGCAATTCGCAAACAAAGACCCCAACAGTCTTTTTATTATGAACTTCTAATCTTGCTAAATTTCGCAGTGCTTGCACATTGGTAGTGACTACTGGATTGTTAGTAGTAGTTTATGCAATCAGTTGTGACTACAGTCGTTGTTGGATACCGGGTATATTGGCGTGAAATTTCACAAGCTGGGTGAAACTCCCTTCTGAGTAGTCATCAATCGAGGAGCTAGTTGATCAATAGACAAACAAGTGATGTGGATTTTGTGGTTGAAGGATGAGGCTGCTCAGCCGGGTTAGAAATCTCTGAGTTTCCGGAAGGTGCACTACTTATGGTTCCCAACATGGAGGAAATGGCTGCACAGGGCTTCCTGGCTTTTCAGTATGGATTAGCATCGCTGATAGGACGAAATGTCAACCGAAACTATCGATCATACCGGGTTTACTTCAAGTTGTAAACTCTACTGTACATAATTTCATATATGATGTTTATGATTGCATGGATTGTAAACAAAGACCACTGAGGTTTTTGTTTTTATATTTACCGAGAGGGTTTTCTGAGAAGTACTCAGAAAACGGCCTAACTTCTGGAAATTATGTTGACAATAACTTACGTTTAGAACTTTTTTGAAGCGAAGCCTGGGCGAAATAGACTGTAAAGATGCCAAACGCAGGTGGAGAATCCCCTGAAAGTTGGAGGTTCTTGACCCAAACGCTGCATCAGCGGATCCCGAAAACCCCAATAAGCTTGCCTTTCAGATTTGCTGGTTTAACGAATGATAGACGGTTTGACAATTACAAACCTGCTCTAGAAAACTTCTTCGGGCAAATATTCATACCTAAGGAGTTTCGAATCAGTGAGCTGTAATCGGCCAGTTTCTTCCGGGTCCTTCAAACAAGTACATAGAATCAGTCCATGCGGTACAACGTTTGTCATCGCGCGAGCGCCTTGAAACAAGCGCATATACGGAAGTTCTCAGAAAGAGGTACTCGCTACCGTCCACTTTCAGAGAATGTAGCCCTTATGTGACAAGACGTATACAACTCGAATTCAGAGGTGATCACACCAAGACCCTAGTCCGTTGTCGTCTTTGGTTCAGCATACCTTTCCCGCAGATCATCATGTTAGAAACGTCAAAACTACAGCCTTCGCTTGCCAAGAATAGCACCTCACCTGAGTCCAACTCACAGTCTGCGAAAACATCTATGTAAGTGTACTGGGGCGTAAGCGTAGCAGAGTATCTCCCACCACGACTCTTTGGATCAGCTACTACAACTGCCAGATGTTCCCGTAAAAAACACATTTCGGACACGCACCGTCTGGGTAAATCAGACTACTCCCAGGTAGTCAGTAGCCAGAACACAAACGCACTTCCACACAAGGAAGAGGTTGTGGCGAGCATCCGTCTGTTTACGAACAGAAATCAGTTGGTGTTGCTCTACTCCAAACAGAATTGCGCAGACAAAGGCCCCGTCCGTTTTCCACCCCGTCTACCTCTACCTCGCCAGTCTTATTCCCATCAATGACCCAACTTGGCGTGAACTGGACCCCCCCCCCGCAGGTAAGCATATTCTTCCAGCTCCTCAACCTTGACGTTCTGCTTGAACACAACAGTTGAAATACACTGACTTTGGAGCTATCAGATGAGACAACTAACTCCCAGCTGAATCTCACTTTTACGATTCACGCAAATCTCCTGTTGACAACGGCTTCATTTGCAGATAAGTGTCGTTTTTTCACAGTACTGAGTATGTTTTCGCAATTTACGTCCGGTTTCACAATGGCCGGCTCCTGCAATGATAGTGTTCTAACTTTCATTCATAACCTGATGATGACTGAATAAGAAGTAATGAGATTACACGAGACATTGTTTTGTTCTTTATGCGTGTACCTAGTGACAACAAAATTGATGCTTACAACACCATTTTTGGGTTGCCCAAGTGCTTGCAAAGTGGTCTTTTCTAAGAAAGTACTAACCTGAAAGCTCACCAATCCGTGCGCCCCCTGTGTGGAATATCCCAAAGAAACCAGCCAGGTCTTTTGCAAAACACAAATGATAGTCTCCCACACGCACTTGATACAGTTGATTGAACAGACATTTTACAGCAGTGCGATCTAACCACATCAACTTCCGGACTATGTTTAGCTAGTGCCGCACCCTTGGGTCGGAAACCATTAGTTTGCATGCGCTCAGAAGCACCGGACATGTAACCTAGTGCATGCTAGATATGCTTTTGACCGGAAGGTATCGTTAGAACCATCCTGTATTGGAGTAAAGAAGTCAACTGGAAAACTGCGTTGGTTGCCACGACAACCACATATTGGGAGCGTGAAGCCCTACGCTAGACTTGACAACAGGCCATTTACTGACGTGTTTAACAAGACTAAATTTTTGAGGACTGAACTGATATAGGAGGCAGCGGCGGCACAGCAACAGAGTTCTATTTACTTCCTAAAATGTAATAGTTTTTTTTGAATAGTTGACTCTATTTCTACAAAACCCTAATTTCGTGATTGAGTCCTTACACCGTGGATTGGGAGAACAGTGAGGTTAGTGGGGATTGAATTGTAGACAGTCAGCAAATCGGTTTGATTTGTATCCATCCATCCATTTCTGATGTTATCGGTTCGTCAGTCAAAGAATGGTTTTTCCGGTTTGTTCACTCCCATTAGAGTCAGGTGTAACCTAAAATAGCAAAGCAAACCTGGTCGTGTTTAAGAGACATTCATGCCGTGGTTGGATGGACGCTCTTGACGACAGGAGAGTTATGTACAACGACATAGTCTTTTTAGAGAGGGAGTCGTTGAAGAGGGTTCGTAGATTGGAAAATACCATACCTTGTGTGTGTTAGGACTCATTTTCCAAATGTCTCACTTTTAAGTCAGACTTTTCTAGTTAGTTTTCATTCCTGACTGGGGACGTTCAAGTGTGATCCACGCTTTTGGTTAGCTTGACTATTTGAACTGTGAGTCAATAACTATTCAATCAATTTCGTAATAATTTGAGGGGATTTAATCATATTTAGTAAAGATTTCATCCTTCAGTCTATGCTGAAAAGTTGAGAAACACTGTACAGTCGTTTCATTCTTGCTGGGAATCAACGTATCTCACTAATCTCGGAGAGTTTCGAACCCGCGACCGTCCGGCCAGTGGTTGAACACTTAGCCGTTTGGCCAAGAGTGGCTGAACAGTAGTGTGATTAGCTCTCACTAGGACAGGACATAGCACCACTCATCCATCAGTGACGGAAAACCACATCACGTGGTCACGTATTGACCGGCTTCTTGAGTGACGACTTCTCAGAAGGAAGTTTCACACATCCTCACAGCAGTGTGAGGAGATTTAATCATATTCAATAAAGATTCTATCCTCATCATCAATATGTCTTGACCAAATGACTCGCCACCAGGACAATAGATTTGGATTCAGTTTAGAACGGTGTGAATGAGATTCCAAATTTATCCAGCCAAGATTTCCTTTTGTACGTGAAGACAGTCAATGTTGAAAATCCGGAAAGCAATGTAGGGCTGTTTCATCTTTTTGGAAGGAATACTCAGCAGTGCGAATCTAAAGGGCCCTCAGGAAGAGGACCCCGTGACTGCCTGGCCTCAACCACTACTCCGGTGGCCGCCGGTCCGAAGATCTTCAAAGATGCGCACTGCTGGCGATTCCCAATAAAAATGAGACAGCTGTCCAGTGCTTTTCGGCTTTTCGACATATCTTGGCCTCACTTATAGGATGAAATTTCAACAAAAAATTTCCATCTCCAGCGTTTCAAAACACTGGGAACGAGGAGAAGGTGCCTTTTAATTTTCATATTTACTCATTTTGGACGGTAGTGCTAGGGTTAGTCACGTGTTGCTAACCTTACATGCTGCATTCTGTCACTTTCTAAGTGACTTATTTTCATGGTTACTTAATCATTCTGAGATCTTTTCTGATCAAGGCGAAAGTAAAGATAATCAAGGAAGGTTCACTGAAAAATGGAATCAACCATTATTAATGGGTTTCTACGTGTTGCAAGGTCGAAATAAACGATGATTTGGAAACACAGTTGAGTTATTTGGGCTACCGTGCTGGTGGGAAAACGTGGAAAAGTTGCCGCTTGAGACTGACTTAATTAGACACGAGTAAAGTGGGTCAAGTGGCCAACGAAGATTGAGTGTTTATTAGAAAACGACCGGGACGGACTTCATCGTTGAATTGATACAAAATCGGTCTACGGGACACCCTACAGACGACTTGATATGGACCGTTCGGACTGATATTACCGGCACCTAAGAAAGATGGCACGTGCTTCTGACCACCAAATATCTAGCAGCTTACCTGGAAAAGAGTTCAAATCTAACAGCATTTGACGCTCGAGTTGATTTACCCATTTTTCGGAAAGTTTTACTCAAAACCATAAAATACAAGCGTTTTTTAGCTTTTTCACTGTAGTTAAATTGACAGGACTTCTACGGCAAAAACTTGACTCATTTCATGGTCTCGTAAGGCGGAAGAGCATGACTGGATAACGCCTATGGTTTGTGGCTAGTATCCCGTGTAAGAACAGGTTTTTGAAACGATTCTCTTTGGCAGCCAGTACTGCCTGAAGTGGAAGCAGCCGAAAAGATATCTATCATCTCATTGTTTCAGCCAAATTTGATGAAGCGACGACCTTCATACACTTCAGATTATAAGCGGATATGACACCCAGATCTCGATCAATAAATCAATGAATGATGCCTCCAAACTTTACAGACTAGACAACATTTCAAGTCCAGAAAACACAGATTTGTTCACACCAAGGCGTCTGGACCAAAAATGAAACAAAACTAGTGGGTTTGGCTGAATGCTGGGCTCCAGAAGAGCATCATCACTCGACCAATGCATCGGACAGCAGGGCACTTCAAGTGCACCAAGCCTGCCTGAGGTCATTTCTGACCAAAGATCCAACCTGAGATTCTACGCATTTGCAATAACCAAGGTAATCTCTATCACTTGCCATAACCCTGTTCTATGTTGACAAATCCTGGTCAGATTAGCGATAAATGTCCAGCCTACTAACCGAAGTTCACAAATGTCTGCAGATGCTGAGCGATTCCATCGTGACCTTAGGCTGACGGGCCAGATCACCCAGAATTTCACCTGGCCTGTCCTTCATTCCTAATGATCCTATATAGAGGACATTTCGTTTCTAAAAGTTACAAGTTTTTGCCGATAAATGGCGGGAATTTTTATTGAAATATGAATTTTAAACGATTCACAAGCCTGTTACATCAGTGAAAGAAACTTTTCTTTATAGTTGACAGTTTTGCTCATTGGATAGAGACCAAGTTTATCTCCCTCCAAAGTATCGTAAAGACACTAAAAGGCGGGTGATCACGACAAGATACACGCGGATTTCAAAGGTGGGTGCGTGAGATAGGAAAACGACTGGGTGTAACTCGCATGGCTGGTGATGCACTCAGGTCTTAAACGATCGATCGTTTTCTTCAACTTTTGTGGCGTGCATTAATCGGGTGCACTAAACGAATTACGTCTCCAGCCTGAT
>SJOL01006726.1:409645-426441 GCA_004794785.1 Opisthorchis felineus
ACATGCACCCTGGCAATTGCAATTTGGTCGCAAAAGATTCAAAATCACTTTTTCTTACAAGAAGTGGTCTCTGCAGCTCGAAGACACGAAAAACTTCCTCAACGGATTATTCGCTGCTTAAGTAGTTATCCCAAAAACTTGCACAATCTGCCCAAAGCGGAGACTACATTTAGTCTGGCACACAATTCAAATTAATCGATTGGCTACTCGTTTACAATAATTTCTCCTGATCAATTTCAACGATGTAATGAGAACAACATATTCGTACATTCTAGTCCATCGAAAGACTTGAAAAAAAACAGGCTATTTTATGCGAAACAACAGCAGCAGTAATATTTCTAAATATTTCTCACATAACATAACGAGGTCACTGACGCCATGGCAATCTCATGGTCGGACTCAAGTCCTTCTAAGCGCATGCCTGATCAGTAACGTCCTGAGAAATTTTCATTCTACTTGGCCGAATGTATCTCACAATGACCTGTGATGATGAGCTGATGTGAGTCGAAACTAGGCGTTGTTGGCGACGATTGTTCCTCGACTGATGTACCGAGCCGCTCATTGGCTGAAACCAGATGAGTGTCCGCTTCACGAAGTGGTGCATCACTTTAGTCGGACTAGTGCACCAAGCTTGTTTTCACTTCTAACGAGACTTGTCATAGCGCATTTGCGTGTGAACTGATTGACACAAAACGTTTGTTTTCCCTACCGCAGGCACACGCTTAGTAGTTTTCACGTGAAAAGTTGGCATGTCAGTGAAAGGGTGTCTGGAAATCTGGGATCAATCTCTTACTAGTGGTCATGTCCTCCTCGGTGGCTATCAGTTAGACCTGGTTCCAAAAACTCTTCCAAAGCACACGATCGGTTTCGCTCGTCTCTGGGCTCACCAGGTAGGCCCATTTTTCGTCAGAGTTTAGGCTCAACTTACATTCTGTCTGAGCCCAAACTGTACGCGATCCGTGAAATGCACTCATTCACAAACTAATTTGGTTGTAATAAGAGGCACAACTGAAAGAAAGATTCAGCTGGGATTAATCTGCATCTGCTTGCAAACCGACGGTCACAAAGGCTAGTGGACAGGACTGGCCTGATTTCATCCGATAAACAGCTCGGCTATCCGTTCAAAAACCATCGGTTGCAACCACGTCTAATTTAGTTTCGTTATTTCGGGTCAGTGAGGGGTGCAATCGTTCAAGAATACTGAAAATTACTCAGAGCATTTTTGATCCATTAGTCGGAAGTGGACCATGCGCTTGGAAAGACCTGAACATGCATCCAAGATTTCGATGGTTTTTCACCCGCTCACCCAATGTGAGACCAACTCAGGGACCTTTTTTCCCGTCCAAGTTATTCGGTTTCACTTGTTTTTCGCGAGAGATATTTTATAAACCGAATCCACCGCACAAATGTGTTGTCCTATAGAGTCTAGGCAATGAACGAATGAAACAAAACGTTTCTACGTTTTTTTTGTGTGGAATCGTCTACAACTATTACAACAGAGAGTAAACACCTTCATTGTACATACTTTTGAGGCACTGGGCTGTCCTATCAAGCGGAAGGGACAATTTCCGGTTCCGCGACCGTTTCCCCCAACAAGGGAAATAAAAACCGCAACTTTTTGGGAAGGAATGTCACACTGATCAACTGCTCAACATCCGCATTGTCATTTTCTGATTTGCCGGCGATCGTCTACTCCTCTGCAGCAAAATTAAATGTGCAGGTTTTGTGAGCATTAATCAAAATGTTGGATAACCGGGCCTACTAGACATGTGACCAGTGGGACTGTAGATCAGCTGGACGATACTAACGAACGCACGTACCCCGTGGAATCTTTCAGACTGTTTGATTTGCTATAAATAACGGTCACTTGTCTGCTGGCTTCCGGAACATCTGTTGGAAATGCTACTAGGTTCTCCACGGTGGACAAAGAACCCTGAAACCTTTCAGCAAATTCCGCTCACTAATATAAGTTCTCATCCTGCTAACAGGACAATACAGTTAGTAGACAATGAAGGAGTTTGTTTGATTTAAAAAACGTTGTTCCAAACTAACGGCAGCCGAACAGGTTATTGTCTTCTGCATGATCATTGAAATACAGTAGGCCCCATAATGTCATATGGCTCCGGTGTTGAAGTTTCGTGATAGCTCGACATAACTCATGCTAGAATAAATGTTCCATTTCACCAAGCAGCACTGCCTGTAAGATGAAGAGACCGAAAAACGTAGTGACGTATTATGCGTCATTACGGGTTGAAATTTGGCATGATTAAACGCAGTCTAGAGCTCAAACAACCGATATGCAAAAATAATGCGCGAATTGTGTCCCGCTTTGTCCAACATGACGGTCTCAGCAAATCACCGATGAGGTCAGTGAAAAGTCTCCAGTCATCACAAATTAGCAGCTACACCGTCCGTTTTGTAACAGGAGTTTCGTGATTACTGCGGAAGAAGCTAATAAATACAATTTTTCAACACTCCAGGTTGTTCTCGGTCCTCCAGAAGTTTCCCTTCTGACGAGGTTCCGTTGTATACATAGTTTGTGCCTATATATGTATGTCGCTTATGTTGTAAAGGAGACACCGTCTAATACTCAGGGTACATTGTACAACGTACATGGTATATCTCATTTCGTGCGCTGTATCGTTCAGCCGTAACACTTTTTTGGTGCCTAGCTGCCATTCCACCCGAAGGCTGGGATACTGCCAGGTTGTCCAAGCCTACACAGGGGAAGTTGAGAGGCAGAGGCCGGGTTCGAACCACGGACCCCGCGCTCTAACCACTGAGCCATCTCGAGCTGTATATTTAATACTGTTTACCGCAAACTACTAGTTAATTATTGTGTATTGTTTAGCAATTTATTTCGCATACTGCATACTGTATATGATGTATTGTATATTGTATCCTGTATAATGCATTCAAATATTTTGTTTTGGATACTTTTTATTATATTTTACGTTTACATTGCATTTATTGCATTTATTGTGTATTATTACTGAAAAGTGTAACAAACTTGTCTGGTGAGTAATTCTGATGAAACTGTTGGGAAAAACCGTAATTTGACTTCGACTGTGGATGAACCACGTGACCAAATCGGAAAAGGCTGTGTGCTTGTTCATGTGACATGTGCCAAACGCTTGTGACAACAAAGCAGTCGGAATTATTCGAATTTTGTACTTGAGCAGTCATGTTACCTGTAAAATGTCTACTGTTCTTATACGATAGTAATATTATTCCCTCTCTATATATAAAACACCCAATGACATCATTCATCTGTCTTTTGAGAACGAAGCGTTCGTAGGACCTGATACGATAGTTCGTGGCTAAATAGCTGTACACCAGATTGCAACTGAAGGTGTTTGATTTCTCAAACCATTCACGTCAAACTCACAAAAACACGGCAAAGCAATCAACCTAATCAAATTGTAAGACGACAGTTTTCTCCAGAAAGGTCAAAATATTCTTTATAACTGACTTGATACAAGAGTGAGCATATTTGCCTGTTCAGAATTGAAAATTCATATGCGTGGGGTACCGGAACACTCTCCTCTCGCATGTCAGATGTCTGGAGCTCTAATCAGAGAGAAATTCGAGTCCAGTGCCCCCACCCCCGCTTTGAAGTGGACTCGTCAGAATGGTTGCGCCAGGCGGACAAGTGTTCAAACGAAAGTGGTGTGAGCGTGAAGTCTACAAGCCCAGCAACGACCCACAATTAAGGCAGCCTATAATTGACGTTGGTATATGGTCACCTCCCTGTAGACATCCGATCTCAGGAGCCTTGTTTTAAGTTAAAGCAGTGGTTATAAACTGAGAGGTTCTACAAAATATTTGGACAGCTTGAAACTTTTCACCTTACGGAAGTTTAAAATACCAGGAGTTATACCGCCCTGAGGACAACTAGTGCTGTCGATGTGTTCGGTCCAGGAGAGGACGTTGCGTAATCCCGGCGAGGTGTCTTTCCAGATGCCACTCCACTAAAATGACATGTGAAGTTCACAGAGCGTCGAAAGTTTAACTAACTTCAAGCATTCTGTCAGATGTTCTCTGGACACATCTGGCAGGAACCACTGTTCAGCAATAAACGTTGGATAGATTCTTGAAGGAATGGCCCCATCCACGTTTCACAATGAATGCAGCCCATCGGGTGGATGTGACAGCTGGATGTTCAGGTACGGATGTGCACTGCTCATAAAGACACCGAGTAATTTCTGATAAAGTGACCCTCTCCTCGGAAAAGCATTCTTGCGGGTCACAGAACTCCCCCCCCCCAGCAATAAGGCTTTCTTCTCGTAAATTGGATGATTAACCTAAACCGTAAAAACTTGTAAAAACTTGTAGCCTGATTTATACAATTTCATAACTCAGGGTTCTCGCGCATCAACGACTGGTCGTTGGCCCCTGTCAACAATAGTAACATTACGAACAAGGAACTATTATGTGACCTAGCTAAAGGTCGTCGAGAAAAACGATTGACGGTTCCTTACTATGAAAACATTCCAGTCAGAAAAAACATAACAAATAAATTTTTGAAAATACTCTCATTTGCATACGACTTTGGTCTTGACAGGGTCCAGATTTACTTGTTTGTGATGGTCCGCTTCAAGTGAGTGTGCTGCGCCGAGCCGCCTCATGGTTCAATTCGTACGATATCCAAGATATCGCAACACACTGTTGTTTAAAAGTAACACACTACTCATAATGTTGCTGAAAATTTCTTCAGATCTAACGGCCGGTTTTCCTTTCTTGCGGCTAATCAGATATGCGCAGTCCCGAGTTTCTGTCAACTTTATGTTCCACTTGAATTGGTCATGGATTGTCGAAGAATTTTCATCAATCTTACAAGTAGTATGTTACGTCTATACAATGCATTGCGACGCCGGCGTATCCTGCCATCTGAAACATGAGGTGGTCTGGAGCAGCACATTCAGTCAAAGAGGAACATCATAAACGGGCTATTCAGTTTGGCCTCCGTGGAATCCAAACTGCAATGCAGATAAGTGTAGTTTGTAAATCCCACTTCATTTTTGATACATTCATTTTACCTCTGTTCATTAAAAAAAACCAAAG
Source organism: Opisthorchis felineus (assembly GCA_004794785.1). Classification (NCBI taxonomy): domain Eukaryota; kingdom Metazoa; phylum Platyhelminthes; class Trematoda; order Opisthorchiida; family Opisthorchiidae; genus Opisthorchis; species Opisthorchis felineus. The sequence goes on from SJOL01006726.1 coordinate 414,710, forward strand.
AATGCCTTCAAGGCACACTGTTGGTCAGTTGGTTGTGGTTTCTACAATGGATTGCTCTCCGGTCTGCACTTCCTCGGATTATCCCAGTCCTTCATGGTGGTTTTCCATGCAACTTATCGCGTCGTTGGACACAGGCAAGCTCATCAAAACTGTACGAGACTTCCCTACAGCTCGTAGTGTACACTGTACGGATCGAAATTATTCGCAATTAGGACTACGTAAGCTTTAAAATAGCAGCCTTTGTCAAAATTTTCTCGTCTGACGCTGATTTGGGAGGTATACCATGGCTACAAACAAGTAGGTCTAACAAGGTTCAGATTTTCAACGGTGAAAGATGCACGCCAAGTACGATGTTTCACCGGACAAAATGTTCTTGGGCATTATGGTTTGCACTTTAATGCACGTAGAGGAGGTTCACAATGTCAGATCCACGAGTTGAACTATTCCTGTCCCCAACTGGTAGACTGTGCAGGCCTAAGTCCGGTTGCGCCCTCGTAGTGGTTCACTGGAACTGAAGCTAGTTCTAGGGTCAAAATCGATGAAGTTTGAATTGGTACTCGTGAATGCCATCCGGAGTGAACAACCAAAGCTATAAATTTCAACCTGAATGCTGCAGTCTTCTGGGGAGCATCCACCGTCTCGTGATCCAAATAAATCTTTTTGAAGGTAGTTAAGGAAATTGCAGAATTTACGTCCACATCACTCATATTTGAACAGTCTTCCTCCTGTCTTGGTGCAGTTATCTGCATGAGTCCACACCAGACGGCTAAAGCACATCTGAAATGCGAGGCGAGCGTGTTACCACCACTTAACCAGCCGTCACGAAGAGACTGGAAATTGCCGTGGTGTGACGGTTTGCGCACCTCAGCGACCCATTGAGTTAAACTGGGGGCGTCCCCGCGACAGAGTCTCTCATACCAGGTTGGTCAATAGTTAGAGGTCTGACAAACACACTCTCCTGGTCCTCCAGGCTGGTGTTTGGAACACGTGGCGACTTGTTCCATAGAAATGGCAATGCATTTGCGTTTCCCGCCAAACACCGCTGCCTTTCAGTTAGGCTTTTGAGCCAAAGGCTGTGGTTTAGGACCCCAGTCGTCCTCCTGTCTAGGTGTGAGCGCCCCGAGAGTATCCCAGCCCACAAAAAACCACCTTTAACAATAAACTCGTACCATATCGGCCGTCATGTGGTGCCATCTGCCGGGTTGCCTTACTCGCTGCATACAGCACGGCGGCTAAGAGAAAACAGGCAACTGCTGACACCTCCCTTCTTTGTACGGCGGCGAAGCATCAGCGTTGAACGCTGATGTCATGCTGTCAATGATGTTGATGATCACTCCACCATGCACACTAGACGCATCTGAATTTTCACGTGTTCACGCGCGAAATTAATTCGAAATCGCACCGTTTAACACTCTCTTGGAGAACACTACTTTCTGCGCCACTTCCTTGTGGGAAAAACATTGGGTTAAAATTCGCTGATTAAATCATGCAGTACTGTTCACGGTCGGTTTGGAGGCATCAAAATATACTATTTTGTTTCACAAACTTATTCGGTGAATGAACAGGTTGCCGGTGAATCCCTGCCAATCAGCTTTAGAATAGAAGTTCATGTTGTCCTACAAACCCGTCAGTAATTAGAACACCAGTCAGGTTTTACGGTTTTTGTTACATCTAACTGCTGTCTCTGCTCCAATGCATTAGTGCCGGAAAAAGACTCGCAAACAAAGAACACAACAGTTTCATTGCAAACAAGCGAGTGCCAAATTAACAATGGCCTCGCGCTATTTAAAGGGCACTTTTGACATTGATCCAGGCTGTCTGATTGGCGTTTAGTGAACACCCATCAACATCGACCGTGCTTCTATGAAATGCCTGAACACTGATTATAATCGGTCGTGATTCTGTGGCGTGCCTGAACACTCATCGGCTTTTTCTGAATTGATTGAGTGATTGACCGGCCTGAGTGCTTGTCGGCTTCCCTGTTGAGATTTTGGTGGAGTTTTAAGGTCTCAGTAGGTTCCGGGCATTCTGGGATAATTTTCAGGAATCTGATCTTCCTGACAGTTTTACTTCAGGCTTGGCATTGATTGTAACTGGCAACCTTGAAGTCGTTCAGTAGAACATCTTCACAAAGGATTTGGTACTGGACCGTTGAATGGTAGTCGCCAGAGTATGTGTTGGTTACATCAACTTTATGTGTCACAACAGGTGGCCAAAACAAGAAGCCGCACAGAAACCTGCACTTGCCTTTCGCCCCATTCCTATATTTCTTCCTTCCGACTTCTGATGGAAGAGGATCTTTCGACTAGATTGACCCAGCGTGAGTAGATTCCCTGCAAACTGCAGAATATTGACGCGTCAAACTCAGTGAACTGACCCTTCCTCCGGCATAATTGCACCAGAGCAGTCGAAATACGATTCTCCTCGTAGTTTATTCAACGAGTTTGATTTTGGAATTCTGCTACATCGTTTGGGTACTATTTACAGTGCACGAGGGAACGCCTACCTCTTTGGACTAAAACGAAGTAAACAATGTTCACATAGACTAATGCACCATCAGAAAGCTTTGGAAGGGGCGAGATGGTGGATTTCTCTCTTATCCGAGGTCGTACTGAGTGCCTGTGTAAGCGCGCAGACGTTGGTTGCCGTGTAAATTGAACATCTGTCGGAGTCATGCTTCCAAGTCCAATGGGATCAGTGTTTGCATTACACACGACGAACACCTTCCTTGTTGGAAATTTCTTCCGTGATCTAAACACCTACTGTATTGACATTTTCAACAGTCTGTTCCAAGGAAACTTCACGTGGAAAGGAATTCACTCACGTTGGAGGAATCAAGGAACCAACTGGGGCTTATCATGCGGGTACAGTCCCCCAGTTTCCGTCGGTCTTATGTTTTGCGTGAACCCAAATTGAAGGGATTTCGATAAATACTCTCATTTGCACACGAATTTGGTTTTGAAAGGAGGCTAAACTTCTCAACCTCTCGTTTATGATGATCGACTTCAAGATCAGCGCTCAAGTGCTCTCGATGCTGACAAGCCCCAACCAGGAACAGAAAATACACAATACTATGTTAGATGTGACGAGTGAAATTCTATCAAATAAATTTTTCTAAACACGATTGTGGTGCGATAGTAAATAAAATCCGACAAATAAACGGCTCATCGCCATCGTTTTAGCAAATATTAGACGTAACGGTGCATTGTAATGGAGGATACTTTCCCCAACCTCAGTCACCGTGATTTGATGGTGCAACATGATCCTAAGGGATCTGTTGCTTTGTGGTGCGAATTCAAGAACACAGTTCAGTTGCAACTCAGGAAGATCTATATGATTCATTGTTGTGGAATATGGGCAGCTCGGGTGCGCACCTTGGTTGTTGGTGTGTTCGCCAAGCTTGGCGGTTGGATTGAATCACCAATCGAGGTGGCATCGTCAGTCATCAACTCCGAACTGACGGAGTCACCCGATTGGTGATGGAACGTTTACAATCTATCTGGAAAGCTCGGAAAAAGAGACCAACAACCGAAAAAATGTGAACACCATCCTGGTTATTTCAGCAGGTTCAATGTTCATCCGTCACCTGAGGATTCGAACCCAAATCACGTGTGTAGAAAACTGCCCTGACTAGAAAGACCATATGTTGCTAATCAGAACAAAGCGATCAGATCCCTAAAATGCATAAAAATTTGCGACAACTGATGAAATGCTAAGGATGAATCATCGAGAATTCTACAGTCTGAAGAAATAAAAAGGCAAGTTCGCATTTCCGTCGAAGTTCGCACCACCACTCTAGCCGTTCCAGCTGTTCTCTTTCTAACCCGTACCATATATAACAACCTTCGTAACAACTAATGATTCGGTTAACCCAACTTTCGCGTCTTTTGAGCAAGGCAGATTGACAGTTTATTTCAAATTTATTTCAAACTGCGAACCGGATTTTTATCCAGTTGTTAAGCTGTAAGCATCTCAGATGCTTGAAAACAGGTTTCAGACTTCCACGTCACTGTTCAATTATCAATTCTTCAAAGTAGTGCATTTGGATAGGTCCATTTTGTCAGGGTCAAGTTCACTGCGTGACAGCTTCTCGTAGATATGTTACTGAAATGTTGTAAGTAGCCAAGTGAACCTCAGTTTCGGTATCTCAAATCCTTGTGGAAAAAAAAGCATTCATCTCTTTAGTTAAGTATTTTGGGCCACGAATTTCGGTATTGGGGAGGCTAAATCACTCTCCTCTTGGCTGTTGTCTGGCTGTGTCCCTAGATAAGGAGGTCTTAAAGCAAAGATCCTCATTCCCTGAAGTGACGTTTGGGAGCTCAGTTACAGAGTAGTAAATTCAGAAATGTTGGAAAACCAGAGGTTTCCGAAACTTCTTTAATAAAATCGTTACGAGTTCCTGTGCGTCTAGCCATTTATTCATGGAAAACAAAAACTGAGTGAATACCAATACGAAATTCAAATTGGGCAGAGTCGTCACCCAGGAAAGTTGAAAAACCATACAAATAAATGAGAAACCACACGGTGAATTCCAAACTAACATGTCGTGGACCATAAAATTTGTAGGCACTGCAAACGGAAGCAATCAGGTTGCGACATTCTGTGACTTCAAAATGAACTGAAATGCCGGACTGGTTTGGAAAGATTCCACACAGCTCTCATCAGGTCTGCTGCTTACTGTGGGACTTTATCTCACCAATAACCCGTTTTTTTACTGACCGTCCGTAAAAAGGATGTTCTGGTCCTCCATTTGCGTGCCTACGGACCTTTCCTTACACAACATAGTTAATGCATTTTTGACGAACGTTGCAGTTTGTTCTTGATTGGTTAGGTTAATTCGATATTACGGAAATATAGGCACATATAGTACGTCCTCTCTGGTACGAACTCGAAAAATCAGGCGTGCTCGGTCGTAATGAATGAGCGGTCGTATGATGGAGGGACTTGCAAATGCCGTACACAACCAGACGGCATAAGTGAGGGGATGGTTATAGGAAATACTGCGAAAGAGACTAACTGTCCAAGAAGACGCATACTTGTCGACAACTGACGATTAAAACAAAATCATGCTGACGTGGTCAAAAGAGTCCTGCTCTAATGCAATATCGTAAGCATAATTCTGTGTTTTGCGCGATAATGTATGCCAATTCACATAAACAAAGTCTTGCAACAGCAGTGTATGGACGCTTGTTACGAGATAACATCGGCACAGGGAAAATCGCGTCGACGTACCGTATTTTAGGACCAGCGTCAATCCACTGTTCTGGCTGTTGTGCTCTGGTTGGTCTGAGTTCCGAATGAACTAGCTGCGGGAATGTAAGTTCACAGAATCGACCACATCAGTGGTTAGTAAGGACTGTCAGCCATGAGGTCCAAACATATGTGACACTTCTACTTAAGTGAATGCCCCGATCCATATTGGTGTCTTCCAGCTCTTTGTATAGTTTTCCTAGAGACGTCTCTTCAAAATGGCCACACCAAATCTGTTTATTACGGGCTAAACCCCGTTGTTCCATCCCCTTATTCTGCGCCCAGTCGTCACACCGGGCTTCAACAATGTAGAAGGATAGGAGGCTAGTACGGTAGTGCGCACGACGTAACCAGATATGTCAACATGTCTTAAAGCTTACTTGGAGAACTTAGTAGGGTTTCGCAATTTTTAAAATGATTTAGCGTAGTTCACTTCTTGTTAATTTTCTGGGTATCTTCCAGGCAATTCTGTAAATGGGCCTCCGCTAGCCCGTCGAGTAGATGACCCATGTCCCGGACTCTGAATGTCTTACCGGCCAATTGCTATTCATTGGATCCCTGAAACCCATGATTTGAGGAGCTAGTCAACACGTACGACCACGTGGTATGGACCTCGTGATTGAAGGATGATTGACACTCTGTCCTGTCTAAGTGCGAGTTAATCACACTGCTGACCAGCCGCTTGTGGTCGAAAGTTTAAGCTTTCAAACTACTCACTGGAAGATCGCGGGTTCTAGACTCTGAAGTTTCATAAGATGTACACTGCTGATGATTCCAAATAGTGAATGAACCAGTTTACAGTGCTTCTCAAAGGGCGAAGTCTCCATCAAAACCTTTGGCTATCTAAAAGTTTCCCAAGCTTCTGTACATCCGACTTCGCTCATTTCTCCTGCTTTTTAGACTGTTTACTACTGTTCAGCTTACTTTCGCGCCATGGTTTCCCTCCAAGATGAATCCACAATGTGTATTGCTATACTGTTGGGTTTCATACCTTACATGACCGGGCATTGTCAGCATTTTGCCAAAGTCGTAATCGTTCAGCCTGAAGTCCACCTGGTGAATAGGATGACCTATCAATGAATGTTATCTGTTTCGGTTGTTGAACTAAACGTCTGCACATGATGTATCATATTATTATTCCTAGGTAGACTGGAGTTTGAGCAGACACTGATCAATACTTGGAAGTGCTGACTCAAATTTGGCAGTAAATCCCACTTTTCTGCATTCTACTAAACGATGAGCTGTTGTAACATCTTGTTCTCACCGTTTATGCAGTGTCGGCTGGTGGAAGGTGGTCCACTGGTCCACTGGCACAGCGCGATCGGGTTGGACAGAGTTGAAAACGCATGTACCTACAAAAACTTACAATTTTAAGTGAAGGTCGAAGGAAAAAATATATCTTACCTCATTGTTTCAAACGCGTGTGACCTTAGAGGGCAATCAAATACAGCAAAGTTAATGAGCTAACCATGCGAAATGTTCAACTTCCCTTCCATGGGGCTTCAGGCTGCAAAGTTTTACGTGGATTTCTATAGAAAAATCTTGGCGATAATCACAGAATGACACTAACCTCAGCATAGCATAAAATGCCAACTTGTGGTTAGGTGGACTTTGGCATCGTTCTTTATCTGACAGCTCTATTGGGTGTCATCCGTCTTTCTTTTCAGGCCAGATAACGTGCCCTCTCAAATCATTTTCTTGAGTGAATACCAAGGTTGATCCAAAATACTGTTTGCTCGATCGTTCTAAACCAGATGCCTAAGCGTGCCATCGTTGTTACGTCTAACTTCACTGTGCCACCTTACAGTCACTCTGCGGCAAGATGGCAAGCGAACATGGAGCTTGACCGTGTGGACAATCTATGGCGGTTGAAAAATCGAGCTTTTGCATAGCACTCGCATCCTTTTATGCTCCATGCATCGTTTGGAAACAAAACTCGATATATAGAAAGCCTAGCTGCTTGACCGATTCAACGGGCCTTATTCCGGTTGACCGAAATTTACTGCTAAATACAGTTATCTACTTTAAAGATACTCTAAACGAGGTACTTGCCATCCGTTTTAGAAGCCAAATGGCATGGCGGGAACAATCATCAGTAACTGATACGACCGGCAAACTGATACTGTTTTATCCTTATTGGGATTCATCAGTGTGCATTTCATAAAAATTCAAAGAGTTTGAAATCCGCGACTTTTCGCCTGTGGTTGAAAGTAAAGCCATCCAGCAGTGTGATTAACTCTCACACAGACAGCTCTGTGGAAGAGGGCAGGATCAGGAGACACACAGCTACCTTGGATGTTAAGATCGCTTGAACCAGGTTTTGAATATACGCAGTCGGGCGTCACAGACAACACAGCCACCATTGGCATATCAAGATATCTGCAGGTTTTAGCGGAAATCCATGAAAGGTACACAACATTTTGAACGCAGTGCTGGGTGACCGATGCATAGTTTACACATTTACTGCGCAGGAAAGGTAGTGCTTTGGTCACTCAGTGTACACGGAGAAGAACCGGTTCGTATCGTGTTCACAATGCAGCAGGAATTTAAATGTGTGCCAGCAGCTGGTGATGTAGGCGTAGTTCTTGCGGGTAATGTATGCACACCATACACACTAGATCCATGTAACACTGTGGTCAGAAACTAATCACTCTGCAAATACCTAAACAGTAGACTGAATTTACGATTCTTGAAGTAAGTTTGTAGCCAAAATCTCTGAAGTGACGCTTTTCTGACAGAATTTTTTGTTGGTGGCTGGTCAGGTGGCCGTTCGTCGAGCACGGCAGTCAGCCTGTAAAACGTTCGTAAACAATCGAGGTGACTTTCCCAGTGCGTTCACTGCCAAGCTCGAAAAACAGATCATTGACCGCACCAGAGTTACCAACATTCCGAATTTTTCGCACTTCTGCGTGAAATATCCTGGTTCCATTACATTTCGCACACTCAGTGAATTCGTTGTTCGTGTTACCTCTCAATTACTGTTCACTTGCTGTTTGATCAGAAAAAGCTGCCGATAGAACTGACTACTTTCCCTCATGGCCAGTAAGTAGTTAAACATTTTGTGGCCACCCGTGAAATTGAAAAAAATCGAGGAGAAGTAAATGGAGTGCTTTTAAGTAAGGGCCACCTGACAACTTCGAAAATTCTGCAAAGATTAGGCGGAACAGTTATATTTGCTCAAATGATCAATTTCAGATCAATCACTTGCGAGACCTAACAACACATCGACAGAATTACTACATTTTGTGTAATTTCGTGACATCTTGTATGTTGGTCTTTTACTAACATGAAATCGCGTCAGGGTAGGAGGACCGTTCAAATCAGTGTGGTGTCAACGCGAATTTAACAAATCCCCTAACCCACCAAGTTTTGAGCGTCCAAGGCTCTATCTGACTGGAAAGCCCTGACGGGCAAGTCCATCGATCGACGCAACCAGGACAGTTACTGGGTCGTCGTTCAAGCCGTCGGGCAAACCAGTCACATCGCTCAGGCATAAACACGTTTGTCTGTTCACACTTGATAATTCAGGTACATCCAGTGTGCGCTGGTGTAGTAGTATTACACTCATCTTGCATGTCGGATGCCCGGAGTTCAGACACTGATCAGCACGGCCAAGGATTCGCACTGCTGACGAGCTGTAATAAGAGCGGAACTCGAGTACTTCCTATCTTTGGTGCGGAGTCATCAGATTAACTGCGCCGTGAAAGAAGGGAGACTTTTCAAACGTAAATTCTACATTCAGTCAACAACAACAAACAAATATGAGGCGGACAAAGAGAACGCGCAAAGCCTGAAGACCAAATTCCATGGAGCCAGATTGAAAAGGTGTAAGACGCCGACTTCAGGACAATGGTGCCATAAGTTATAAGAGGGAGTAGGTTAAATTTCGAGGCAAATACTGTGATGCGAGGTGAGATGGATAAAAACGTTAAATTCTGTAGGCTGCATTTGCGAAGAGACCAAGGTTTTTCTGCATGTTTGTTAACCATAAAGGACGGTTCTGGTTGGAAGCTTCCATTAGCAGTGGCTTCCGCTTGGTCAAAAACTAAGCTTACATTTCAAAAATACAATATCTGAAAAGAATCTGATGTGCCGGTACAAATTGCAGCAACCAGAATATGCTCAGCTAAGAAGGTTTTGATGCTCTACAGATTCCACAAAAAGCCAGTTGGGCGTTTTTGAAGGTCCCCGACAAAATAGGTGGCATTTGTGCCAACCGATATATACCTCTTTATATGCACACTCGTGAAGATACACAGAGTCTTAAGTGGGTATATTATGCAAACCAACCTTCAATGGTGACGTTAGTATTTGCGGCTGTCCGAATAGCTACGCTGGGACAGAACTTGTATGTCGCCTGAAAGTTATGCTTATCTGTCGGATGACAAGAAGCCCTCCGCCGTAATTCAAACACACTTCACCCCGTGCTCTGCGTGATCAAAAAAGGATACGGCTTTCAGACATACATCGGGAGTGTCTTCGAGCGTGCACTTAGTGATTCAGTAAGACGACATACACAGAAAACTCTTGCCCAAAAATGCAAAACCAGCTTCAACGGACAGTCATTTTTGTTTAGGCTCAAACGCCGAAAAATACCTTGTTTAAAGTTAGCCAGTCATATGAGTTTATCTGAAACATTTTAGAGTTATGATAAGGCTCCTTTTTAAATGCGGCAGATTCAACTGAATCTTACACTAATTTGTGATTCCGGTCTTGAAAGACCTATTCAATGGTCGGGTGGCTTTAGTGACCGATTGTTGTTGGCTACCTCAAAGCAAGCAACTTTCAGCCTGTGGTAATTTGGATTTTCAATGCACCTGACTGAAACTAGGTGGGAAAGTGAAAAATATCATTTTGTCCTCAAAATTTGTTGCTTGCTTGATGGTATGTTTATACATGATGTCCAGAGTCCCTTGTCTTCAATGGTCACAAAAGTTTTAATTATGCTGCAGCAAATAACCCATTGGAAAAGTTGTCCTAATCTATTGTGCTATCTACTGTAAGATGGAAGGAATGTCCCTTGTCGCATCAGCGTTGGATTCAACGGTTCACTAAAAGTCACCCCTTACAAGCACGTTTTCCTGCCACTACAGCTCGTCTGCGAGAAAACCGCTCCAAAAACAGTCATCAGGCCGAGGTGACAGCCTCTATAACGGCCCGTTATTTCCAGCATAAACGAGAGATTGGCAGTGTTGTGGAATATAGGTAGCTCGGGTGCGCTTCTTGGTTGTTGGTCTGTTCGCCGAGCTTGGCAGTTTGATTGCAAACGTTTCATCACCAATCGAGGTGACATCATCAGTGCGGGGTTCAGTGGGTCTCAACCACTCAACCCCGCACTGACGATGTCACCTCGATTGGTGATGAAACGTTTGCAATCCAACTGCCAAGCTCGGCGAACAGACCAACAACCAGATAAACGAGAGACTCAGCTGGGTTCCATGTGAGTCTCCGCAAAATCAAATTTGTTTGCAAATGAGTGTACTTCGCTAATTTCGTGCAATTTGGGTTCAAGTAGAAGGTAAGGTTGACAGAAAATCTGGGACTGCGCCTACCTAATGAGCCCCAAGAAGGGTGAAACCGGTCGTAGTCTGTCGAAGAATTTTCAGCAAAATTATGAGTAGTGTATTATGTCAAACTTGTTATGTTTCTTGTGAAAAACGTTCGTGTCAACTCAGAACAGAATTACCCAATATTTGGTATCTCTAAGAATCCTCTGATGTTCCTACAAGATGGTTGTCAACCTTCTATTTAAACTGGATGTAACTGTGACACATCCGATTAAAATCTACGATTGCATCCGTGATTAAATGTGCTCCTTTCATTTTCTACGACATGATTGGGACACAAAGAGGCCTATGTACGGAACGACATGCTTCTATTTAAGGTGTTAACGACCTCCTTCCACTAGAATGCTATACCAGTTAACATCAGTTACTTCAATGTGAGGTGAGTTTTGGTTTAATATCCATTAGAAACGACTCATAATTTCCAACCCGGACTACATATTTGAGCGGTCCCTCCACGGGGCGCGGCTTTACAAAAAGCGAGGTCTAACGTACACGCTTTGTCACGGTTATTTCAACAAAATGCTCAATCTCAAGAACACCACGTCATTAGTTACTTGCCTGTATATGCACTGATTAGTTGGGGGGACGGCGCCGTTATTTGCGAAAAGATGCTTTTGAACGTGTATAGTGCGTTTATTACACAGAATATCCTTCCACTGTTAAAAATCATCCAAAATAAAATCCATGTTGGTTCCGCCGATATTTATACAAAGACGTGTCACGCGCTGGTATTGTTCGAGCTGCATTTCGTTGAACAAATGGTGGAAGGTCTTGAGTTTCTTGTCTTTCGAGCTGCTCTACCTCTATGCCTGGCCATGTATCCGCGTAGTAATAGTACCTGGATTCTGAGCGGGTGAAAATCAGTAAGAGTAGCAACGGCTTGAGAAGCAATGCCGGCATCATTATGGGGCACGT
>SJOL01006726.1:446664-461740 GCA_004794785.1 Opisthorchis felineus
TGGTCATCACTAAACCAGCACGGGCAGGGAGGCACAGTTACTATGCTTTTTTGGGGAGAACATCGAGCAAGATCAGGTCGGTAGGAGTTGAAGGTGGCGGGCAAAAACTAAGTGAGGGGGCAAAAAAGGAGGCTTCCTGTTTGACACATGACAAGAGAAGTGTAAATGGTTTAAAATGAGGAACCAGAACATCAGATCTGGTAAAGCAGCAGAGTTGGCGTCATCCAGCCGGTCAAGTTGAACTAAAACTTTAAACCACCGCTGACGCCTCGTGGCCTTGGACTGTTTTGCTTATGGCCAGGGTCACAAAAAGCGTAAGTGGGGATGATGAAGTGGAGGGATTAGCAAAGCGTATAGATGGTAACAGGAACCTCAGGATCATAGTGTACAGTGAGACTGTAGAGACTCACTGGTGTCGCTGTTGTGGAGCCGGTCATAATAGTTCCCTGGAAGAGTGAGATGGTACCAACACACGAGCCAGAACGGGAGCTGTATAGAAAATTATTGATTTCTTGTTGGCAGCACATACTGAAAATCCACCGAAATGTTTAAATTCGAACGACAGGTTCAGCAGTTTGGAATGAACATATCATGCAGGCAGCTGGGGCTTATTCGTATTTGCAGGTAATAGAACGAGTGGGCGGGAAGGTACAGTCGAGAATTGGAAGGAAATAGTTGCGGGTGTGCTATCAAACTGGGTATGGCAGTGCCGTGCCATCATTGGCCCGATATACTTCGGTTTTCGGACAGCCCCGTAACGTACGTCACATAAAAGGTCATTGGGTCGGGATGTGCAATTCTCCGAGCAGCGGGATCTTTTAGGGTTTTTTCGGTCCAGTTGGGGATCCCTGTGGAAGTAGATTCATAGGCCAGGTGGAGTGGATAACAGCCAACCAGGTCGTACATACCTGATATTGTCGAAGTTCAAAGCTTGGGTTGATTTCCCAACTTGTAGGGAGCATGCCGATTGATGCATGATCGGGTGGTTACAACCTGAACGCGACGGGCAACAACACAACGGAGAGGAAGTTACAACCAAAGAGGCGTGCTTATTACGTGACAAGTCACCGCAGTTTTCGGAACCAAAAAAACGATGACAATGAGCATGAGGTACGACCAGTTCAAAGATGAAGCCGGCCGGCCTGAACTAAAACTGAAAACCATTGCTGGCCATGAGTGGCTTTGGGCGGTCAAGTAAATTGCTAGGGTCACAAAAAGCAAGGTGGAGGTGGAGACCGAAGAATTCGACCTGGATACAGATTACAAGTTTTGTTTCAAAAATATGGTTTAAATTGAAACTGAGTAGAGTCACTGGTATCATTGTTGTGGGGACGTCAGGTGTGAAGGATAGTTTTGATGGGGAGATAGTGCCAATGCATAAGGGCAAAAGAACACCGCAAATGAAATTAAACTTATGGAAGATGCAAACCGAAATTGCGTCAGGAAACTAGGTTGGTTAAATCCGAACGATAGGTTCAGCGGTTTAGAACAAGGCGGTTGAGCCGAGGTGAAAAATTTGTTTGTAGTTGCGATTATAGGCTCGAGTGGGCAAGAGGCTGCGGTCGAGATTCAAAAGAAAGTAGTTGCGGGAGTGCCATCAGACTGGGAATGGTAGTGCCATGCCACCATTGCACTGATATACTTCGGTTTCCGGACAGCCCCGTAACGGTCGTCAAGGTTGCCGCAATCGGACAGGGGATACGCATTTATGTGACAGCCGGATCTGAGTTAGACGAGGAGATTGACACAGACAGAGTCAGGACGATGCAGAGTCACGGAAAATTTTCAAGCAGTAGAAGGACCATGTGAGTGTGGACCGCGGACAACCCAGATTGAAGGAATAGCGGTTGTACGGGGAGTTTTCGCAACTACAGCCGAAGTTTGAAGCTTGGGACGAGGGGGAATGAGGCAGAATTAAGATGAGAGCAGCAGCGCCTGGTGAGTGCCAGGAGGCATCATATAAAACGGTGTCCAATGGAAAAAACCTAAAAAGAGGGTGGCAGCAAGCTAAATGAACCCAGGAAGAGGTGGGTATTATTGGCTGACCTAACAACCAAGTACTAGCCGGGCCAGACTAGTTGCCTAATTTTGGGAAGGTAAGGACTTAGCCGCCGAGGTTGGAGGGAAAGCCGTCGGACTAGTCCGAACAGACGATTACATGGTAAGATTACATGCTGTTTTAGATGTAGTTTTAGCTCAGAAAAAATACAACCATAGGGTATCCGTTGTGCAAACAGGGCGTTAATGTAAACAGGGACAGCAGACAAAAAATAAGCGGTTGGTCAACAGCTTCCGAGATAATGGATAAGAATCCTAATTTAGCTGGAATCTACTACGTCAACTCAGTATGTGTCAGAACTACTGTAGACAACCGAAGAAACGAACAAAATGGTGTTCAATTCAAAAGCGGGTGGTATAACGCCCACATCTCTGCGTAGCACAGGCGCTGAGCGCAATGACTTTCTTCCTTTTAAGCCACCACACGTATCTGAACCCAGAGGAGACACTTGTCGACCCGAATATTCGAGCCGTTAGTTTTCCAGTCGTGTGCGTATCAGTGTCATTCATCGTGCCTGTTGTGCTACGTGCCGTGAGGAACACAATCGGCCTCTGCACTGTTTGGAAGTTTTGAGTCTTTCAAGAGAGATGGCCAGTAACCTTGCATTCACACTAGGGGTTAAGCCTGGGTTAAACCCTCGGATACCGGATCATTGTGCTCTAGGAAATAACTGTTGTCAGAAAGTGTTTGTGGCCACAAACATGATAAACAGTACTGAAGAAAACAGTAGGTTCTCCTATTTTCACGACCCAATGAATACCTTGTGTGCGAATAATAATTATAAATAATAATAATAATAATAGTAATAGTGATAATTGTTCCCAGCCGGTGTGTAGCATTATGTCAGGCACGATCATACTGGTGAAGTTAGAAGATAGGCACGTCTAACGTCAGTTTTGGGTGCTCAGGGATGCGCGGAGGCGAGGCAGTCACAATTAATGGGAATTTTACGACGCCGATGAGGTCGTGTCTATGCTGATCATTGAGACTGATGAACACAGTTATTAGGGTATTCCACTCTTTATGGGACATATCAAACTGAAGCAAGTTCAGACCATTACAATTTGAAGATGACGGGCAACAACACAACGGAGGGAGGCAAAACTAAAGTTTTCTGTTAGGCATGGGATAAGAAACTATAACTTTCGGAAAATAAGGGACCAGAGCAACTAATCTTGAGAGGCAGCAGTATTTTAGTTATCCAGCCGGCCAAGGTGAATTAAAACTGGAAAGGATTGCTGAGGTTCCGCGGCCTTGGGCATATGAGTTTATGGCTAGGGCAACTAAAGGCGCAAGTGGGGATAACGCAGTGGCGAAATTTGCAGTATGGATAAGTGCTAGCTTCAGTCTCTGGATCACTGTGTACACTGAAACTGCATAGACTCGCTGGTGTTGTTGTCGGAGCGGAGGCGGGTGTAAAATTTCCTTGGGAGAACGGGTCAGTGCTAACACAAGGACGGGGCGAACTGTAAAAAATCAGTGACTTTGTGGGAGGACAAACTGAAAGGAGTTTGTTAAATGCGAGAGATGGGTTGAGTGGATTAGAACAAACTCCCCTCAGATATGGCCGGGGCCAGGTAAGCGGCTTGTTCCTATTTGTAGCTAGAGTTCCGAAGTGGGAAGAGGAGACAGTCCGGAGTATGGAGAGAGAAACCGCTGATTAGCACCCTCTACGGTTGTGGCCTAAGATGTCAGATGGCTGTTTCTCCTTAAAGCAATTTTAAACACTGAATATTCTTATCAAAATATATGATAATAGGAGAAGCTCATATTTAGATCTCCAGCGTTCCGCTTTCCGTTCATCAATCCATGGATACGTGATATAATTTCAGGATTGCCCAGGCTACTTTTCTTACCGATAGCATCGTGGCATTCCGCGTTTGCATGAGTGGGCTTTGCTGGAAATACCCTTCTGTGTTGGCGCTGCTTGGCCTGGAGAGACAAGAGCTGGAGGTTTCTTTTGATTGCTGGTTTCTTCTCCAATTCAACTGTGGGTTTCTGACTGTATAAGAAGGCTCGAATCTTATTGATGTATGTGAGCATCCATGAACACGGGAATATTGATGAGTGTATACATAGACTCACTGCGAGGCTTTTATTTACCGGCTCACCATAAGCATTTACTTTGGGAGCTTGGTTCTAGTTCTTTCAACGTATTTGCCTAAACAAGGTCCGCCGCTTCACGCGGCCAACTCACCCCGTTGTTGGTACAAAGCTTCAGCGCTGCACAGGGTTCTAAGACCTTTAGTGATTATAGGTCAATCTTCAGGACCGTCAGATTTTCTTCAGCGTTTCTTGTTATGAATCGTTTCGCTTGTCCTTGACCATGTATAGACATCCTGATATGGCGCAGTCACGTTTCCAAATGGACTGTTGCTAAAACTAGCAACCCTGGCGTACCAACCGGCCGGCTGGAGCAGATACCAACGGGCAAAGTAGGTAGAGCGGTAACAGGGTACCTCAAGGGGCTTACGTTGGCGTCCGTCAGCAAACCACTGATTGGTGATATATCGAAATATTGGTAGTGGTGGTCCGCAACACCTATGCTGGTCAGTGTCTTACTGTTTCACCGAAAATAGCGAATAAAGTAGTGCAGACAAGAGAAAGTAGCTGTAGTCGTATTTACTGAGTGAACACGACTATTCTCAATATGAAGTCAGAATCTTCGTGGCCGACCGGGAAGTGCTTAGCTAAAATTGATCGATTGTGATTAGCCCATATTCTGACCAATGGTGGTGCACATGTTTGGCCCACAGCCGGTTTGCGGCACATCCGCCTGCCATTTCGGGCATATCCGGACCAAATGACACGGTTCCCTCTTAGCAGTTTGGCACTCGCACACGCAAACACTGAAAATTGCATCTTAACTACTTTGGATCCGTTAGTTACTCAAAACGTGGGCCTGTGGAATGATGTTTTCATTTGCAAAGGACCTGGAAAATGATGTACGTATTTTTCCCAACGGGAGGCTGATTCCATCTACCGGGCATAGAGGCTTTCGGTAAAAGGCCCCGGACAGCCGCTATTCCATAGAAAAATCTGAAGCCTCCATCTGCAGTACCGGTGGCGTAAGACAGTCGACAGCGGCTGCAAGATTATTTTCATGCTCAAGGCTGAGCTTGTTGAGGTTGTTTTCAAGGCTTCTGTGTTGGATGAAAAATCTCGCGAGGTTAACCTTCAGTTTGGAGGAGGCAGAAAAAGTTTTGGCCCGCGCCGAATGCACCCTGCGAGATTATCTCATCGCGGTGGTCCGTTAAGTCAAGTGCGCCATGGAATTTGTGTGTACAAATTTCAAGCCTTTGGCAGTCACCTGCAGGTGTCCAAACTGTCAGAGATGTTGGCTGTGCGGTTTATGAATGCAGTGGCCGTAGGCGACGCAAAGAACTTTTCTGATAGTCCTTGATGTAATCCTACTGACCATCTTAGCACGTAAAATAAGGTGGCGTGTGGCAAGTCAAGCTACTTCAGGTTGAACGAGTATGTTTTCGTGCCGGTTATGTTTGTTAAATCAAAAATATTTCCAGCTCGGACAGGCTGTCCTGGTGTAAAAAACCAGTTCCAGACATATTCGTTTTTACTCCGTGGAATATAGGCCGTGCAGAAACACCAGTCGACGTTAGGCAGTTCTGGTTTCATCCTAGTCTGTGTGCATGGACTAGCCGTAGTTTCTCCGTTTTGGATGAAGAGAATAAACCTGGTGTTCCATATTCCAGAAGCGATCTTGAGACAAGCAAAATCAACATTTGCGCATATTCCGCTCTCCAGCTACTCCCCAGTGACCGCAACTTCGATAGACGTTTGTGGTTGGACTGTGACGGGAGCATGAGCTTTCAGGTATCCACAAACGCGGACTGTGGAATCTTATTCCGTCTGCACGCTGGGCATAGGGCATCAGCTGGCTGGTCTGTGATGATAGGGTCTTGAAGATTCTGACACTAGGTGGTTGCGGGATGACAGTGGTCACCATCCCGGTGGATAAGATTCAGATCCTCTCGGAGCTGAACTACGGTAACGGCCGCCCGCAATAACTTAGGATCAACAGAACACACTACATTGGCTATCCCAGGTGTCCTGCTGATGTAAAAGTTGAATAACGCCGTCACTATGCGTTGCAGTTTCTCACCGCAAACGCTCCTGAAGGGGATACGTTCATCTTTTCCATAAACACCGCTATCCATGCTGTCAAAGCAGTAAGAAAGTTGTGCTATTAACACACACGAATTCAGTGGCGGTGGCTTACCCGGTCGAACTTTTTACCAAAATGGCACCAATGTAACAAACCGTATCTAGGGCTCGAATCATTCCTCGAGAACCGTTACAGGTTTGGTCACATGAGGGCCGGAAGAAAAATTCCTGTCCAGCATCATTAAACAGACCACCAGTCTTCATGTGGTCTAACAGCATTCACTGTATCCTTTTTACCGTTAGCATAGCATTTACCGGTGGAAGGCCTACTGGTCAACATTAAAACAGCCAATGTTCTCCAGCGCTCAAGTGCAACGCTTTAATCGTGGTTGCCTTGCAGTTTCCGGGTGCAGTGCTGGACCAAATGTCCGATTGCAGCAGGAAGAACCAATATCTCTTAGTTGCAGCACTTATGGTCATAGAGAGGGTTGGAAACAATGAAGAATAATGACGATATTTCCACAAAGTGCATGCGAGGTATTCGGCAACAAGTGTAGGTCTGGAGTTGTAACCATCCAGAATATTACACTTTTCAACCATGAGTGTTGGCAGCTCGTCCGAATGATGAAGGCAGCTGTAAACCTTTCAGTTTTCTAGTTGCAGGCGGCATCAAATTCGCTCAACAGTCTAGATTTGTATTTGGTCCATTGGAGTTTGCACAGTAGGCAATCTAACGGACCGGTGAGTAACCACGCTAATCTTTGCGCGTCAGGCTGACGTTGCTGGTCGTGGTTCAACTACTGACTTTCATGGATTGTTGTGACCACTAGGTTTCAGTGGGGCAAGTGTGTGTTAATGTGTGTTCATTCGCCTTCTGGGAACGTTTTTCAGGCATTTGGTATCATCCGTGGGAAATGCTGACCAGTGCTTGGTATTGCCCGCGGGGAGTTCCGTTCGCCGCATAGCTGCGCATTATTTACGTTGGCTTTCAGTTACACGAAGAGAGTCTTTTGTATTGAAATGGTCGGCGCTACATAAGTGCTCACTCGCACGAATCAGTAAGCTGATATCGAATGATTCAGTAACATGATTCAGGGGCATGGCTCTCGCCTCGTTTCTGTTAAACAAAATGCTTCACGGATGTGCTGTACCATTCGCGAGCCTTCGGCTGTTCCTGGATCAGGTAATGGCTTCCGTTCGGAGTTGGCTTTTGTTGTATCTTGCAAGCGATATTACAACACATCGTTGCAAAGGTTCGGTAGCCTGAGACGGCCTCTACAAACGTGTCACTGCAAACGTATTTGAATTTTAGTTACAGGAGTCCCAAGGAGGTCACGGTAGAATATCCGTGTTGGAGCGGGAGGCACCGAGCTGAAAGTGCTTTATGCTGATTAACTCGAACCCTGGCCCGGGAAACTTGGGCAAAAGCCTCGATCCTGTGTATCAATCCGTGAATCCGTGAATCCGTGGCCAATCACAGCATGCCTCCGTTTGGTCCGTTGCCAACCCACCACACATCTGTCCGACCAACGTGATGTTCGGTTGTTTAGAACGACTCGCCTCCGGACAGTGCTTCGGTTAATATTGGGTACGTCAAACTCGCCAAAGAAGTACTTTGGCTTCATTAATGTGCACTCTATAATGTTCCAATGTTTTGTGGCTTGCAGGATACAAGAACTATCTGGGAGGCGCTGTTCTGAAGGCTAATGCTGCAATACCGGAACTCTGAGGCATTGTCGTTCGGCAGAAGATTCAACTGAGGTACGGTCTGACATATGGAACCACTTCTTCGTGGGCGTAGCGGTTGCACTGGAACTATGTAAATTGACCAGCTTCAGTGGAGGAGACAAACGGGACCATTGTCGGGAAAATTCATGAAGCTGATGTGTTGTCCATCCAAGAGAAATCAGCGGATGAGAAGCTACCCAAAGGGATTTAGCGGCTTCTGGAAACTAGGCTCTAATGGAACATACGAAAACAGGCCACGATACTGATCCTCGCCCGGAAGAACAAAATGTACTATTCAAGTACGTGAGGCACCGCCGAAGATACGAGCTAACCGTTTTCCTCCCTGAATGACAGAAGCGAAGACCCAACAGTGGTGTATGAAGCCTACATAGAACAGTGTACAGAACTGGATTCTGCCCTAGTGACCTCATCACATCCATTCTTGGCAAGGCGTAACTACGAGCAACCCCTAACCAACTTGATCTTCACGGACGAGGATGTTCGTTTGGGCCAGATGAGGTCCATCCAAGGATCCTGAAGGACATATCGCTTGCATCGGCAAAATATTTCTACCCGACGCTTCGCCAGTCGCTCGACGAAAGCGAACCTTTCCTCAACTTTCGCGCCACTCTAAATCTGGTTACTGCTTATCGCCCGGCAGCTACGTGCCTATTAACCTCACTTCCAGCAACATGATACCCCAAACGGTTCTTGCGTGACCAACGTGCCCGTATTTATGGATAGCTTAACCCAAGCGAAAGACGGTCTCATTGGATGCCACATTTTTCGACTTCTCAAAAGTATTCATTTGAGTCCCACACGTTTCACTGCTCCACAAGCTCTATTCTTATGGGATCCAAGGAGGAATTCTATGCTGGATTAAGACTTTCCTGTCAGATAGAACTTTCCGAGTGAAAATCGGCTCAACCTACTCTTTTTCTGCACCGGTCTCCATCAGAGTTCCTCAAGGCTCTGTTTTGGGACCACTCCTTTTTCTGATCTACGTCAAAGACCTCCCTGATGCGCTCTCGATTCCATGTCTACTTATTGCGGATGACCTAAAGTCCTGGAGTTCCAGCACCCTCCAAATGGATGTCGACGCTGCAAAGCAGTAGTCACTGGACTGGTACGTTCTTCTGAATGACGAAAAGTTCGTCCATATGTCGTTTGGAGGAGAATCGGCGAACGCCTTTGTTGTGTATGGAGAATAAAACAGAATGTACCAGAAGACGTGATAAAGGTAGATAGGTATCTGGTACTCTTCAAACATGTGCTTCTCACTCCACCATGAAAAGTGGGCACAAAAGTCGTTCGTCATTCTACGGATCATTCGGCACGCCTTCCCGCCTATTATTCGCATGGACCTCCAGATACTCTATGGGGCCTGTGTCAGACTGCTTCTTGAGTACCCCAATCAGGTTGTCTACTCAGGACGTAAGATAGATTTAGACCTTTTTGAGCATGTTCAACGGGCTGCCATGAAGAAGTTCATTTGCCTCAAATCCGTTGATTATGAAATGCGTCTCGAGATGTTTGTACTCATTCCCCTAGAGCATCGTCGCCTCCGGGGGAACTAATACTTACTTATGCCTTGTTCGAACAAGGTTTAGACAACAGTTTTTTCACCGTTGACTTAACCAATACACGGCGAGGACATGGTAAGTAGATTTTTTAGGCTCACGGTGCTCACTTTTATTATACAGCATTTTTTCTGATTTCGGATAATTGGTGCGTCGACTAACCCTCCTCTGACGGTTGTCCAAGCTGCACCTAGAACTCAAAGCAAAGCACTCTTGGACTCTTTTTTTATGCAAGTCCTCGAGCTGGAAAACTTACAGCACAGCGCTTAGAACCTAAAGAGCGGTGCTACAATCATTTTTCGCTTGTGCCTTTCAGGTGAACGGGAATTGTGAACGGCAAAGCAAACTTGGACCGGGGAGCTTGGTCGAAGGCCTCGATTTTGTGTATCAATGCGTGAATCCGTGAGGTGAAAGAATTCAGGGTCTCTGGTATCTTCCTGCAGCCTTGTTTCGGATAGGCCGGGGTTGTCACGATTGGCTCCACAAAGAATTGACCTGTACCAGAACCAGCTGCTCTTCTATCGGTAACGTCTTGGGTTTCCGTGTCTGTTTCTTACGGACTACCTGGAAACTCTTGAGCCTCACGTTGATTTTTCCACGAGGCCTAAAATGTTTCAAGATCTTGACAGCAGCTTGTGGTTCCCGCCGATCTTCTGGTTAGAGGTCTGGTCGTGGATCACTGTGTTCATTTCAGCCGAAAGCATCGCATCATTATCGTCGACAGCATGACATCAGGGTTCAACACTGATGCTTCCCTGCCGCACCACCATGATTTATTTGAATGCCTAATTGTGATGGAAAGAATAAAAGCAGACGGGGAAGGGACTTAGTGCTAGTTTACTACAATCATTCCGGGTTTCTTTCACCTCCAGACTCATTCAGGCAATCTGGATAGAAACTGACAACAAAAACTCCACTGGCATCGATTAGCAGCCATATCTTGCAGCCTCTCCAACCAGGCGTAGTGGGAATCACGTGCTTCTCATCCTCGAAGACGAGTAGCACCGACAGTACCTGGGCGTTTTGTAATGCCTTTCATACCCATGTGCCACTTGAGAGGTTGGTCATTTCCCTAAATTGAACACGGAAAGCAGCACTTCTCGGCAGACTCTAGTTCTGTTGCAGCTTCTGTTGCTGGACATATTCTCTGATGAAAATTCCCGTTGCACAACTGAATACTCGCTCTCTAATTGTCTCGTCATTTATTCGCCGACGCCAACCCAGACGAGCTATGGTGCTGAGCCCGCAGTTGTCGAACACCTGAAGACGTCTCAGTTCCGCTGCTCCAGCAGGCCAAGTCTCACTCCCATACAACAAAACAGCCCTCACTCTAGCCTGATACACACGTCCCTCGGGATGAAGGGATATGCAGCTTTGCCGCCATAGGTGTCTCAAATTAGCAAACGCGACCCGGGCCTTGCAGATTCGTGCATTGACCTCATCTGTCACACTACATTCGGAACTAATACAACTTCCAAGGTATGTAAAACGCTACATATTACTGAGTGTCACTCCCTGGATTGTGAGTGGCGTGTCCAGGAGCATGACCTTACACTGTGATTGCAAAGCGCATGCCAAAGGATGGCTTATCCAAAAACACCTACGCCTTGCTCTCCTCTTCGAAGACGAGAAGAGGAGGTTTTCCTCAGAAGCTTTTTGAACACCGGGGTTTCGAGGACCTTCCAGTGTTCTTTTCTCGTCGATCTCGAAGTTACCTAGGAATCGAGAGAGCGGGCACCGTTGACGGACATGCTTTGTATACGGAAGCTTTTAGAGAACTGTTCGAAGGCTCACACGTCCGCAAATATGAAGATACAAAGAACCTATGTGTTTACAAACTTTCGGCGCAGTCCTTGCTGTGAAAGTGTGTTAGGGAGAACTGCCTGGTCAACCGAATCGAATGCGCCATAGAGATCCCGGAATAGAATATGTTTGAGTCAACTCAAATCGATGATGCTGGGCTGCGGTTGTTTTTTGAAGGCCATCAGTAGACTTGCGGTATCCTGATGGAAAGCAAATTGTCGCACCATAGCGTTAAGTCGCATACTGCAGAATCAGCAACGCTCTTGAACCGTAGGTTTCCGCCGGTATCTTATAGCCACATGTTCCAAAATAGACTCAGTGTTGATCTGCACTCGGTGGCTGCTGTCGCAGTGCAAGAACATTCGTGCTGGCGAGGAACAGGCCGAGGGCAGCACACAATTGTACGACTCACTCTCCATTGTCTGTGATGAGCATCGACTTCAATTCGACCATCTAGATATCAATGCACATGACTCAGCCGACTGACTTGGGCACCTACAAGGACAATAATGTGAGTACGTTTAGTTTGACCCACCCGGAGAATTACAACCGACGTTCAGACCCGATGGACACGGTTAAGAACCAGAGCCAAAGCAATTCGCAGGTGAAATAACACTCATAATAAACCAGACACGCCAGTGTGTTCCGAAAACTACTTGGCTACACCAAGTACCGGTACAAAGGAATTGTGAGATAACCCGGTCCTCGCTAGAGACAAAATTTGTGGCTTCCGGTAACCATATAGCTGACAGATTTGAGAACTAACTGATATCCACAGCACCGAGAGAAAACCGCCTCAGAATGTTCAAGATTTCGGGATCCGAAGGTCATGCGTGAGATTTGAAATTACAACTCAAGAGATATGTCACCGGATCCAATGGACGAGACACCTGTGGTAAAGCCCGTGTCACTCGAGGCGTTGACGGGCTGGCCTGGTGATATGAAACTTGAGTTTGATCCAACTCAGTCTGTCAGTTAGCTTTTTTTGTGCTGAAGAGCAGGCCAACCCATGCTGTAATCGGAATAGCTCAGTTATCAAGGCGCTGACTACTATCTGGGATGTCCGTGGTTCGTATTCCAACTGTAGCTTTTCGGCCACTTCCATCCTTGGGAAATGTGGCAATATGTCAATCATCGTGCTTCCTACTAGTTACCTAACAGCTCTGCACCAAAACGATACTATATAGCCAATGGTTGGATTTTTGATCTTTCTAGCCTCATGTGTGTTCCTTCTTCCTTTTAGCATACCATATAATCTCCACGTTTTCTATCCTATCCCTCCTACCGTCTTCTCAGCATGGAAGACCAGGTAGGGTCTGAGGTGAAAGCGATTAATCCTTTTCGATAGCAAATGCCTTGCTGGTATTACACTCGGGAGGAACTGCAAAAAACTCCATCCTTTTACGATCATATCGATCCAGAGACCGAGGCTCGCTACCGGCGTGAAGGCGCCCGTTTTCTTTTCGACGTAAGCAGTAAGCTCAATCTACGCTACGACACTTGTGCTACCGCTATCGTATTCTTCCATCGGTTTTACATGTTTCACTCATTCAAGGCTTTCCCACGCTATGTAAGTGGTTTTCATTAACTTCCTTCGAACCATCAACTGAAGGTTACTGCATCGTGTTGTCTCATGTTGGCGGGGAAAGTGGAGGAGACTCCAAAAAAAGTTAGGGACATTGTAAAGACCGCCCGACTACTGTTGCCTGAGGCGATTTTTGAACAGTTCGGTTCCGACCCTAGAGTAAGCAGAATATTCTTCTTTCTTCACCTTAGCTTGTAGGAAGAAGTTATGGCCTATGAACGAGTGCTACTCAAAACGATTAAATTTGACTTGCAAGTGTCACATCCCTATTCCTACTTGTTGCAGTTTGTGAAACGGATCAAAGGTAACTCTTATTTCTGATGTTCACTGTTCTCTTCACGTCACGAACCGGACTGTTTCCTGAGTCACATTTTCACGAACACTGGGAGACAATGTTCCGAAAATCAATGTGTTTTTGCTAGATGATAACTGAGGTGCTGTTTTCATGTATTCTATGTAAAATCATCCTACGATGCTCGTTAGGGCTTTTCCTTCCGCATCATCTGC
Organism: Opisthorchis felineus; assembly: GCA_004794785.1. Lineage (NCBI taxonomy): Eukaryota > Metazoa > Platyhelminthes > Trematoda > Opisthorchiida > Opisthorchiidae > Opisthorchis > Opisthorchis felineus. The sequence goes on from SJOL01006726.1 coordinate 460,052, forward strand.
ATCTCGAAATCGTTGTCACTAAGTGGCGCGTTGGGTGCAGTCGGTCCAGGGGCAGTTAGATTTTGACCTAATAGCGAAGACTAGAAGCATCATCTATGAAACAGTCGCACTGGTATTTTCGGTCTCTCCAGATAGGAAATTCAAGTAGCTAATCGGTTAGGGCACGAACTTACTGGCCAGGAGCCCCGTGGTTCGAACCCACCCTTTGCATTTCTACTGGTCCTGTCTAGGCTCGGGCATCCTGACAGCATCTCATCCCTCGAACTTTCTTCGGTCGGCATGGCAACTAGGCGCCGAAAGGGTGAACGAAAGAGGTGTGTCTCAGTCACGTTACCATGGTGCACCTGTATGAAAACCGTCACCCTTGATCCGTGGCTACCTTGAACTCGATCCCTCACATTTTTCAGCGTAGTGCTCTGTTACCAAAATCTGCGCTGAATTTCCGTAAGCATTCTTTTTCAGCACGTCTCGTCTGTTTCTTCCCAAGCCATCAGCTGGAAAAGCTATCGGCCGCGTCTTTAGTATGTGGCCTTCAGGTGGCCAACTAGACTTCTTTCCACTGAAACGTCATGGAGTTTCCACTAACGCCGATAGTGATGATCAGATCACCACGATTTTCCCATTCCGGATAATCCAGATCATTGGAAATGGTACTCAACAGAAATCCACATCGCAGCTTTATACACCTGGCCTTCTAACCAGAAGAGGCCGTCTTTGGCTGTCATCAACGTTATCTTCATCGGAGACAACGGCATCAGTCTTGACACTGATGCTTCACTGTTGTACAATCACAAAGTCTACTTGTTAACCTAAAGGTAGACAGAAAAGAGTGGACGGGTACTAGCCTATTTCAAGCATTCCGAGGTGCCTACACCTCCAAGCGCTCAATCAGACAATCTGGAAAGGAAGTGATAGCACGACCACCGGTGACATCGAATATTTGCCACTTATTGCCTCGTCTTCAGCCAGGTGCATTGGGGGGAGGCACGGAGACTCCATCCTGGAAGGCAGACTGTACCAACTGCACCCGAACTCTCCGTGATCTCTCTCACACTTCCAATTCACACATTGTCCACCTCGAAGTTTGCCCCGTTTTGAAGGAGACGGTGACTCGGCATGCGTAGCACATGGCCGAGCCACCGCCATTGAAGGTAACGAATTTTCTTCACGACTGAAGAACTAGAATGAAACAAGGGGAGCCAGGTGACACCTGTGTTTGACCCGGACAGTATGCAAATTTTTCCACTATTCCTCACTCAACAGTGTTTTTTGCAGTTTTGTCGCAGAGTGCCCCAACACAATGAAATATGTGCATACGCACATACTTTATGATGCCTGCGCAGTTGACTCAAACCCGCCAATTTTGGTATGCGCAGCCGAAGACTGTCACAACCAGACTGCCGCACTAGTTGTGTACACTCCCAGCATTCGGTTCTTACCCAAAATAAGTTGGATGGGTTTTCAAATTTATCATCTTTGCTTTATATTTTCAATTAATCTTAGGCAGACAACGTTTACAGGAATTTATTGTGAAGTACGCTACACAAACGAAATATCATAAATTTAAAAGGCGATCCACCGTGTTTTGAATTAAAACTGGATGTTCAAATTGTCCACAGCTAGCGTGGCCGTCCTTTGTAGCAACTCGAGGTGGCTAAGTCGGTAAGGGGCGATTATATATATATATAT
>SJOL01006726.1:462586-495148 GCA_004794785.1 Opisthorchis felineus
TAGCTACCGCGTGAGATTTGCCCGTACTAACATTTGGGTGCCTCATTCTATCAACTCTGTTTTGATTGGTTGTTTTTCCCCTTTGATTGGTGGGTCATCGAAACAAATGCACACATGAACTTGCCTCTACGGATTGAATCTGGCTTAATGTAGTGGGTCACGCAAACAACTCCCTTATCTTTCCTTCACACTTGTTTATCTCGTCCATCGTGGGACGCCATCGGAAGAGCGAGCAAATCATTCAGTGAACAGCTTACTGGCTGGAGACTTGATGACCGGACAGCTTTCAGGTTGCTCAAACAAACAGGGGATGCACCACCCCCAGCGTCCCTCAGTGCCTCCATTTGTGAGCTCTACGTCTACAATAGACATCAATCGGCCTTGCATAGAGTTAAACGCTAAGCTGTAAATTTTTACGATGTTCACGTGATACTGTTTGAATATCTTGTCCAGGCTATTCTTCAACCAAGTATATTGCGCAAGGTCCGCCTCAGGTTTAATGCGGGCCCCCATCCAATATATCTTTTCTTGGTGTAATATACCACTCATCAAACTGATGAAGAGCCACCCACCTCTGACTTCGCCCTATTTGAGACTCCGAATATCCAAAAAAGACGATTTCACTTGAGTCCCATGCTAGTACCTCAGCCTAGTACGGTCGTCATGTGGCACCTACGCGTCCGAACACAGCCAATTTATTGGTAGTGTGAGGAGATTTCGGGTTTTTCAATGGAGCTTTTCAATGAAACCACTCTATGCTGAAAAGCTGAGAAGAACCATGAACCTGTTTCATCCCTATTGAGGATTGTTAGCAGCGCGCATTTCACGAAACTCCAGAGGGCTTTGGAACCGCGATCTCCAGACAGGTGATTGAAAATTCAACCGTTGGGCCACGAGCGGCTGATCAGCAGTGTGATTATCTCGCACTCAGACAGGATATAGTGCCACTCATCCCTTAATCACGAAATTCACATCACGTGGTCATGTGTTGACTGGCTCCTCGAGCGACGACTTCTCAGATGGAAGGTTCACTCGTCGCGTGACTTATTCATCTTTCTAACTTACATGTCCTGTCTGAGTGCGAGCTAGTCACACTGCTGTTCAGCTCGTGGTCCAACGGTTAGATGTTCAGGCTACCAGCCAGTTGGCCGGGGGGCTCGAAACTCCCTGGGGGTGTCATGAGATGCGTACTGCTGGTTTCCAATAGGGATATAACAGCTGTACAGTGCCTCTCGACTTTTCAGCATAGATTGACTTCACTTACCGCCATTATGGACACAAACTGATAGCTCGAGCTTCTTCAAAGTCGACTAGCAGTCGGATATCGTAACAGTAAAGCGCATGGATGCTCACAGGAATCCAATCCTCAGAGGATCGAGCCAAGAGCTGCAACACTGAGTGGCTCGTATCCGAGCCCCCATAGCTTGGGGATATTGTATGTTCTCAAGCTGCCACCTTGTTGTGTTAGTTGGGCTTCAGTGCTTTAATTGTCCTGCGAGTTCCATTGACTGGGACTCAGCCCCTAAGGTTTGGCCTTGCCAGAAAGACCAATGGGGAGCAAATGAACGAAAGACACCTACGGGAAATCACTTTACGAGGTAGCCTGGAAGCAAATTCGTACTGTCCGCTGTGACAGGAGTATGTGGACGGCAAGCTGTTCCCCCCAGGTGACCAGCATATTCGTATTCATGGAAGTAGCGATGCTGCCTTCTCTCGCGGAAGGAAAGGTTAGAAAAGTTTGGCCCTGAAAACCGTGCACTTCAACCGCTTGACCGTGACCGCCGGCGCATTATCCAGTACGGTCGAATTATTTCGAAAGTCAAGATGCCTATGCTCCTCCTCATGTGCCAACCGCGGTCACATTATGAACCAGACTTCCATGTTACAATCCCTGCACCCTCGGACTACGTCCGCCCCTTACTGCCTTGCAAGCAAGTAACCGATCCGACTGATGGCACTACGCGACTGCCGATGTGGCATGGGTTTATTGCTAGACATAGGTATCATGGTTGTACGTGGGATGGGATACTGTCAGGGCGCCCACACCTAGACAGGAGGACCATTAGGGTCTTCAACCAAAGCCTTTGGCTCAAAAGCCTAACTGCAAGGCAGCGGTGTTTGGCGGGAAATGCAAACGCATTACCATTTCTACGGAACAAGTCGCCACATGTTCCAAACACCAACCTGGAGGACCAGGCGTGTGTGTTTGTCAGACCTCTAACCATTGACCAACCTGGTATGAGAGACTCTGTGAGTGTCGCGGGGAGACCACCCCCCAGAATAGCTCAATGGGTCGCTGAGGATCGCAAACCGTCACACCAGGGTAAGGTCCAGTCTCTTCGTGACGGAAGCCTAGATAGAGGCAGTCGAGGTGCCGAGTTTGGGTTCGAATCACGGACCTTCCAGTCAGTAAATTCGTGCCTTAAGCACTGAGCTCGGAAGAAGATAATGCATCCATGTAAAATCAGCTTAATAAACGACAAGGTTGGAAGACTACAGTCGATATGTGCAGCATTGGAACTCTCAATGATAGCGTACCTGTGGGGCGCACATATCTTGTCATGTGGACTCATCCAAAAATAGGTGTGGACACCTTAGCGACCATATTATTGGGCGGTAACATCCTGATCACAAGAGTGATGCTTGAAGCTGAGGGAGGTGCAGTATTACGCTAAAACCGGAAGGAATTGGCGAATGATGCTGATTCTTTGACGCTAAACAGGTAGCTGTTGTCGGTGCCCATTGTTATTCTGTCAATTTTAGGCCGGCTGATGGCTCGCAGCATCGTTGTGGTTGCCGGAGATCTGAATGCACAAGTGGGCAGGCTTAATGTATCTGAGACTCAATTAGGTGGTCGACATGGATTGGACTCGGTACGTACGGACATTGGTGAATGATTGCTTCAGTTGTGTGCTGACTGCAGGCTGTTTTTATGAATTGCCAACTTCCCAAATAGCCGAAGTCTTCTGGTCATATGGTGTCCTCTAACGGCATACCGGCTACGAACTCAAATTGATCACATTACCACCAGTTCCCGATGGCGCTGATCAATAACTGACTGCCGCCCGTTCTGGAACACATTTGTGGATTCCTACCACGCGCTCGTCCGGAGTCGCCTCTCCCTTCATTTCCCAGGGCCTCCTAAGGTTCGAACAAATCGCTCGGCAACTAAGAGACTAACACATTCGGATGTCAGGCGAATTTACCAGAATCGTTTTCTGGAGTCGCTTTCAACTGCTCCATCATTAGACGTTGATTCATACTGGGGCGGCATCGCCACCTCTTTGCACAGCGCTGGGAGTTTTGCCGGTGGCGCGGCGCTACCAGGCCCACTCAAGCACTGGGATATCAGATAGAACAATGGCACTGCTTAAGTCTCGGAGAAATATCCACGCCCGTCCCGAGCATAACTTGGCTCGACAAACTATCAGGCGTCAAGTAAACGTGAGCGTGCGAGCTGACCGTGAAGTCTCGTGGACACGGAAAGTCAAAGAAATGGAAGAGGCCCTGAAAGCCGGGAATGCCCGAAGATCCGTGCGACCGGCCCCGGAAAACCACCTGTGAGTGGTCAGAATGGAGTAACCATGTTGAATGAAAAACACCTCGATCGCTAGGCCGAATACTTCGAACAACAATTGTCATGGCCACCAGCTGGCACTCATCTGGAGCCCACAGATGACGTACAACCATGGACGGTGAACGTGAAACTCCCTACTGCCTCGGAGGTTTATGACTGCAAATGTTCTCTCAAGCGCCACTGAGCTTCTGGTCCGGATGACCTCCCACCCGCGTTGTTCAAAGATGGGTGGTGAAGTCCTCAGTCAGCGCTTGTCTGATCCGTTTGCCTGCATATGGGAAAACGAGGTTGTCCCAGACAACCGGGGAGAGTCGGTTATAGTGCCCATTTTCAATAGAGGGGCTCATGGTGAGTGTGGCAACCACACTGGGATCAGCTTGACCCCGGTCGTAAGGAGACTCTTGCCGTCACTTGTGCTTCATCACCTTATGGTGGCTCGTGAAACACTGACTCGAGAGCAGCAAGCGGAATTCCGGCCTGATAGGAGTTGCATTGACCAAATTTTCACACTCCATCAGGTGCTATAACAACGCCATACGTAAATGACCCACAATTTTAGTACTCCTGGATTTCCAACGCGCATTCGGCTCAGTTGACCAGTCCGTTCTCCTTGATGCACATACCCATCAAGGAATGCCGTGGAAGTTTGTAAACATAATAAGTTCTTTGTATTCTCAGACTTCCGGACGTGTGTGAGTTTACGGAGAGCTCTCCAAGAGCTCCGATGCACAAAGCGGTGTCCGTCAGCGGTGCCGACTCTCTCCATTCCTACTTAACTTCGTGAACGATGAGATAATGAGACGAACGCTGGAAAGTCTTCAAAACCCTGGTGTTCAAATAGACTACGGCGAAAACTTTATCGATCTAGAATATGCAGATGATATCGTTCTCGTCTTTGAAAAGGAGGAGAAGGCGCAGGTGTTTTTGGATGAACTGCCCATCATCCTGTCCTTTGGTATGCATTCTGTGCCCACAATGTGTACGGTCGTGCTCCTAGACATCCAGTCGCTGAACATGCCACTTATAATCCAGGAAGAGATACTCGAGACTGGAGCGTTTTATGTATCTTAAAAGTTGTATTAGTTCCGAGTGTAGTGTGATAGATAAGGTCAATGCATGAATCTCCAAGGCTCGGGTCACGTTTGCTAATTTGAGACACCTATGGCGTCAGAGTGGTGTCTCCTTGAATCACAATGGACATGTTTATCAAGCTACAGTGCGGGCTGTTTTGTTGTATGGCTGTGAGACTTGGCCTGTTCGAACAACGGAACTGAGACATCTTCAGGTGCTCGATAACCGTTGTCTCAGAACCATAGATCGTGTGTGTTGGTGTCAGCGAATCCGTAACGAGGCAATTGGAAAGCGAGTGTTCAGTTGTGCAACCGGAATTTCCATCGAAGCATGTGTCGCGCACCGGAAGCTGTGTTGGTTGGGCCATGTATTGTGCATGTCGAATCTTCGTTTGCTGTTTTCCTTACCCAATTCTGAGTGGCGGAAGCAGAGAGGTGGCCAGTCCTCGACCTGGCAAACGGGTATGAAATAGATTACGAAAAGTCCAGATAGTGTTGGTGCCAGGATGGGGACCGCGTGATCCCCGCGTAGCCTGGTTGGAGAGGCTGCAAGATATGGCTGCCAACCGATGTCAGTGGCGATCTTGTTGTCAGTTTCTATCCAGATTGCCTGAATGAGTGTCTGGAGGTGCAGGCACCTCGGAATGATTGTAGTAAGCTAGCACCAAGTCCCTTCCCCATCCACCTTTATTCTTTCCTTCACAATAAGGCTTTCAAATAAATCATGGTTGTACGACAGCGAAGCATCATTGCGGAACACTGATGTAATACTGTCGATGATGATGACTGTGGATTTCGTTGTTGAAATTAGCCGTAACTCGTAGTTCAATTTCCCGGGTGTATCTACCAACTAACCTAGGGCGTCCTGAATACATATCAGGTGACACTCCAAAGAGGTCCTCGCTGTTGTTTTCGTCACATTGTACACTTAGAACCAGAATAACACCGCCGAGTAACACAATCACGCACACCGAAATCCACTTCTCAGCTTCTGGTCTTATTGCTACTCAGTTGCTTGGTTATTGTGACATTTGCGAGTGAATGGTGATCACTGAACCAAAGTATTTTTGAAGCCGCCCTCTTTCCACTCTGTACTGACATAAGAACGAAGCGAGGCTGAAATGCATTAATTCCAGCGGGCTTTTCCTAAGTAAACCCCGATAGAACGTGCGAATATTCTCAACAGAACAACTCAATGCTGAGTGCCCCTCACTGTTTATTGGTACCGTAGGTGTGATCTGGTCAGACTAGGCCCATCCCAAGACGTCCTTGCGTCAGTTGCAAACGAAAAATGACGAAGAAAAAACTTATTCGTACGGTTGGTAACTCAGCTTACTGGACACAAGCGCAGGTGGAACTAGAGAGAGAGAGAGAGGCAACCATGCATAAACACACCTGCAGTCGTGTTAGAACCAATGCGCGGTCAGTGGCATCAGGCTCGTTGTAGCCCACTCAGACCAAATTGTTCATATGTGGACTATTAGATTGACCACAATGATCCACCATGATGCACCATTTGTGCAAGTCTGTTTTCGAATCGGCATGGTGCTTCCTCAGAAAATCGGGACCAGGGGGAAATGTGCTCTTGTCTAAGGAATCATCTTTGAAATTAACCGTTTTCTGTTAGTTGGAAAGTTTCCTTAAAAACTGCCCTGTGCAGAATAGCTTGTCCGATTTTCTTGCTGGGATTTGAACTAATGTGCCCGATGAGCCCCAAGAAAAGCGAAGCCGGTCGTGGGTTGCTGAAGAGTTTTCAGCAACCTTTTGAGTAGTTTATTCCGTCAATAGAATAACAAATGTGTTCATTCATCCCATGGCTGCTATCACCAGCAAGATGTACGAAGGCTGAAGCATGGCCGGCTGCATTTTGTATAGGAACTCCGGGAATATGGGCAGTGAATTGTGCAATTCAGTTTGTTGTCATGGTGATTTTCGGAAGATAGCAAAATAGAGTGGGTCGTACTTGCCTAAGATGGTGGAGAGAAGCACCTGGTCAGTCCTGTTCTCTACGTGTTTGGACGTACGTTGGTGATTAGAGGCTTTGTTGTAGTAGACTAGGATTACAAGACATAGGAAGTCAGAATGACCGTTCCCAATGAGTTTCCACTGTTGGGTCGTAAAGGTAGTTCCCTGTGCTGCACGCATATCAATCAATTCGTGCCAGAAAGTTTTTCGTAGGTCGACTTGAAGTAGATACTTTGCTTGCTGGAGAGGTGTACAATATCATTCGTTTGACCAGCGACATTCTTACTTACCCTACTGCGATCGATTCCCTACGAGGGATTTAACCGCCTCCATGTATATTCCGGATTGTAGCTGTCCACGATCGGCGGCGATCTCACCACAAAGTGTGACCCAGGTATGAAATGAAGCTTTTCAACGTCTGATCTGACCATATTAAGCCACGTCTCTGGCAGCGTCGCCAGTCTCCTGGGGACCATAGTTGAGGGTCTTTTTTTTGAAACCACTCATCGTCCGGTTTGTGAAAGACATGTCGAGGCCATTGCAGACGACGGCTGGTCGTGTGAAGACAGCGGTTTGACAGATCAACGGTGCTTTCCGGACTATCCCATCGGTATCCTTTGTCTCTATCTTCAGACCACAGGATTGTTCGTCAGCCACTTAAAATCTATCCAGAAGAAGCCGAAGAACCGCTTTCCCCATTGCTTATCCTCTTTTCGCAGGTCACTCATTTTTCACCTTCGTTTGTCCCAAGAATTAATCTCATCCTTTCGTTCGACACGCATCAATGATGTAACCAGGTATTGCATGAAGCCTGGGGTTGTTAAATTCGCATTTGGACTTTTTTGATCATTCATCCATTCCGTTTTTTTGTGAATAGTTTACCACCCTGAAAGGGGCTCACAATCGCCTTCTTCAACGTCCTTCTAGGTCATGGAAGATATTTGCCACAAAATCCTGGATTTGTATCCGGCCGATGGGAGTGTCCAAGAGTCAACCGCAGAATCTAATCGATACGGTGTAGTGTCCACGTCAACTCCTAGTACCAGTTCAACCACATTCACTAATATGCCGCCGTCATCTCTCCCGAACGCCGGTACCGATCTGGCTGCAAAGCGTCCGCGGACGAGTTATCCTTACGGTCACGGAGCGCCTATGCCGCATCAATCTCTTACTCAACGTCCCACGTCTTCATTTACTCAGCCCCCGCCCACGGTTGTTGCTCCTGACAGGGGAGCAGTTCACTCTTACGCAGCTCGTCCTGACCGTCGTTGAGTAGTCCTCTTCCCCGGTGAAATAACTAAGGTCTTTCATAGTCGAACGACGATTGTGTGTTGGTCGTTTGCGGTTTAACTCGATTGTGTTTTTGGCAAATACACATTTGTCTGCCTTATGCGTGCATATTTCGCACTATCGTCTCTGTGGTTGCCTCATTCTTTTCAAAGTTTATCACAATATCTCCTTCAGATGGATTGGTTTATGGTGTCTCCTCTAGTTGCGGAGAGATGACAGTTCTCACAACGTTGGTAACCAGATGTAACAAGTGATAATTAGGTTGTTTGAACCTTCCGTGTTTCCCAGCAAACAGCGGAAAGTACTATCAGCTTTTCACCCATTTAGTTTTGATGCGTAAAGAACTCGCTCTTCAGAGTTTTCTCAATGCCATTCCCTGACGTGATTCCTCGTTTAGTCTGCTCCAGAGAAGAGGGGAAGTTAAACTCAAATTTGCTTCTTGCTAGAAAGCATCGTTAGTGCATATTTTCAGCTTCGTCGAGCGTGATCCCCGGTTCCGTTCAGTTTTATCAGCTGTAAGCCATGTAGCAAGGCTACGTTGGTTCCAACTGCCGCAGTTTCGGTCACTGGAAAATGGCATAGCATGGGTGATATAGCCGAGCGTTGGAGGCGATGGCATGTTCATTTAGTTCGCTTTGTATATTCTTATGAGGGAACTTGGCAGCTACGCACTGAAGGCGATAGCATTGATGTAGAAGCGCCACTGACTGTTTGATTGAGCCATATCTACCAGTGGTATTCACCATTGATGAGTTGGGTCACGATGTCCCCATCCAGGGAGGGAGCAGTTGTCAACCCGACTGCGTTTACTTCGTTGCCCAGTCATCCAGTGTCCACCTCGCGGTCGCTTCCATTCAGCATAGAGCTGGACAAAAAGAGCTCTATGAGGCTGACGGTCTTGTGCAATGTGAAGTGCATGCTCTAACCAGCTCATCCTGTGGGGCGTGAGTGGCTCATCCATCGCGGATGAGCTTTTCTTAAAACTGTCTGGCTTAACTTTGAATCGCTCATCCGATGTTCCAACCAATGCTTGGGAGGCACCGAGGGTCAAGCACTGTGATTAAAGGCCGAGTTTCTGGTCTTTAAAATCAGTATGTATCACATCGTCGCAGTATATTGTGTTCTTAACAGACAAACTGAGGTCGCGCCGGAGCCATCGGTGTTGGAAGTTGGCAGCAGCCTCCCTGGCCTTCCCGAGTGGAGAAGTAATCTTGTCTCTGGCCAGTACAGCGGTTCTGATACGATTGCCCAGGTAAACAAATTTATCTACCACGTCGATTGGCTGGTGCGGTAGGGCAGTCTTGTCTTACACCAGTAGACGTGGTGAACTCAGGTAAAAGTTTGCCGTATACCCGCACGCATCCAGAGTCCGCATACAGCGCCCCCGTAAGGGATAAAAGCTTGTAGGGGACACCTTTGGTCGCCAAAATTTCCGACAATCGATAGAGCTAAAACCAGTTCTCAGATCAAAAAATGGCCAATGTGGGATGTTTGAAAAAGTGCCACTGTTCAGGAACCTGTCTCACGGAGAAGCTGTGGTCGATACATCGATACATACATACAACCCAGCTAGATTTTCATGAATCTGTCTCTCCTGATAATCGATCAAGCTGTGCAAAATAATGCCAGGTAGCACCTTACATGCGACGGATACCGGACTGATGTCACGACCTTCTTGGGCCCTTTCTGAAGACTGGGATGTCGATCGAGGAGCTCCATTCGACTGTTATTCTGCTTTCGTTCCAAACCTTATGCAGTATGGTTGTCAAGCTGATCACCAGGATCTCACCACCTTTGAAGAGTTCGGCCTGCAAACCATCCGGGCCGGGCGCTTTCTCGCATTGGATAATTGATATCACACGCTGGATTTTTGTTGTTAATGGCGAGCTGGTGTCAATGTTCCATTCGGGCCCGCTGGGTTCTTCCAGAGGTTCGGTTGAAGGAGACCGAGCTCAAAAGACGCTCCGTGGAAGGAATGGAAGCTCCGTGGTTCGTACCCAACCCCAACATCTCGACTGCTCCTCTCTAGGCTTAGGCAACCTGGCAGTATCTCAGCCCTCGTGCTTCCTTCCGTTGGTATGGCAGCTAGGCACCGAAAGGATGCTACAGCTGGAATATTTTTTGGAGGAGACCAGCTGAACTGTTCTTTGAAGTGTTCAGCCCATTGCTCAAGACGAGTTTGCGAGTGTATTGCCATTCCCTCCTTTTCATGTATTGTTTCGTTGACACTTGTCTTCTTTTGATCGGTTGATCGAATCAACCTGCAGCGAAGGCCTTCAAGATCCACCAGAGTCCTCCGTCCTTCTTCAAGTTCCTGATTATCCGGTGTTTGAGGAACTCGCATGCGCCATCATGGTCTCTAGTTGCTGGTATGGTCTTTCTGGCAGCAATAAAATCTGCTGATCTCGACGATATCCAGTGTTCATGTAGTCGGGTCAGATGGCTTGGACAAACATTTGTGTAAGCTGAGAGCATGGCGCCTTTAACCAGTCTCCATTCAACCTCCAAGCAATCTTCGTCTTCCACATGACTGTGCGCTTCCAGTAGCTTTCTAGCCAGATCAGCTCGAGACTCTTGAGCTACTGAAAGTTGTCGAAGTTGATTAATGGAGTAGCCCTGCTTTGGCATCCGTAATACTGACGGAAAGCGAGGTGATAACCGGCCTCGCACAATGGCATCAAAGTCAAGTTGCGTACCCCAGAAGGAACGACAATTCTTACTTGAGGCTCTCCATCGGTAACTGATAGTCACACGGTCCAATTGGGTCCATGACTGTATTGTGGTTGGTGGCCCCCAAGTAATTCGATGTGAGCGTTTATGTTGGAAGTTGGAACTGGCCAGGAACAGACGGTGATCAGCACACAACTGAAGCGGTTCCTCCCCATTATCCGTACGCTGAGCATAGACTACAAAATCTACCACCTAAATGTGCTTCTTCCGGACCTAGTCGTCTAACTTGGGCATTCATATCACCCACCGGAATTACTATATCCGTCCTTCTCAGTCTCAAAACTGCAATCTGTCGGGGAGCTGTCAGCTTTGGAGCTGAGTGCAACTCCCACACCGTTGGTACCATGAGCCATTGCTTCAGCATCACCGGATACCAGAAGAGGGAAATGTGGAATATCTGAGCTCGTCCTAATCGGCTTGAAGTGCACGACCGAAGTAGGGTCTTGTATGTGTGTTTCGGAGACACAACATACATCGATAGATAGGGAAAGCAAATTTAGCGAGAGATGCCTGTTGCCCGATTTGACATAGAGTACGGACATTAAAGGCTTCAACGTGGATCAGGTCTCTTGAGGTTAGTAAGTGAGTATTTTGGTTTATTGTTCTGGGTGACGGTTTAGAAACGGATCATTGGCTAGAAGACTGGCAGATGGGTTGATGGCACTCCATCGTTCGATGGGTGGGAGGGGGTGTAGCGGAAGGCCGGTGAGCGAAATGCTTCAAGTGCAAATGATACTTCCCGATTGCCCAATCCAAAGAAAAGGGTTTGGTTGAGGTACCCCACCTTGAGCCTTTGACTCAAAAGTTTGACCCACAAGGCAGTGAAAGGATGCAGGGTTTTCTTCAGAGACCCTGCCCCTAACCTCTGACTCAAAATCCTGGACCGCGACGCTGCGGTTGTCAGGGTTATCTTGGGGGGTCCCCCAGAGCCAATGACTCAATAGTCTGACCCACTTGGCTGCAGGGGCTGGTTTGGCCCGAGCACGCAGGGAGTAAGGCATTACTGTCTCACGCCTGATGCGGCTGCGCGCAGCAGGTACCTTTTGAGCAGCACCGGACCCTTTGGTTTTAAAGTTTGACACGTAGGTCAGATTCCTAAAAATAATCCCAGAATGCCCTATAGGCGTCAGGTTGTGAACCAACTGGGATGAAGGATTTCGGTCACATACCCCAAACAACAGCATTTTTTCAAGAGCGATCCATTTCAACACAATAACTCGATCATAGTGTGCTTGAACAGAGGGACAAGAACTACCCAGTGGATTAGCTTTGTACCAAGATGTATAAGATTTCGCGGGCATAGTGGTCTATTTCGAAAGGAAATCTTGGGGGAAAACGGGGGATGTCTTAGATGGATCCTTTGGTGACTCATGAGAATCGCAACACCGAAGGGTCATACAACCGTTTGTGGATTCCTGATACATCATGAATAAGATTCGGTTGTCCCCCCAAACAAAGGCCAATCATGGGGTACGGCGTTTATGGTCCTAGTTGGGGTGGTCGGTCAGTCTAGGGGGCGAATAAGTGCTATTGTAGGTACCCAGAATTACGAAGTGGATACAGTGAGTAAACCGGTTCGGTAACGACATGAACTACGCTTATAACACACCTTAATAAATAGTCAATCGCAAAGACCACATCATCACGAAAATCGTCAGTGTGATGCGAGTTAGTACAGTTGCGTTAGGAATCCGCCACCTGTTTACAGATGTGATGTTGGAGCGAACCTCGACACCATAGAAACATTTAATTGCCTGTTAACTGCAGCGGTGATAGTTCAAACTGCAACTGGTTGTTACCATCAGCTCTCACCAAAGTTATATACCAGGAGAGTGGCATGTATGCATTCGTTGATGTTTTTTGCGAAATTCACACCCAAAAAGAGGCAACATTCAGTCATCATCATCATGGACAGCACATCAGCGTTCAAAACAGGTGCTTCGCTGCCGTACAACCATGATTTATTTGAAAGCCTTATTGTGAAGAAAAGAATAAAGGTGGACGGGGAAGGGACTTAGTGCTAGCGTACTGCAATCATTCCGAGGTGCCTACACCTCCAGACACTCATTCAGACAATCTGGATAGAAACTGACAACAACATCGCCACTGACATCGGTTGGCAGCCATATCTTGCGGTGTCTCCAACCAGGCGCAGTGAGGATCACGCGGTCCCCATCTTGGAAGGCGAGTAGCACCGACAGCACCCAAACGTTTCGTAATCTCCTTCATACCCTTCTGCCAGGTCAGGGTTTGGCCACCTCGCTGCTTCCGCGACTCTGAGTTGGGCATGGAAAACAGCATTATCTTCGCCAAACGATGGTTCGGCATACGCAACACATGTCCCAACCAACGCAGCTTCTAGTGCTGGACACATTCTTCAATGGAAGTACCCGTTGCACGACCGAAAACTCGCTTTCTAATTGCCTCGTTACGGATTCGCTGACACCAACCCACACGAGCTATGGTTCTGAGACAGCGATTGTCGAATACCTGAAGACGTCCCAGTTTCGCTGCTCGAACAGGCCAAGTCTCACAGCCATACAACAAAACAGCCCGCACTGTAGCTTGATACACACGCCCCTTGAGATTCAGGGATACACCACTTTGACGCCATAGGTGTCGCAAATTAGCAAATGCGACCCGAGTCTTGCAGAGTCGTGCATTCGCCCCATCCGTCACACTACAATCGGAACTAATACAACTTCCAATATACATAAAACGCTCCACAACTTCGAGTGTCTGTCCCTGGATTGTAAGTGGCGTGTTCAGTGACTGCATGTCCAGGAGCGTGGCCTTACACTTTGTGGGTGCAAAGTGCATACCAAAGGACGGGATGGCTTTGGTCAGTTCATCCAAAAACACCTGCGCCTTCTCCTCTTTTCAAAGATGAGAACGATATCGTCTGCATACTTCAGATCGACAAGGTTTTCTTCACAGACTATTTGAACACCAGGGTTTTGGAGACCTAGCGTTCGTCTCATTATCTCATCGTTCACGAAGTTAAAAGGGAATGGATAGAGTGGGCATCCCTGACGGACACCACTTTGTGTGCGGAAGCTTTTGGGGATCTATTCGTAAGCTCTCACGTCCGGAAGTCTGAGAATACAACATCCAGTACTCCGAGATTCAACGCCCAGTAGAGCCTGACACGCAGATTACACAGGAATCGGTCAGCCCTTTGAAGTGGTCGATGTAGGGAGAGACAGACCATTGTGACACATTGTTAAACATAAATTATGATCTTTTTTTCAAGCTATCTTCCATTAGTAAAACGGTGTAATAAAGCTGCGTCTTCTGTAGGGGTCAACAGAGACTCAATTATTACGTCATTTCCTTCTACTGTAGACCTAACCTTTTGAAAGGCAACGAGTAATCTGAGGGGTAGACTTTATAGAGAGTGGAATTTATAGTATACTGTAGACAGGAAAATCACGCATCCCTACCCACTAAGGATGGAACATTCTGCATTGTTCACATACCTAAATGTTGCCAAAAAGACAGAAAAATGCGGTTCACAAACGTTAAATCCTGGTCTTTGTTGTGAAGTGCACCACAGGGACACTAGGAATGGTTTTTGTATGTGTGGAACTGAAGAGTAATCTATCAAATGTATCAACCTCAATTCAAATTCTGTGGAACTGATACAAGGCAGTCTCAACCAAATGGGCCCCTCTTGACAGGGTAGACGGCTTATTTCGCGGGCTACTACATATCACGCTTTGATTGGTTCAACGATGACAGTAGAGTGGAGGTAATTCCGTAGGGTGGAACCTTTTTTGATAAGAATAGGCCGGAAGAGGAAAATAGTTTTCCTACCATTATCGATATACGAATATTATCAACAGACCACCTGTAAGCGGTGGGGATATTTATCGATGACGTAACAACTACGGGACTGTTAATGATAAGCAGGGTGGGGTTTACTGAGATTTCGAACAAACCTAACGAGATGTGAGTAGTATTTGATGTTTTAGAAGAGTTTCATCAAATTGTCAGGGAACGTTACGGATGCCTGGCATCTCGTTCCTGGGAGGCTCTGACGCATGGACATTTCAGTCGGGTCATTTCGACCCCGAACAGTGAACTATCGGCTAAAATCGGTACTGAAAAACCTGCCAGATTAGCATGCTAGGAACTTTTGACTACTTTCCAAGGGAGCCTAAAAGCCACTTCAATTCGTCCCTTTTTAGTAACGATGCGTTGAAAGCAAGCGTCTGATTTGTTCATCTGTGTCAGGACGGTCATATTCCTGAAAGTAACCACTGAATGTCCGAAATTTACCGAGACCCTCAACTCTACTAGATGTGGACCAGACAGACAACGCCCCCTCAATATGCAGCGCGTGACAGCCTTGTATCAAAGCCAGACAGCGCGAAACAGCGTTGGACCAAGGTCAGACAATGTGCCTCCAATAAAATAGCATGAGGCCGTTGTATTTTCGCACTCACGCTCTCGCGCTCGTTTGTTCGCAATAAAGCTGTTGTTTTCCGTACCGGTGGGTCTTTTTCCATCACCAGGCACCGGAGCGGGAACAGTAGTCAGATATAACAGTAGGTGATTGTGGGATTGTATATTTGAAAGACATAAATAAGGCGCTCAGTATTCGCACAATCGAAGTGAATTTTCTAAAGCTACGGCACGTCCCTGATGGACTAAAACAGACAGGCAACTGAGTTCAGAATACCCGTCCTAACTTTTGAGCCCCATCTAGGCATCCCGGGGTCCCAGCGATGCTAGGAAAATATTCCACCAGAATTTTTCCGCAACAGGTATGATTGCTTCAGTGGACAATGAAATTTGGTGAGTTGCGAAAATACGGACGTAGATTTGGGTGATTTTTGGTTCGCTCGCATACGCAACAAAATGCAACATTTTGGCGTCAAAAGTTTTATTCCACTCGCAAAGGTTTTGCAGCTAAGAAGATTGTGCGGCCAATGAGCCCCCCATAAATAATTCACGGTCGATTTAAATCTCTTTCCCTCTCGTCTTTTTTCTATGGACAGAAATTTCACTCATTTGGCCAGCAGATCGGGCCGCTTGCCGGTCCAGCACCAACGCGAGCTCTGACTGACCGAACGTTTGGACCCAACAGCCAATCATGGCTCAGTATCTGCCGAATGCTGGTTGCCAATGGCCCGTTCAGAATACGTCAGAATCTCCATAATGTTGCTGCCTCATACGCTTTAAATACAACGCGCTGTACAAGTTTTTTTGACCTGGTTTTGGACGTTTAATACATGTTTTGCACCTTTGCTAGTTCTTTTACCGAAAACACTAGATTAGAAGGTCCAGATCGAGAACTGAGCTGAGGCATTACGTTGTTGCATGAGGTGACCGGGATAAATTGGCAGTGTTGAATTGCCTCCTTGAAGGCTGGACGAATATGACCCAGGATGCGGTTAGAAGAGCTCCTGTAAAGGTGGATTGGGCTGCTGCGAAGAAAAACCTAATCGTGGAATTCGGCTCACCGGTTGACTACTAAGAGAAAGGGGGATAGGTCAGAGTGGCCGGGTTTCGTTACGCAACAACCCCGTGATACATTTGGTGAGCCTGCAGGTTAGTTTGTGGTCATTTAGTTAATGTAAGTGACGGTAAAGACGCTGGTCCCGAGTTGTACTCAACCAATACAGAAATAGGTGTCAGTAATGCAGCAACCCGTGTGCGTGTTGGCTGGATACCGTTTGAAAACTGTTGGTGTCTCATGGCAAACGATATACATAAGTGGAGGATGGGCGTTATAGGAGTTAATCGTCAGTTCGGGTGTGAAAACTGATCTTACGGATGACTTTTCATAAAAATGCAGATATTGATCCAGTTACGGAGAGGCACACGAGATGCCTGAATGTGGCATAACCGCAGAAGCTAAGGTTATGTATAATTCCTGCCTACGTACGTCAATAATGCTATCTGAACCAAACGATTTTAGGTTGATTTTGTTTGTTTGAATGAGCTAACATGAGACCCAGATATTGGCATTCTATCAGTCGCGGACTGGTTTCAACAGTCCAAACACCTCACCGCTCTTGACTTGCGCCCCAGTTACTGCCAACTAATCGTCAACCTGGAAGGTAAAAAAAGAATGAGGAACTTAACATCAAAGAAAAAGCCTTCTGGTGAAACACAGTCACTCGTGAATTACATTGTTGTCAAAGTGTTTTCAGTGACCATACGAGTAGAAGTTACGTCAGTGAAACCTTTTGCTATGTTTGGATCATTTTTCACACTCCATTGCCTGGTGCCTGACTGCCGACAACGCTGCGCATCATAATTCAGGACCAGAACATGTTGCGTATTTGGAGGCCTTCTTGAAACACGTCCGGTAGGCCAACCTGCGCGTTCACGGGGCCAGAAACAAGCCCGCTCCGAATTCTGTCACAATGCTTCTAAGGTTGATGTTAACCTCAAGATACACTCAGGCCGCTGCCGAGAAAACTGACATTTCTGACTTCTGACCGATCTCTTATTTTGTTTCTCGGTTGAAAATCGTACAGCACAAAATTTTATTGAAAGGTTTTGACTAAGACTTCTTACGTATGAATGCCTTGCGACAAGTGATATTCGAGGACTCTAGCTACTAAGTCCATAAGACAGCTTTTGGTGGCTGTCTTTAAACAGAGGTGAGAAGAGCAGCGCGAATCTGGCGGTGAGCTTTATTGTTCAATAACTAATCCTCAGAAATCCATCAAAAGTTGCCTCAAAGCTGCCAAGCACCGGAGGAAAGTTTCACACAGAAATCAGACCCCCAAGACTGCTTCAGACCATCAGCTTTTTTGTCAGGAAGGTCATATTCCTGAAGATAATCTCAAAATGCCTGAAACTTGCTGAGAGCCGCCTAGTTCTTCAAAATTGCTTCAGTAAGGCCGCCGGATCTACATGTTAAAAAAGCCAGCTATCGATTGGACGTCCAAGCAACTCATCAGCAACGGCTGAAGATGATCGAGTGCTCGGGCCTGACCTAGAAGCACCGACAATCGGTCGCCCAAAATCGATTGCATCGCCTCGATTCAAGATCAAAAGTGTACCTTGAGTACTGCGACACTCCCTGTGATGTGCACTTGTTGGTTCGCAATGAAACTGTTGTGCTCTCCTAGGGACTCTCTCAGTCACTATAGTTCTGAGGCCGGGGTTTTTAGTCAGTTGCAACTGTTTTAATAGCATCTAATAAAGTCGTTTGTTTCGCCCTAAATTCCAACTTGCCTTTCGCATATACGGTGCTACTGCTGTGGAGGTTGTTTGATACCCTGGTGGCGCTCGTTTGTCTAATCAAATTATATTTGTAATACCGCGATCTGTTAATCCGCAATAGACGTAAATTTCATGTTTCCACTACAAAGTTCTGTTTTCTACATGAATGAAGGACTCGCTCTTCTGTGAACACGTGTAGAGTCCTGAGTTGGATTTTTGGTGCCAGCTCCTTCTTTTACAGAGAACAGCATGGTACGGTTAGCGGAAACATGCGGTGCACCAACTCATGAATGTTGTCCTGTTGAATTCTAAGTGTTCCGCAGATAACTAGACAACTCGTCATTTTCTTGAAAACTTGATGGATTGCCCTCAAAATGTACGAGGCACGGGTTCGCAGAACTTGCCGGCGATTTCCAATGTCAACCGCATAAATCGCAAACTACTTATAATAATTAAGTAGCTGAACGAATTCCAGTTTCCTTCCGTATTTTCCTACTAATACTGGCTTTCTTCAAAAAGTGATTGTACCGGCATAATGGAATTCCTTCAATAACTCTGACAAAATACCACATCCTCTGGCAACGATCCTGAGTTGCGGAAATTTGACGTTGTTCGTTGGATCATGTTAGCTTGTCGAACATACTAAATTCAAAACCGCTCCCGTCCACCTATCTGATGAGAATAAACGTATTCCAAATTTTTACTCATGCTGTTGTTGATGATGAACTGATGATGACCTACCGCAGTGTCTTGGTATGCGGGGACGTTGAGTTCTATATGCCTTATTCTCCATAGTTTTTTTAAGTTACATTAACACCCTGTTGCTGCGCTGATCGTGTTACGATTCGGAATGAATTGAGCAACAGACTTAATCTCAACGAGATCTAGAAGGGCAAAACAGCAGGGATTTTTCACAACTTCACACACATGGGTAAATACCGGAAAAATCAATATGTTCTACCGCCTTGCTTTTGAACCAAGTGTGCCGTACAGTAAACCACAGCCAGCATAACCACGGAATGTGTATATGCATGTCTGTATGGTCATCATTTCTAAGTGTGTTTTTATGGCTCGGGATATTGAGTGATCAGTTGTTTACCGAACACCGGTTTTTATACGAAAATCCGCGTCCGGCTCTTTACGACTGCGGATTTACTGCGGACAGCAGAGACCTTAAGTGTTCTTCTACATTGGGAAAAACGTTGGATCACCTCTTTCCCGGTTTCGCATTTTAAGGCTCGGTGATCTTGAGATTTCTTCTGCCTGGACAAACCAATCTCACCGAGAAACCGCAGAAATACTTATTCAGCTTGGAAGTAGCACCCATAAAAGTCTCCACATTGAAAACGGCATATTTCAGAGAAGTTGGCTATCAGCGTCCACCTAATTCTTCCCAAGGCAATCCGTTCCACCCGCGCGAGAAGGATGCGGAATCACTTAATGAGAGACAGACAACCAGTAGAGCAACCTGGTTACGAAGGCGGAAGGTTTGTCTGTATGCGGTTCTTGGACGTAATTCTGAGCCTTCCTCAGGGTTGTTTGAATGTTTGACGAAACTGAGAACACATTCTAAGAAGCTATTAATTTTCAATTCAAATAGCGGTTGACTGAATGAGTGGTTTTTCAAAACGCAAAAGGATGCTACTCATAGCTCCCATAAGTAGCATACATAGTTACACCCTTGGTGTGTATACAGGCAAGGGTACAAGACAGTATGATAGTGCTTGTGGATATCGTTGTAAATTCTGCTAACTCGGGTTATAAATTTGATTTGGCTACCAGCATCCGTTCAAGGATGGAGACGAAGAAAAACTTTTAAAATCAAGCATCTCGGACCTCAAAGTATCATCGTCCTGTATGAAGGTATATAACTGACATAACAGCCAGCATCTACATGGATGCAAACCCAATTGCCCGTTAAGTCGGTCCCATCGGATATCGCAAACTTCGGCCGAATCATGTGACCAAACCTCGGAATCCGAAAACCCCAGGGAGAAGTTCAAAAGAGGCCGTAGAAACAGATACGGATTGCTCAAATGGTAACAAAAACGCATGGTTGAAAACACAGGCTGTCGACTGCCGGAGATCACATCTATTCACCTATATAGCCTTCGATACGTTTCGTTAAACGTTGCATCACTGTCAAGCAAGAATCTTCGATGAACGGAAAAACACTTACAAATTTCCAGGACCGCAGCCATCTTCTCTCCCAGATTATCCCTCTGCATATACGCCATGAATCGGCTTTTCCCTTTTTCGTACATTTTCATCATGGCCATCCGCGCTGTGTCTATCAGTTTCATGCCACTTTCACGCTAAGGGTAGACGGGTCTCATGAAAAAGCGCAATCGAATCAAACTTACCAGCTTTTGATTGGTCTCAGCCTCTGGCCTGGCCCTGTAAGTCAGTTGGATAACATGTCCGAAAAACGTGGATTACTTACTCAGAATAGGCCACAAACAGAAAAACTGCAAGACATAAAATAGCGAAGCCACGCATATTCCGACGTTCTGATACAGCCTAGGTTGTCGCGTCTGATTCGGATGTGAACCGCCTTTATATGGTGTTTCTCGTCGCTTTTGTTCCCCGTTACCGGACACCATGTTGGCCGTGGTAATAAGACACTGTTGGAATGCATGGACCAACCTGGATGTTATGGCTAATGGTAGACGAGACAGATAACAAGTCTTATCGTGTACGTCTAGGATAAATTGTTATTTGTTTCTAGGCTTTTCAATACCTGTTCATTGACCCAGCATTAAAGCGTGTCCCATCAGAGCAACGACTCGTCCTCCCGGTATATCTATCCCGATGAAACAAGTCCAACCCTCTGGCATCAAAAACTAACGAAAGATAGACATCTTGTTTAATGACTACCAGCCGATTTACGATACCATCTACAACACCTATGCTGTGATATGGCTATTTCGACAAATCACTCCGGAAGGGTTCTTCAAGGTATTGAATTTTTTCCTGTAAGTGAAGCTAATCGATTCCGAAAAGCCGAGAATCACTGTACAGCTTTTTCATCCTTATCAGCACTGCGCACCTCAAAAAACTCCAGTGGGTCTCGAACCTCAACCTTGTGACTGTTGGTTTGAACAGTTAGCCGTTTAATGGCTGGTCACCGTTGTGAATAACTTGCAGTTAGACAGGGTAGACCTCCGCTCATTCCTCAATCAAGTACTCCACATCAGGTGGTCACACGTGTTGACTGGTTCTTCGAGTGACAACTCAGATGGAAGTTTCATTTGCCGGCTGAACTTTGTTCTTCCTCTCAGCTACTTACAATTTGTTGGTAGTGAGAAATCGCCATCAAAATTTTCTAAATCTCATCCTACCAATAGTGTCTGTTTTGTGGGGTATTCTTCCTCTGGTTATATATACAGTACCTGTGAACTTCCTGTGGACAGTGTGCACGATTGTGGTGTTGAGTCTTCTCGAATCAGGAGACAGGCTGAGCACAATAAGTCGGCTCCCAATAATTCCTATTCCGGATCGGTAACGCTGAAGATAAACTGATCACACCCCATAGGTTGCGCTAGCTTGGTCACGTGTTCCGCATACAAGTTCGCCGAGTTCCTCGAAGAGCCCTTTTCGCACAGCCACCTGAAGTGTGGAAACGAGCCAGGGGAGGTCAAAGAATGACTTGACAACGAACTACGGAAGCCAGTACCAGCAAATTCATATACACTTGTCATTTCTGTCTCCCTGGTTTCGGATACCCGAGAGAGGGCATATCAATGGTTAGAGATACTGTCACACACAGCCTAGTTACACCCTTATTGACGCTCGTGCATCTGAGTTGTTATCTGTAATGCATGGCTCGCCA
The DNA here is from genome assembly GCA_004794785.1 of Opisthorchis felineus. Lineage (NCBI taxonomy): Eukaryota > Metazoa > Platyhelminthes > Trematoda > Opisthorchiida > Opisthorchiidae > Opisthorchis > Opisthorchis felineus. Next base: position 484,236 of record SJOL01006726.1, read on the forward strand.
ACCAGCGAAAAGTCTACTGACACCCCGGTATTTACGCATCAATTATATCAGATACCGCCTCTAAAGCGTATCTGTCTACCTCACCTCCCCAAATCATGGGCTAATGAAACTGTGGTAGCCATAGGCACTATGCGGCGAGAAAATGGTCTTTACAGCTGAAGATAACGATGATGTTGATGACGATGTCAATGATAATTATGAAGAAGACGATGATAGTGAATCCCTATTCCGGTTAGGGATCGGCCCTGACCATTGGGCACTTTATGTGCACCCCACACGAGAGAGCAACGGCAAACGTTAGGTCTAGATAACTTATTTTTATGGTCACATAGACAAAGTTACGTAGTGGGATTACAACCATTTCACTGAGTAACAGTAGGTAAAGAATAAAAAACCAAGAGACGACATGGAGAGCCGAGATTCCTGAAGTGTGATCGTCGTGAACAACCGAATCAGTCACCAGGGACTACCTCACACTCCGACCGTGAACCCGCAAACGCTCCTTGCAAAATAGTTCATCCTGTGCGTAAAATACCGACTGTGGCAAAATATTACTCGTCTCAGCACTCACCACTTTTCCAAACTACACCAGCTTTACACATCTAATACGGTGGGAGATTATGGGAATGAGGTGAAGAAACCGAGCTCAACAGAGAGAGAGAGTTCCCGTGGCAGCGGGGATATAATAACGCGCACGAGTGGGGAGGTAGCCTAACTCTCGACGGTGGTCGATGAGATGCTATTGTTACTAAAAGGCTGTTAGAAGTGAAAGGGATGTAGACCTATGACACACCGTTGTAAATGACATCAGTGCTTGTCGTGGGGCTGGAACTCATGCAAAAGGAGAGGGTAGGAGTGGAACTTACTTGCGACGGAGGGGAAAATAAAACCGAATTCTCTAAATAAGAAAATCAACTCAATCCAGCTGAATCTCGCATTTATGATTGTTCACTTCAACTGAATGTGCTGCACCAGGCCGCTTCATGTTTCATTTGGTAGGATATTCGAGACATCGCAGTATGTTGTCTAGACACAACACACTACTCACAAGGTTGCTGAAACTCTTCGACAGCCCACGACCGATTTCGTCCTTCTCGGGGTTCATCAGGTAACAATAATCATTTGCAAATAAGTTCCACACACGTTTGAACAAAAATTGTGATTGGTGGAAACTCTTGAGCTGGCCCGTCTGATGAAACCAAAATGACGAAAATGGTAGAGGTGGTAGTCGAATAGCGAACAGTGGAAAACGAAAATACTTTGATGTCGTTAGTGCATTTATAAATAAGACATGAGGTAGTCCTTTTGCAACACAATCATTTGGACAGTAGTATTACAAACGAGTAAACATAAGCTTAGCCCAATTCGGGCTGCTCGATAACACCATCTTTATTTGCAGTTTTAAAAATCAAACACACCTGAGCATGCTGTCGGAGTTAGACCCTTTAGAGCAGATTAGCCCAGCATCTTACGCGGACCTCACCAAGGAGGCTGCGGACAGACATCCAAACCCAGAGGCTTGGAATAAAGAGTTACATAAGCCTGGTGAGGACTGGGGGAATATTTCACCAGCTGGCAGTGTGAACCATTCGCAAACCAACCAATGACGGCATGCTGTCTGTGACTGAAGCCCAAGCAACAATCGACTGCTGAAACGCACATTTCGTCTGCCTTTGTTTTGCTATTTCCGAAAACACACACAGTTCACCGTGAATAAAAAACTTCTCCAGAAAAATAGTTATTTTATGTTTAATTATCGAAAAAACTCAAGATGATGTGCGACCATCCATTGCAAGGCATCCACGCAGAGAATCAATCACGGGTTGTCCATGCGGAAGTCCGCGAATTTGGCTGGCAGCTTGATATTCCCTTATTTTCGCCTCATCGCCGTTTTAGTGTAACAGACCGAAACACAGTTTACAATTTTCAAGAATCTGTTGACAAATGGCATGTGCTTCCAGACTTCTTTTGACACGGACATCAGTTTCTCTGTGATGCTCCGTTCTCTCTGATCGCGATCAACTTCGCCGTCGAAAAGTTCACGTTGACGCACATCGTCACCTCTGGTTTCTTTGTACGCAGGATGATATTGAGATCTCACAACGTCCTTCGGATTCCCTAGTTTCCGATTCATATTTACCTGGTCAACATAAGCGTGTTGACTAACCACACGGTCCTGCGGAATTATCTCAGTGATCCGCCCTAGGTCGGATCGTCTGATGCGGTTCAGTCTCACGGTCTGCGGCTTGGTGTTTAAGCCACGTCAATCAGGATGTAAACATCCGCTGTTTATGCGGTGACGGTAAACAAACGCGGGTAGTGAATTGTTTAGACTGTTCAAATGAACGATGACCTTCCCTCATCACACCATATCGGATCATTCACTAGACAAGTGATCCTAATTCTGTCACCGCAAAATCTGCTCACAGAGGATGATGCCCGAGGTAGCAATTGGGGACTGTTTTTTAAGCGTTACTAGTGGTTTTGATGTCTCACAATCATTACGATTCTGCTAAAATCAGGCGCCCGAAATCAACAACTCTAAACCTGATCGATACTTTGAACTGTCCAACTATCTATCTATCTATCTATCTATCTATCTATCTATCTATCTATCTATCTATCTATCTATCTATCTATCTATCTATCTATCTATCTATCTATCTATCTATCTATCTATCTATCTATCTATCTATCTATCTATCTATCTATCTATCTATCTATCTATCTATCTATCTATCTATCTATCTATCTATCTATCTATCTATCTATCTATCTATCTATCTATCTATCTATCTATCTATCTATCTATCTATCTATCTATCTATCTATCTATCTATCTATCTATCTATCTATCTATCTATCTATCTATCTATCTATCTATCTATCTATCTATCTATCTATCTATCTATCTATCTATCTATCTATCTATCTATCTATCTATCTATCTATCTATCTATCTATCTATCTATCTATCTATCTATCTATCTATCTATCTATCTATCTATCTATCTATCTATCTATCTATCTATCTATCTATCTATCTATCTATCTATCTATCTATCTATCTATCTATCTATCTATCTATCTATCTATCTATCTATCTATCTATCTATCTATCTATCTATCTATCTATCTATCTATCTATCTATCTATCTATCTATCTATCTATCTATCTATCTATCTATCTATCTATCTATCTATCTATCTATCTATCTATCTATCTATCTATCTATCTATCTATCTATCTATCTATCTATCTATCTATCTATCTATCTATCTATCTATCTATCTATCTATCTATCTATCTATCTATCTATCTATCTATCTATCTATCTATCTATCTATCTATCTATCTATCTATCTATCTATCTATCTATCNCAAAGAAATCAAAAGTTGATGAAAATCGGGTTGATCTACTCGGAGTTTTTGTGGGAGACTACCAGTAACTGACCTTGAGGGACACACAGAGTGCCAGTGCCCTTTCATACTTTCAGGAAGATTACGATAGTAGCTTTGCCGCGGTCAAGGATGAAGGCTTAGTTGAAGCCTTCCCGCAGGCCTCGAAAGACGTTTTCTCTGAGGCTGTCTTCACTGAAGGGAGCACGTCAGTGAAATATGCTTCAAGGATCAGCTGGCTTGATCTCTTCGAAGTATCGTACGTTGCATCATACCCCTTACAAAATTGAGCAGCTTCCAATGATTCGGGTCGGCAGATGCTTCCTTTAGTCGTCATCATCAATTTTGACAATATGACATCAGTGTTGAACACTGATGCTTCGCTGCCGTACAACCATGATTTATTCGAAAGCCATAGTTTGAAGAAAAGAATAAAAGTGTATGGGAAAGGGACTTAGTGCTAGCTTACTACAGTCATTCCGAGGTGCCTACACCTCCAGACACTCATTCAGGCAATCTGGATAGAAACTGACAACAAGAACGCCATTGACATCGATTAACGGACATATCTCTTGGCGTCTCCAACCATGCACAGGGGGTTCCGCGCACCCCATCCTGGAAGGCGAGGCCTTTCGTCATTTCTTTCATACCCATCTGCAAGGTCAAAGTTTGACCACCTCTATACTTGCACAACCTTAATTTGGCAAGAAACCAACACTGTCGTCGGAAGGCGATAATTCTTTCTATACTTTTATATACTTCTTGAGGGTGAGTATGATCTTCAAAACGGGGGGTAAACGAAACTACTCCCATCTACAATTGCTTCATGCAGTGAATCAGTAAAGTTTCAAACAACCTGCTTCAAAACCGATTTAGATTTCAGTCATATCATGTCTGGTTAAAAACTAAGCACCTGGTTGAATCTGGGTCAGCGGACGATTGTCGGCAGACCTGGAGACGATTGATGGGTCAGTCTAGACTTGCGCTGGACAATCTGTCTCACCATCCCGAACGAACACACGGCCCCCTTTGGCGTCTTTGTCCAATAACAGCTAACAAGATGAACAAAACTCACTAATATAAATGTGATTCGCATTCGAAGCAGACATGATATCCTTAGGTCTAATCAGAATTCTTCAAAAATGCATGGTTTTGTCGCCGTATGTCTTACAGTACTCCTGCTCACGGCATATGCTGAGTAAGTAACTTCTTGAAGATGTCATCCAACCGCCAGTGATTTTTAGAGCCAGGCCAGAAACAGATGCCAAGAAAAAGTTGGTAGGTTTGATTCAGTCCACTGTTTTCATGGCGTTTGTGCACGGTTAGCGTGAAAGCGGCATAAAACTGATGGAAACAGTACGTTTGGCCATGCTGAAGATGTACGAAAAATGCAAAGAGAGATTCATTGACTATATGGAGAGAGACAATCTGGGAGAAAAGCTAGCCGCAGTCATGGAGATTTGTAAGTTCTTCCCGTGATTTACCGGATGATTCTTGTTTAACAGTAATGGAACGTCTGAAGAAACGCATTGAGGACTACACGGACGACTAAGTACAAAAGGGAACCCAAATTTATTGCGAACAATTGACACGACCCGTGTTTTTATTCCCGTGTTACCTTTTCACCTATGAGCAATCCGTACCTGTTTCCACGGCAGACATTTTTTTACTTTTCACTTGGACTCTTGGGGAGCGCTTTTTTAAGGCGGTTTGGTGTTGTTAATTCGATATTCCGTTTTGGTTATGCTGTAAAATGTTAGCGGATTTTAAGCCAACTAGGGTAGGTGTTGGCCCAGTGATGGAACTGGGCGCCAGATTCATCATATTGCCTTCCAAATTTTTTTTCAAAGTCTATAACCACGACTATGCACTGGGGTTGTATTCTGCTATTATTCATGTTCACCTGCAAACTACCTCCCCGGTCTTGCTGGGATTCGAACTCTGAACCTCGTCTTTCAAGGCATGGTTGTCTTTTCGGACGTGACGTGTGCCTGTCAGAATACATGTTTCTGTAGGGCTCACATATATTTGGCAAAAAAGTTCTCATAGTCCTTGATCACACTTATCCATTTGTGATCATCATGGAACTATGTATAAGAACAACTAGAATACAACTAGCTTGTTCCTACCGTGGTGCATGAACTGAGCGACAGTCATAAACAGACAATCCTCTTGTGGCTATCACAGGTCGCGCAGTTTGAATGATTTCGGCTAGGACTGATTTAAACCCCAGCTTGGAAATACGGATACAATTTTCTTGATCAGACGAGCCTCCATCGAGATTGCCTGGGTGGACCATGGCAGGAAAACCAGATCCGTGTGCCGCTCGGGCCATCTCCATTTAACGAGTACCTCTCAATGCTGGTCAGCCTTTCGCGGCTGAAGGGTTAGCTGTTCAAACTAAAAGCCAGTAGGTTCGATATTTCCAACTTGAGTTTCGTGACATGCACACCGCTGATGGCTCCCAACAAGGATGAAACGGCTGTACAGCGGTTTCCGGCGCTTCACCATAGATTGAATTCATTTACAGGAAGGAATCTCGTTTGAAAGTATCCACTGTTTATGTGCACCAAAAGTGCGCATAAGTCGTTCGTCACTGCAGTGCGCAGTGACTTCGGATCACACGTCCCCACAACACTGAAGATCATTTGTGACTGTGGCACACCAACAGCCTTGCACATCGTTGAAATATACCATAGCAAATCCTCAATGCATCGCTCTAACCCAGCTTACTGTGCCCTCTCTCGTTGTGGGGCTTAACAGCTCTGCACTATTTAGGTTTCTTCAGGTTCATTTAGGTTCATTTAGGTCTATTTAGGTTCACAGAAAACCTATTCGGTGTGAAGCCAAGGTAGGTAGAGTCTTACAACCTGCACGTACCATAAAGCAAGCAGGTGCAGGGAACTGGGCAGGTAACCTGCCCACTGCAAACTGCTGCTCGGATGAGCCGATGAGGACTGACTGTATTAGCCAGATGTCAGTCACACTTGGTAGGTGGATATCTATGCATGTCCAGTGGAGGAGTGCGATCCAAGGCGTAAAACTTCAAAAAGACCAAGGTCCGACAGTTACTTCATATCGCATCTCTGTTCCGGGCATCAATTATAATGGATTTCATATTGGACAACGCAGATGGGTACATTTCGCTTAGCACAGTGTCTGCTTGAAGTCAAACTGGGCAGCGTAGAGAACAGCCGCACAATAAACTGAGTTGGAATGATCAGCTGAAGCATATAGTGAATAGCCTCTCCTACGCACCAAGTGCTCGTTTTCTTGCGTGAAGAGGTTATATAAGACCTTCGATGAACCATCAGCTAGAACTAACTTACCATATATGTATTCAGATCTCCGTAAAAAGTTATGGCATAATTTTTCTTGTGCACATTGTGGACGGTGTACGGCTTCTGCCTCAGAACATTGATCAGAAAAACTACCTTGGGGGGGGGGGATTGCTTCCTATTGTCGCGTTCTAAAACTTCCAATTTTGCGATGTGATGAACAGAATTGTGTCCAGTAAAAGCATAAACGATATGTTCAAAGGGTTTGGCAAAGCTTGGGTGTTATGTCTCCACCAGTCCAGCTGACCCCTTCTATTTTGAGGAATGTGCATCAACTTAGTACCGGTCGACAGTGAACTCCACTCAGAAATGTCCTGTGACATAGATAGCATTTCCGCCTTTCTCAGGGGGATGACAAAATCGGTATAGACTTCGGATTTGGGCACACTTCAACTTTGGCGGTTTCGTTCCACTCACGCAAACCGCGGTAGTCGAGTGACCGAGACTGAGTAGTAGCTACCTCAAAATGGCCATGTCAACGAACGTGTCCTGAAGTGTTGCGGGTCTTGGAGAAGCTGCGCAGTGAAGGACCACAGACGGGGGGTTTTCAACCTTCTCTTCACAAACTCAACCAGGAATCTGTGAAGCTATTAAACTCCAGCTCTGCATTCACCGCCATCAGTAACCTGTATTGTCATGGAGAAGAACATAGGAACATGCAGCAGTTTAAGTTAGAAAGAGCTCGCTCCCTCAACCACCCTTGTGTAGTGACATATTCAACCAAATAATGTCCATCTTCTTCATTGGTTGCTTAATACGTGAAAAACTCCAGACTGTTGGCAAGTGGCCGAAATAACAACATTACCGAAGGAAGGGATGATAAAGCTTAGGACAATAGCTTGTAAATCCGTCCTTCTGAGCTTGTTCAAAAGAGTGTTCCCGTTGGACCAAGACCCACATCATAAGCAATTCGTCGGTCTCGCATCACAGCAAACGCTGTTCTATGCCCAGTTCACTTTGGTGCTAGATGTACTCCGAATTTTCTGATGAGGGTAGCCAACATGACCAAGGATCTCTACTGCTGACAAGGGGTGGTACTCTTCGGGTTCAGATTTTTCTCCATTTTGTTCCCCATCTGCGACTTCCCCACCAAGCTCAAGTAACCCGATAAAATGGCGACTCGACGCATCCATCTTAATCAACGTGGACGTCAAGCCTTTACTGTTTTTCTTGTCATTCGTTGCAGAACATCTGCTGTAAAATACTCGGGTATGACCTTGTTTCCATTAACTGTCTTCCATTGAGCTGTCTTTGTGAAAATTTGGAATTCCAGCTCTGTGTGCTGTGAGACTGACAACGCGTTGGAACTGAAGGAGCAAAGATTGTTGAAAAATAAAAAAGCCGAAGCGATTGACTGCAAATGTTCCTTGGCAATTCGTGTGCACGAAAAAGCGCAACATTCTTGGATCTACAACGCGGAAAGTCGAATTTTTCGTTGTTGTAAAACCAAAACACGAAACTTTAGAGGATAACATTTGTTGTTCCTCCCCGCCTCCCCAAATCAGGCACTGTAAGTCACTTGATCTGGTAGTTTCGGCCTCCCCGAGTGCCTATTACTCAGCTGGAATAGATATGCTACTTGAGGGAGTTAGCTGCTGGTGTTCACACAGTCAAGCTCACCTGACACAGCGGACTTGACTGTTCTGCCACCGTGAGTTTTCAGTTCATTTCACGAATACCGTTCTGTCGTGTTGTCGAAACCACCGAAAATCCCACCAAAGGCCAGTGTCTACGGCAGTCAGTTCATATTGATATCTGACAACTTACGGTTGCGATTCCGCCCTAACACATCGTACCGGCTCGAAGAATGTAGCCGAAATGTGATGAGTTTTCGTTGTATCCGGTCCCCGATCGAAAAATTAATCTTACCTCCTGGTGTGCAATTTCCTCCAGAAATGAAATTGGCGAGAAAACAAATCGACCTAGTTGATTTGCTGAAGCAAACAGCACACAAAACTTTCCCACTTGACCAATGCACAAGACAAACCAGGAAGACGATGCTTACGACAGTAATACAGCTTGAAGCAGTTGTACGATGCCGCAAAAACAGTCATCTGTCGAGTCAAGCAAGAAGTCTATTTCCGGCTAATAAATCTTCACATTACCACTGAATCACTTCCTACACTTCTTTGGGAAAAGGTTTTTCGCTGATATCCCACCGAACCTCAGCAATTTCATCCGCGTTGGACCAATGTGTCTGTCGACATCACACTTCTCGGGGGACGTATTTCACCGCACAAGATGAGGTTGCAAACTTCATGGCACAAAAACCTCAAAGCTCCTTCTCACAACTTGATAAAAACGGGGGAAAAATCTGGTAAATATGCTACTTTCCCATCCAGTCAGTCGACACATCCAGGAAGGAACCACTGGACTCGAGTTTCGATCTTATTTGAGCTCATCGGTAGTGTATAATATCCTTGGCTGTGCTGGGGTATAAACTCCACAAATCTGATATGCGAGGTGAGCGTGTTATCACTACCCCAACAGTGCACCCTGGATACATCTGAATTCTCACGTCTGAACAGTTAAAACTTTTCATGCCTGAGCGATTTGTGATTGGTTTGCCCGACTCCTCGAACGATGACCCAGTAACAGTCCTGGTTGTGACGATCGATTATGCTATCCGTCTATTCGGTTTGTCTGGCAACGAATACCCGCATGACTAGTTAGCACTCGTGCAGTTACTGTTATCTGACAGACCTAGTTGGTTCATAGAGGTGAAAAGAAAAACTCCCTTCAGTTAGGAATTGTTTACCAGCCAACACGAACAAGGCGGTAACAGGCTGTTAGACACGAAAGTAAAAAATCCCATTTAGAGAGTTTTTTTAAACCGAACGTTCTCAAGATCCTTTTGAACTTTCCTGGACGTTCGTTGGAGGTTGAACAAAAATGAACAAGCACTGAAACGCGGTTTCCTAATTTCCGTACCAACCTTCCATCAGATGTGGGGACGCCACTTTGACATTTGACCAGACACTACTCGCATGTTTCATCAGTAGTATACACCTTCGAACTAGGTTAAAAATGCTATGAAATCGACGAAGTGAACTCGTTTGAACTTAAAGTCGGCGTTACAGGGGGCTCGAGTGAACCTCAGCTCCGAGTCTCTCACTTATGATATTATTCAACTGATGTGTTGCACGTACACTGCATCCTGTTTCAGTGGGTGCGACGTTTGAGATTATGGAGCACATACTCTTCACGTGATACAACATTACTCATAAGGTCACGGGAAACTCATCGATAACTCGAACAGTGTGCCAAATGGAAAATGGAGTAACCTTTGTGCAGCACATCTAGTTTAGAGATATCATGAAGTAAAACATAAGGTTGCCGGGGACTACGCCTACCTGAAGAGTCCAAACCGGAAGGGCGAAACAGGTAGTGGGCTGTCGAAGAGTTTTCAGCAACCTTATGAAAAAATATATTGCGATATCTCAAAAATCGTACCACCCGAAGCGTAAGATGGCCTTTGTGCAGCACATTCAGTTGAGGAATAGCATAAACGATAGATTCAGTTGAGTTTCCTGTGAAAACCAGATTGATATGCAGACGAGTGTATTTGTCGAATTTCGCGCAATCTGTGTTCAAGTAGAACATAAGGTTGTCGGAAACTCAGGGACTGCGTCCACCTGATTAGCTCCAAGAAGGTCGAAAATAGTAGTGGACTGCCGCAAAACTGTCATGTCAAGAAAATACCGTCAAACCAATCTTGGGATAAAGTTATGAGCAATGCTTTTGGCCAGAAATGACCTAAAAGGCCGACTGTACGGTTTTGCTTACCGTGTTCGTTACCCAGGGCTTGACTGAATCCAGCTGCTCCCGTATTTCAGTCCGAAAGGTTGCGGTACGCATAGATTTCACGTTAAAAGTTTCCATAACATCGCACTGCTCACTCGGTTGAAGTTGGTAAGTTACCGCTAAACCATACAAAGCTTATTCGGTTGCCCTGATGGAGCACACTACTCCTACGATTACTGAAAATTCTTCGACTGTGCACGACGGACTTCGCCGTCCTTCGGGCTCTTCGATAAGCTGATTCCCCGAATTTCCGTCTATAGTTGAACTTAACTTGTACGAACTTCGAGAAAACCAGTTATCCTAAAAACCAAATGGGTTCTAACAGGACACTTAACTGAATCCCACCTGAATCCATCCTATGTGGTAGCTAT
>SJOL01006726.1:500525-512575 GCA_004794785.1 Opisthorchis felineus
AGTTGAAGTGCTTCCTACATGCCAGCACAGTTCTTTCCGCCACGGTATCACCTGACGAACAGAGGGACACCTACTCTTTTATATCCCGTTACGAAATCGTTTAGGCCACTGAAAAAAACAGCAAAATTTCTGAGAGAGAGAGAGAGAGACATGAAGGCGTTCAGACCATTCACGATTAGAAACCATACAGGAAAACAGTCCGATTTGTGACTCGGTACGCGCGACTCCCAAGATTCCGTAATGCGCCTCTTCAAGTCAAAAGCAACGCAGATCGTCTAACGCGATTAAAGCCCCTGACTTCACCGGGCGAACCTCCGTGAAACCTAGTACAACAATTGCTCGTACATTTTCAAGTCCATTCACTCCGAATTACTGCTTTGCTTCAGGATGATATCTGATAGCTCATTTGCTTCCAGTTTGTCCTCACAGAGTGTAAAGTTGTTCTCTACCTACTCCAGCCCAACAAGTTCCTCATCAGCAACAAGCTGAACACCGAATCTACGGGACTGTTCAGCTTTCGCCTCGGTATTTCATCAGGAACAAAGTTGAACAGGCATGGAGAGAATCAATGTCCAATGAACATTTATCAACGGATGGCGCAGTAGTCTTGAATTGATGTGATTTGGATAGCCCGTCCTGTGGGAAGCTCTCTTGGCAAACTCTTCACACACACTTTCACACGTTGACCATCATTATCAAGGGCATCACCGTCAAAACCAGCTTCACCAGAATCGAATTAGCAGTGCCACACACACGTCCGGGAATTCACAAATATGCAGATCGAATGATGTTCAGGAGTCTAAAGGCGCATTCGATACAGCCTCTATCCACGGCAAACACCTGTACAAACCTCATTCACCCCAAAGTGACACTTACCTGTATTCCTACCGTAACCAGGCGACAACATCCGAAAAGGTAAGTTGTCAAACGTGCACTTCGAATAAGCGTAAAGGTGTTTACAATATCTGGACCGATTTAGTCTGACAGTCAAAAAATTGTGTATACCTAAATTACAAGATCGAACCGCGAACGAGTAAACACCTATGATATTTGATTGATACTGAACAGACTACTGCGTTACGAAGGTAGAAATAGGTCCATTCGTTTAAATGTGTCCCGTACGTGGTTTGTTATTGCGTAACCATGAGCACCCATAGATGAGTACCGAATCGTCACTTTGACGTGTGTGGGTTTTTTTAATTCATGCGGCTTTTTTCGACAACTATATGGGTATAAATTGGATTCATTTTGATCCGGGATAGTCACCATTTGCAACGACTTCAGTTGTTACACAGCTACGCCGAAACATGAGACTGACTGTTTTCATCTGCTTGGTCCTTGTTCTGTTTGTCGCGCACGCTGAGTAAGTTGTGCGGTTGAACCTCTGAATCCCCTATTACAGAGCCCGTCCCAATGAGGAGACCCGCGCCAAACTGGTAACGCTCTGTTCTTCAATGATTCTGCTGTTTTAGCGAGAATCCGGCCAGAAATTATGGGCTGCAGTGCTTAGTGCTGTGAAAAAATGTGCCGAACGGTTTAAACAACGGGTTGAAGAATATCTCGAAAAGGACAATCTGGGCGAGAAAATAGCTGAAATCATTAAAATCCGTAAGATTTGTCTACTTGTCTCTGGAATCTTCTCTTTTTCTCTTTTTTTCTTCCAGTGTCCGAGCGCCTGACCAAACGGATAGAGAACTACGTCAAGGAGTGATCTCCCTAGCATTTTCCCCATTCATTCCAACACAATATTGTTGTTGTCTTGAAAAGTTACGCAATGCAATGTTCTCTGTGAGCACCCCTTTGTCGAGCTTCTACCTTGCGCTGCATTCGGTGGTTAGTTACCAGCAGCCTTCCGGGGGGGAAGGGTGTAAATTTTGGATCCTACTCCAAAGGACACTTTTTACGTGGTTAGCAGTCCGTCCAGTTAGAGCTTCCTCCCAAAAGCGAGGTCGATAAGAAGCAAGGTTTTTCCAAAGACGGTTTAATTTCTCTTTGTCCTGTCGTCTTCTCTCTTCGGTAGGATAATGGCAAACCAGAATGGTGTGTCGGCAACAGTGTATTTGCAATGGATTTCTAATATGCTTGGATGTGTTCAAAGTGCGCTCGGCCCGAAATTCCTGTCTCAACAGACCACCTGCCATTTTTCAGCTTCTACTCATTTGGGCCAAATTCTGCACTTACTTGGTCTGACCCATTAGACACTTTGAAGCGCAAGGATTTTCGGTTGTAGTTAGTTAGGCTGCCTACTGCGTAAGCGCATTCTACCCGATAAGGATATTGAAAACCCCGGTAAATTCGACGAGACAAGTGACAAAAAACGACTAAAAAATCGGCCTTCGTTCTTGTTCATTTGTTCATTAATGTCATCATCAAGGCCATCATCGTCTTCAACAACATCATCAGCATTTTCGTCACCATGCTGTTCATCGTCTTCATGAATGAAAACGCCAACCCTGGACTCAAAACTCGGTGCTTCATTGTCGCGCTTCATACCAGTTTAGTCAAACACACCCACTCTGAAATTGACAACGAACTGATTTTCCGTGGATCTTGCAGTCTGCTAGCCAGGGTTTGTCTCGTTCCACTCCGATCTCCTATGCCCCTGCGCGGTGCACCACCCCCCACCCCTGTATAAACGCAGCTTTATAAAACCATACTACGTTGAATGTTGTTGTGAGGTGGTTCAGTGGTTAGAGCGCGAATTTACTGACCGGAAGGTCAGTCGTTCGAACCCGACCTCTGCCTCTCGACTTCCCCTGTCTAGGCTTGGGCAACCTGGAAGTATCCTAGCCCTCGTGCTTCCTTTGGGTGGCAGCTAGGCACCGAAAGGGTTTTTGTCCTAAAACACAATGATTCTTACATCAATTTTCGCTTGGGGTCTGCTCTCATACCATGAAATTAGTTGAACCGAGAACAGGGAGCGTAGTTGGTCACGAAGTAACTAAGCGACTTGGAAGTACTGAGTCAGTCAGTCGATCCGTCACCCGGTGAGCCAAATCAAAGTGTCTCACTGAAACCATAGAATGGGGATGGGCTTTGCGCAGCGCCTCAGGAAGATTCACATGGGTAGACCAGGTACTGGTTGCTTAGTTACGACCGCCAACCAGGTAAAGTCGGATGTCTCAGGTAAACCGATCGAAGCATGCAAGACAGTGTAATCAGTAGCTGATAAACGTAAAGTTGATAGCAGGGACTGTGTAGGGGACAACAGATGAGGCCATTTAAGGTGAATTAAGCCCTTTTGTGGTTCCAAAAGGCGTCAACTTAACATACGTACATGATATTTAATAGAGAAAAGGCAAGAATGGCTGTGCAATTATAGCTTGGGCCAACTACATTTGGAGCAAAAGCTAGGCATGCTTTTTCAGCGGCGTTCATGAAATTCGATGGGGCGAACCCATTCGTATTACAACATTTCCATCATTGCTGTGTAAGAGGGGATGGGTCAGCGTGCGTGCGTGCGTGCGTGTGTGCGTGCGTGTGTGTGTGCGTGCGTGCTTGCGTGTGTGCGCGTTTGCGTGCGTCATCTCTGACTAACTGAAACGAGCAGGTATGGGCGCAAATGCTACATAATAACAGCCGTCAGGCACTGTTCTGAGTCCACATTCGGTTGTTTTTCATTTCAGTGGTCTCAGTCAGTAGTGACTGACAAGAGAGACCGGCTGAGTTTGACTACTGAAGACTGCGTGGTACGGTGGACCCGTTTGGTTCTAAATGTAGCAAACAAATGAGTGGATAAGCTGACTCCAAATCAGTCTAACCACCTAAGTATCACGTGATCGGTTGTCGGGACAGCAACCGCTTGGGTATTGGAGCTGATTCTATTCTGGCAACTCTTATGCAGTTGAAAAAACTGTATTCCTCAAATGGCACCCCAAGATTCCCGCGGTTTCTACTGTCTTGGTGAGAAGGTTCTCATTTATGACCATTCTTACCTTATGGCTGAAATTTCCTACAGGAAACATCTCTTTTTTATTCCGACATGAGGCCGGGTTTTACGGCTAATGTGGTTCTTGTTGTCTGACTGATAAATCTTAACCAGTACACCGCTTGGAAAGTCTTGGAACCGATCCAGAAGTCGTCGTTTCTGAAAAGTTTGAAAAATAATCTACCGGCTGTTTATCAAACTTTTCTGAAAAAAGGCTATAATGGGGTATACACAGTGCGTTAGACATCGGACATAGAATAAATCTGGGGAATGTGGAAGTTTTAAGACGGGGACTGCGGTTAACACACCACGGCGGCTGATAGCCGAGGCGGTGGAAATCACCAAGCATCACAACGTGAACAAAATCGAGGCTGTGGAACGGGCGGGCGTATGGAAAGCGGTCTTAGATAAGCCGAGTTGACATGTGACCGTGTGGTTGTTGATTCATATAGAATCACCGGCAAAAACAGGGGGCTGGAAATCCCGACCCAAACAAAGTTCACAGAATCCCTCTTACACAACTATCGTAGCACTAGCTCATCTACACAGACGCACAGAAAGTGCAAACGAAGTTAAAGAGGGATCATCAGGTGGACCGAAACAGAAGAACTAGACCCTATGCTGGACCCAAATCCATGTAGGTTCCCCCATCAGCCTAACACTTGGTGACCCACCCTGACACACAAAATCCCTTGACCGACACCTAACACAGATATAGCTTAACTTAGCTGATTAGTTCTACTTGCGCCTTAAATCTTGACCAAATTCCGAACCTGGTCACTTGGCTTGACAAAGTGAAACGTTGCCCAGCAAAAAATCTACCGACTGTTACCAAACTTTTCCGAAAAGCTATAGTGGGTGTTGACAAAATACACTACTCATAAGGTTGCTGAAATCTATCCGACAACCCACGACCAGTTTCGACCTTTCGATTCGGGCTCATCATGTAGGCGCAGTCCCCGAGTTCCCGTCAACCTCATGTTTTGATTGAACCCAAATTGCACGAAATAAGCGAAATACACTCATTTTTTACAAACCAATTTTGTTTTACGTTTATGATACTTTTAAGGTTGAAAACAGAGAAGTTTGTGTACTTTTAAGGACGCCAATTTAGTCTGTTCATTTCTAAAACAATTGTTGGTTTCGGTGGATTCCAAGATTCACGTGAGTACGTAAAATCCAATCCAATGGGGAACTCGCGGCGCTTATGGCGCATTGAAAAAGTCAGAAATTTGACGATAATAGATGGTGGTAAATAGTTTTAATTTCAAAAAGTAGAACATCTCCCAGAAAGCGACATAATAACTACTTGTGACGATAAAAACTAGCATAATTTTTGCTTAAAGAACGCTACTCATGAGGTTGTTGAAAACCAAAGAGATACGCAAATAAATTTGGCTGACTACCAAATTTTCAAAGTGTCATGGGTTTCACTTTCTGCGGTTATTTTAACTTGACTCTGTAGTTGCTGGAAAGCGGTTTCGATCGGCCAGTCAAGAAACCAGTTAGCAAGCGACCGTTCTCTTGTTTTATGTTCGCGCTAACTGCATGCTTATTAAATGGCGTAATTTGTGTTGGATTCTGAGCTCCGAACAAACAACAGAGCTCGCCAAATATTCTCATTTGTACACACTGTTAGTTTTAAAGGACGACTCAACTCAGTCCATCTCTGCATTCCCATTTCATGATGGTTCGCTTCAACTGAATGTGTTGTACAAAGCCACCTCATGTTTAATTTGGTACAAGATTCGAGATATCACTATATGTTGTACAGATGTAACAAACTACTCACAAGTGTGCAAAACACTCCTCGACAACCGAAGACCTGTTTCGCCCTTTTTATTCGGGCTGGTCAGGTAGACACAGTCCCAGAGTTTCTGCCATCCTCATGTTCCGTTTGAACCGAAATTGCACGAAATTCGACGAATTTGGTGGGGGGCTCACTCGGACCCCAGTTGAATATTTGGTTCATGATGGTGCGCTTCAGCTGGATGCACTGCGATACTCTATATGTCGCAGCATATCATCTGGTTGCAACACAGTGCTCATGGTATTGTCGAAGGGTATTCAGCATCCTTAGGACTAGTGCGTCGCGTCCGAAGGATATTCACAATAAGATGAGATTGGTGCTCTCACAAATAAGTGTCTGTTAGAACACACGGCTAAGGAACCTTAGATTTGAAACTGTCTGTCTGTGGTAAGCTCCTTTGTTCACATATGGTTAAACTTCCTAGCCCCGTATTAAAGTTTATTCGTAGAACTTGCAGAAGTCCAGTTTCATCTCGAACTTTGTATTGCAGAATGGCGGTCAGACAAAAATGAGTCATTGGGAAACACGTGCTGGTGAAACAGCCGAGTGATGAGTTGTCAGTTTTTCAAATAGTTATCGATTCGTTTCGTCAGTCGATGGATCACTGAAATTGGAAGACAGATATAGGTCGATTATTGGAAAGCGGTGCACACTTACGAATTTCTACAACTTCGGCCAGTTTTTCTCCCAGGTTGTCCTTCGCAAGCCAGTTTCCAACACAGTCCTTGACTTTCATTTCAATTTTTTGGACCAATTCACTCAGTTTCATATACAACTTTTGTCCAGACTCCCTCTGTGAAAAAAGTCGCCGTTGGTTACCAAAACCTGAACTAGGATAGTCTTACCAGTTTGTCCTCCGTTTCTTCAGTTAGGCGAGCTCTGATAGGAAGCGATAAGGGGATTTAAATCGCGTATTATTCGACTTACTCAGTGTGAACCGAGAGCAAAACGATGAACAAGCAAACGGCGAGAAGAAACCGCATGTTTCTTGGACGAGAAGTGAATTAGTGCTAACCTTGACAACTCACAAGATTGGCCTATTTATAGTTAACCAGCTATTGTAAAAAAAACGACTGTAGTTCACGGAATCCTAAACATCTTGGCAATGCAAATACATCAAAATTAGTTCCAATTTCGGACGTCATCATACGTAATTCATTACGTACACAGAGGTGTCCAATAGACGTTTATTCAACCTTGTTTCAATCTTTGTCGGATTGATGTTTCGTCAATCCGTTGGTTCGGTGACTTCCTGGGTACGACAGATTTAACCAGTCAAATTTAGTCTATGAACGTTGTTCACCAAAGCTGCAGAATCCAAGCATTCTACGCTTCCCTACCGAGAGGAATCTTTTATTTCTCTGATCCTAGTGAATAGGCTTCAGACAGAAAGCCTACTCGTTTCCCGATTTCTCCAAACACAACCAACGTGGAATGCACGCTTTGCATTTCAACAGGCCGAGAGACCCAGCCATTTCAGGTCCTCTAACGGTTACCACTGAGCAACAATCACATAATTAAGGTGGGTGACCTCATCTGAACTGGTGGTTCCATTTCGGAGAAGCTCATTTAAGACGAATGGTGAGTTGCAGTCATAGCTAAAACGTATTTGTGTTTTTCTGTCGTGTAAACGCTTCAAACCTGTACCATTTTTGTAAGCTATATTCACCCATTCATGATTTTAGCAGCTGCGTGCGGAAGATCTTCGGATGCTCTCTGTGTTTGCTAATCGGACCCCCCTCGACAACGAATCATTGCGCCGGTCTGGTAAAAATACCGAATCCGTAATGCTGAATTGGGTCAGATGGTTTTCGGGGAAGTTCACTCTCCCTCGATAGATCAACTGATTACACTCTACAGGTTAGGCTGGTTTGCTTCCTGAAGCCGCATTCGCCCAGCCTTGATTCGGATGGGGACGCTCCAGGGGTAGTTAGTCCATGAGGGGGCAGCAACGTATGGAAGCTCTTAACAGTAAAATGAGTCACTTTCGTAACTACGTTTCTCCCAGTCTGGAACCGCGAGACGAAACAAACCAATGGCTTGTGACCCTGACGGTTATGGTGGAGTCGCGCAGCCAACGACGGTTTCGAATCAAAGCTTTCGCCTTCAATGCATGGTTCTTTCTCACTGGACAAACAGACTAGTTCGTCATCAGTGTATGAATTAGGCCGTCGCCCCCAGCCTTTGGCATTCATTCCCTTATTCTCCCTGTCCTCGGTGAACGAAACTGTAGCAGCTGGAACCATCGAAATTCGGTACACGACTTGTGAGCTGAAAAACCAACCGCCTGACTGACATAATGAGTACTAATCACAGCTGATGAACTCGGCCGTATTCTGTAACGAACGAGTTCCAAACCTGCATTACCAACCATTGCAAGAAAACACGTTCAACTTTTGTCATCGGAGGTCAGAGAGTGAAATTTTTCGACGGAAGTCATGGCTGTCAAGAACTAAGTGAACAGCTGCGCAAATGGTTATTGGAATCCGCAAAAAAGCGCATTATCCTCAGTCTGATCGAACCGGAGGTGTTTTTCAATGTGCATCTATGTTTTTCCCCGATGGCAAACCTGACATAAATTAGCCCAAAGAAACACCTCTGCGTGATAGTTTTCAAGAAAGTTGAAGTTTATTTTAACTATGATTCAGCTTAGGCGAAAGAAGTGAACAATAGCAATAAAGGGGTTGATTCAAACGTCACCAAATCTCTTCACACTACCATCAAACCATAAGCGGCTCAGAGAAGGAAAAATTTCATAGAGTGGGCAAATCTCTTAGCTGAGAAGTTGTCACTCGAGGAACCAGTCAATTAACACGTGACCACGTGATGTGGCTTCGGTGATTGAAGGATGAGCGGCGCTATATCCTGCCTAAGTGCGAGTTAATCACACTGCTGAGCAGCCACCCATGGCCAAACTATAAATTGTTCAAACTATTAGCCAGGAGGCTGCGGGTTTAATAATCCTCAGAATTTCGTGAAATGAGCACTACTGATGATTCCCAATAGGCATAAAATTGCTCTACACGGCTTCTCGGTTTTTCGGCTTAAATTGCTCCCACTGACATGACGAAAGCCTTATTGAAATTCATCAAATCTCCTGACATCACCACTATTCGAAATTTAAACTTGTCACCAAATCACATATCACACATCATATGTATCATATGCCTATCATATCATGTGCGTATCATACATATATCATATATTGGCATATATCATCCTAATTTAACGTTGTCCAGCTACAGGACTGACCATCTACGAATTTGATACATCAATACTCACTTTGGACTTGAAGAGAACCACGAAAACCTTTTTTGCTCACAACTGCGAAAATACCTATGAAAGTCATCATCTACCTAACTGTTGACAACAGCAAACGAGACGTCATCTAGCCGAATTGAAGATATCCCGAAATTCTTGTCTTGGATTCCGTCCAGTCAAACAGAATCCATCTGTGCTGTGATCAGTGTACAGCTGTTTCAGCCCTGTTAGGAATCGTCAACAGTGATCGCTTAAAAAAACTCAAGTGAAATCCGACCTTGCATCTTTATGGATAAGCGTTTTTAAATAGATGTCACCGACCCAGACCCGTAGGAGGCTGATGCGGCCTGTCACTAGAGATAGCGAACCTAGTGACCGGAAGGTCCATGGTTCGAACCCAATCCCGGCATCTCGACTGCTCCTCTCTAGGCTTGGGCAACCTGGCATCATCTCAATCCTCGTGCTTCCTTCTGGTGGCATCGTACGTAGGCACCCACAGGATTTCACAGCTGAGCGATCTATATTTTCAGCGAAATACACTCATTTGCAAACAAGTTTGGTTTTGTGAGAGACTCACCTGGAACACAGCTGAATCTCTCGTTTGTGATGTTCCCAGCTGGGTTCCAGGTGAGTCTCTCGCAAAACCAAATTTGTTTGCAAATGATTGTATTTCGCTGAAGCAGACGGTTGTATACAGAAACACACGTTTTCAAGTGAACTTGATGTTGACGGGATACTCAGCTAAAGCTAGCGTTTTTATTACTCTCCAACCGAATGTAGAGCTCGAGATGGCTTGAGATGGCTGGAACCTACTGACCGGAAGGTCGTGGTTCAAACCCAACCCTGGAATCTCGACTTTTCCTCTCTGGGCTTCGACAATCTAGCGGTATCGTACCACCCGTTCTTCCTTCGGGTTGCATGGCAGTTCAGCACCAAAAATGATCGATTTTTTGTTTACGACCGAATGCACTACATACATGCTGAAACAATTTCAAAAACAGAGAGACTGGTAATGAGCTGTTCAACAATTCTGGTTCATTGATAGGTCATCAACGAAAGCAGATTCTTCGTTTGGCTCGAATATGTGCATTCAAGATGACTGGCTAGCGTGAGGATTCCGGTTGCTACCTGAATCAGCATTTTCGTTGTTTTCTACCTCAATCAACTTTTGTGTATCTGCTAGTGCCTTGTGGATACCCGAATGAACAAGGTTTCAAAACAACGGAGTTCACTGTTTATGTTAGGCCTCGAATAGCAGGTAGATGTGTGCCCACCTACCAACCTCAGAGACAGAACCTTTCATGTTGATCCTATATTGTAAACACTGGGACACATGGGTATCTAGGTTCCGCCGATGATCGAAAACCTGACGATACCGGTTTATAACAAACTGGAAGGATGCATTCGGCAGTCAGTCAGCACAACAGAATTGTCTAAATACAGGGTTTAAACAGCGCACTATCAACGTCAACTTATTTGACTGTCAGTCTTTTAAGTCAGGGTGAATGGTGTCATATTTGACTGCTGTTCCCGCTCCAGTGCCTGGTTCCAGAAAAAGAGCTCACCGACAAGGAACAACAGCTTTATTGCAACAGGCGAACGCAAAAGTTACAACGGCTCCGCGCTATTTGAAGGGCATTGATTGAAGGGCATTGGACATTGATCCAGGCTGCCTGATAGGCGTTTAGTGAACACCCATCAACATCGATCGTGCTTCTATGAAATGCCTGAATGCTGATCACATCCGGTCGTGCTTCTTCGGCGTGCCCGAACACCCATCGGCTTTTGCTTAATTGATTGAATGATTGACTGGCCTGGATGCTTTCCGGCTTTCTCATTGAGATTTTGGTGGAGTTCCGGGCGTTCTGGGGTTACTTTCAGGAATATGACATTCCTGATAAATGGTATGTTATTTAGGTCGTTATCCACCACCCCGTGACACGACGTCCCTTTTGGGTGGGAATTTTCGGACCAAACTTAGTCTTCCTTGTCTGATTAAGCAGACGATAGGCAGGACGAATCGCGATGCGCCTCACAGGTGATATTCTTAGTGAATCCCGGAGATTTTGTGACTCAAGTGTAGCACGCGTACCAGAAAATTTGCAAAACACTTGGATCGGACAGGAAATACCAGGTGAGGCGCAATGAGATATGCGTGTTTGCGTCTAAATCCAACCAGAATGAAAAGCTGTTGTGATGTTTTACACTTCCGCATCTCACACCTTGCCTTTGCATCCCTAAAAAGGCCTCTACGTTCCGAGAAAATTCCAAATTTTGGGGCAGTGAATGCTTGGATAAGCTGTGCTGATCAAATGAAGATAGGTTCGACCGGGAGATTAAACGTTGGAATTTGTGACCTTCGCGGTATCCAGAAACCAAGCGGCTGACTGGTTGTGATTTGTTCGCTAACGTGTCTTCATATTTCACTTGCAACACGTGGGTAACAGAAACTATTTTCAGTCACCTAGGTGATAGAATTTCGTAGAACAGTGTACACTGGGCGTTTCTTTACTTTGGTTGACACCTGAGCCAACAGCAGGAAGCCACTGAAAGTAGTCAAACTGACTGCCAGAAGGTGGCTGTTTCTTTAACCACAGTAGGTAATTTTCTCCACTATTCACCTACAACTGAGACCTTCCTACATAAAATTTATGTTCTTCTACTGCCTTTCTACACGTGATACACAAGAAATATTGACTTTTTATGATGCCAGTTTAATTCGGGCCCTTTGAATGTAGACTTTTGTCAGTAGTCAGTATTACCACTAAACAACACTCAACGTTTGCTCCTCTGATTTATGATCCACTGCGGTTTTTTCCATGCAAAAACCACCAGCATGTTGTTCATTGCCATTTTTTTCGTCAGGGCCCGAGTGTTGTTCACATATTCCTCTACTAGTGAAGGAAATTCGATTACAAAGGCCAGTACTCCAGAGCCACTGGCTAATCGATGTCAGTGGCGTCCATGTTATCAGTTTCTATCCAAATTACTTGACTGAATGGTGGGGGTGGAGGTATCTCGGATGTTGATTGTAGGTTAGCCCTCCATGCC
>SJOL01006726.1:522492-543336 GCA_004794785.1 Opisthorchis felineus
GGTTCACCTGTGATCCGAATTAGTTGCTTATCACAAAATAGGTTGTGTTATTCATCACCGTACTGCTGAGTTAAAAGTATAACCACCAAACAGTGGAATAGTAGATAGGGAAAATCTCGCACGGTAATTAAAATTGCATGTAGACTGTCTGACCCCTAACTTTGCCGTAGGTGTCCTCCTTTATGCGAATTATCAGTTTAGACACTTTCATCGGCCAGAACGATTTTTGTTCCTAAGAGCTCAAATTCAGTGACTTCACGCACGCACAATGACAACTTTTCAGTGAGCTAGAAAATGGGGTTTTCTTTTCCGGAAAACATGTCACGCCGTGGATAAGAGAAAATGCTTATTTATCCGTGATGGTGAACATTAATCACGATTCGACCGGATCCGACATTTCACCCTTGGACTCAACTACACTGACATTCTATTTACACCTTAAACATCACCAGAACGGGTTTGTGGAAGAAGTTGTCCTTCAATTTTGAAAGAAAAAAACGAGAAGAGTAATGTCGCTCATCGTGGAAGCAGTAGATGGAGAAAAAGGAATCGTATCCCATCGAAGCTTAAAAATGCTTTAGACGCGGTACATACGGTACTGATCTTCTCAAGATATGGTTCCCTTCCAAAAAGCCAGTCAATACGTGTGACCACGTGATGTGGATTCAAAGTGACGCCATAAGCTGTCTAAGTTTGAGTCAGTCATACCACTGATCAGCCACTCGTGGCCGAACGGTTGAGTGTTCAAACAACTAGCCGGCAGATCGCGGATTCGAGGCTCCCTACTGGAGTTTCGTGAGGCGCGCATTGCTCATGATTCTCGGCTTTTCAGCTTTTGTCTGAGTTTAACCACCTCGCATCTCCTGCAGTTTGCGGTCACAGTGATTCACGAGGCCAACTCGTTATGCAGAAAGCTCAGTTCCAGGTTGTGACGTTCGAATGATTCGTTTTGTTGCAAACGATATCCTTAAAAAATCAATCCTCATGCTTGAGGAAATTTGTTACAACGGTGACCGCTAAAATAGGCCAGCTCTCCCTTAGTTGGGGTTAGTTTGCGACAAGCTTCAGTGCTTAATTTACAATATCTTAACCATGTGCCAATTTTCAATTCCTCTTGTGCCCGATTACTGATTTTTCTACTGGGCAAGAACAATAACCTCCCAAAAGAGACGACCCCCTAGAAAGAAGCCGTTCGGAAAACACAGTTAACGACCACTTTTTCGTGTAAAATCTCTTGTCAACTGGAAGACTTTTTCTGTGAGAGCCCAGGATGACTTGTACACAAATGTGTCCGTCCTCGTGGAGATTACTGTGTACTAAGTCCCGCTTTCACCTGTCCAACTAGCCGCTCCATTCCAATCTTTTAAGATTTTTGCCTTGCAATGTGGAATTTATTTTGCTTGTTAGCGTGCAAAAGGCTCCGAAATGACTCTCTTCTACCGTGTGAATGAAAACACCCTCATTTTTAATGTGCTTGTCATCCCGGAGAAGGGGGAACGAAAAAGGCATTGCGCGTAGAGGTAGGAAACTCGCGCTAACTTAGGAGGGAATTCCAGGTAGCTAACACCATGTAATGACGTGATGTCTGTCAGACAGGTAGCGAAGGAGGGAGCATCCGAACCCAAGAGCGTGGTACCATTGTATGGATGTGCAATTTACGTCACGTGACACCGAATGCAACGCCACTTCATGATCCCTTAGAGACACAAAATTCCCGCGTTATTAAGGTTCGATTCACTTCAGACCTGTTTTAAAGTTTGGCCTTCTTGGAACGTAATTCAGCTCGATCGGTTTGCATGAATCTGTGAGGTGAAAGTCTCACTGTTTGAATAGTTTGGTAGTCACACGAAAAAAATAACACTCTGTCTGACGAGAAACGGAAAATTCCACTTTACGTTTGTCAATATGTTGTCACAATACTGCACCTTCCGGGCACAGGAATTAAAAAGTCTGTCGGCAGGTGTGTATAGTTTCGAAATTTGCCATCCGTGTAAAATAAAACCGCGTTTAAAGTGATTGCAGCACATAAGGCGACATTCTCCAAGGTTAGGCACTAGCAACTAACACGGGTGTCACTTTCAAAATTCGAAAATTTCGTAAAACTCTTGTCGACCTGGCTAGTCATTAAAAAAGTTAGCCTTACTAGAGTAACGGCGCATACTACTGATGAACGGCGACAGCACCAATTGAAAACAAGAATGCCTTTCGGGGCGTAGCTGCTTGTTGACCAACACAAACTAAGCGGTTACACGTTATGAGAAAAGAAATTAAAAATCTTATTGCACAGGGTCTTTGGGACGTGAACAGACCCGACCGTAATTTTGAACTTTCCTGGACGTTCCTTGAATAGCAAACAATACTAAACAAACTCCACAGAGCAGTTCTGTAATTTCCTCACCAACCTTGACCTTCCATCAGATGAAGGGTGGGCACTTTGAAAAGACGCTACTCGCATTGCCTACCAGTAGTTTGCACAAAATGAAAAGCGATCATTTTTAGTATGGGAGATCGTTTTAACCAACTACATTCCGTGTTTCCTATACGGTCGGCTGAGAACGTAATCATTGCTAGTAGCTTTAATAAGCGTGAAACCGGACTTTACTGACTAAACGACGTCCAAGCGCATGTGCATCGCCATATCTCAAACTTACACGACCCTGACGTTTTTTGTTAGTACGGTAGCGGCGGCTGACTGTCATCATTTAACCACCCTTCAATATCGTCAGTGACAGGACGTAAAATGAATCTTATTCAGTGGAGAGAATCAAGCGAAGAGAGCGAAATCCTGTGAGTTTGCCTCCTGCCATCAACAAGCTGACCATCCCTCCCGAAAACATAATGCAAGAAACAAGAGAATGCGGTTGCATTTTTCCACAATCACACGGGTTGTCTTGAACAAGTCTGACAGAATAAATCTAGCATAGTGGATTTTTTCTTGGAAATCCATCTGACATATGGTTGACGGAACCTCTGGGACTGCGCCAACCTATCGAGCCCGAAGGGTGAAACCCGTCGCGGGCCGTCGAAGAGTTTTCAGCAACCTGATGAGTAGTGTGTTACGTCTAGACAATAAACGAAATACTGTTTTCCTGACTTCCACTCGAGGTGACATCATCACTGTGGATAATAATGCCACTG
Source organism: Opisthorchis felineus (assembly GCA_004794785.1). Classification (NCBI taxonomy): domain Eukaryota; kingdom Metazoa; phylum Platyhelminthes; class Trematoda; order Opisthorchiida; family Opisthorchiidae; genus Opisthorchis; species Opisthorchis felineus. The sequence goes on from SJOL01006726.1 coordinate 525,631, forward strand.
ATGATGTCACCCCGGTTGCTGACGAAATGTTTGCAAGCTAATTTCCAAGCTCGGCGCACAGGTCGACCTCCAGCTGATCAACCACCCATGCTCAGTAGATTTCCGGTCCTAAGTGTGTTACCCGGTATGCGATTTTCCCACTCATCCTTCCCGAAACAATGCCTCAGCATCGACTCCGTGAACTAAGTAGATGCCGTGAGCTTCTTTTAAGAAGATGGAAGGGTATTCAGATGATATGCGTGTACACTTGTTTAGATTGAAGTTGAGTTTATGGAAGTTACACCAAGCTGTCCAGGTGTCCACCGGCCTAGCTATGCCCTGATAGTTAACAGTTTCCCGTTGCCTCCGAAACCGCAAAATCGCCTCACACGTTTTTTCCAGGTAATGTGGGGCATTTTATGGACAATTGTTTACCATAACAATACATACATATTGTTACCTTTCCTGCACATCGGCAGTGAGCATCTTGTGCCCGAACGAGGCTTTCTTGCCTTACAGACCTTTTAACCCAGATGACAGTTTCGTAATTTAGTTGTGTCCACCCGTAATGCAGGCATCCATTGTGAAATTACTAAAACTGGCTCACACTGGTTGGTTGGAAGTCTTGTTTGTTTCAATTAAACAAAGTATTCAAAAAAACCATGCCACTTTTTTGTTTTCCCGCCCATCCTATACCATTGATTTTGGTACTTTTGTGCATTTGAATTTCCCTTTCGAGTCAAACGGTTTAAAAACATGCTACATAAATTGTCGTTTCGCCAGTGACCCCCTAGTTCAAGTTCGGACTAAAGTCTGTGCTTTTAAAGGAAATTCAGAGCGTTTCGTAAACAGTCACTTATGAATTTGGGCTGTAGTTAGTCCTGAGTAGTATATCCCTGATTGGCACTCATCAGGCAGCTCGTTAAGCCGCCGCTTTGTTTGAGTTCGCGCAGTTGATTCCAGTAACAGTGGTGGGTAATACTTGAAGATGCTTTCAGGTGACCGTCCTCTATGCGGCTCGTGGAATAAATCTCCGGAATCACGATGAGCTACTTGAAGAGATGATATCACGTGGGCTTTCAACTTCTTATAGAGAGTAGCACACCTTCAGTGGTTCCTCCCCGCAAGTACCCCGCAGTCAAATTTCCCCAAGTTTTAAACCGAGAAACGCCTTTAGCCTAATCCACCCGAGTGACAGAATCGAAAGCATCCCCCACAAATGATCACCACTCTTCACATCTTGAGGAACTGCATCGTAAGGGCGGCCAACAGTGACGTTCTTCACGTTTGACGCCGTTCCCAACCCGTATGCCGACATCACTGTTAGTTGGACAGTTTAAGAATTGACAAGAAGATAGAAAGAACCATCATATTTGAGTTCAGTAGATGGACGTTGGATATCCGGGGTCTGTGCAAAGAGGAGGGTATTAATACTTGTAAGTCTGGCCAGTCCGAGGAGGGGTTCCGTTGCAACAGTGTTACGACAAGCTGTGCGAAATACTCGCCAACCATTCCACTTCAGTTCCTGATAATTCTTGTTCTGTTCTCCAAAATGCAAGCTCGTTTGCGTTGTGTTGTGAGAAACTGATTTTGCGTGGATGATCAAAACCTCGTTTTTTATTTTTGTTGTGTGGACAATACTAGAAGTTCGAAATCGTCCGTAGGCAGATCTCTCAGATCGATAGTATCAACGGATGTGTTTCTGTCCCAAAACTCCTTTGCAACTACCTACGTATTCATTCATTCCGCAATAGTCTTCTTGAATTGTCAGTATTCTTCCAACTCATCTCATTCCCTTATTCATTTTTCCTCTAGGATGGGATCTTCTGATCAAGACTGGGGCCGAACTTTTTTCGACGGAATTCTACACCGAGCAGTAGCTGATGGAAAGACATCTTAAAAAGACTGGCCTCTCCTCCGTGGGAATTTTGCCGGAATCACTGTAGTTGCGGCTTCAAACCACATAAAAGTACAATGTTTGTTCTATTCTGAGAAATATTCATCTGGACCAAATTTCTTACTACTTTCAGGACTGCGGGAGGAGAGCTCTGTTTGTTTTCTGCATCTCCTGACAGTTTGCTACTGAGTGTAGCTTGAAACTTGGGTCCTGTTTCGCCTAACATCTATTAAACTTTCAACCTCGATCAAAAGTAGCAAATCTTATCTTCCTTCGGCACTCTTCAGAACAACTTTCTGATATCCATCTCCCCTTTGTTCTCCAAATGTCTTTCAGTCAGCAGGCAAACAGAAACATTGCCTATCCAGTTCATGTTTGTTTCAACCCAATCTTTATCTGTCAATAATATCTCAGGAATATCCGGTATCCTTCAGAAACACGTCTTCTACTGATTGCATCTTTCGTAAGGCTGCTAAAAAATCCTTCGAAAGTCCAGGACTAATTCTCATATAGACTAGTTCTGTTGATGTCACCGAAGTAGGAAAAAAGATTTGTGTTTCAGTCTTTGCTGCGTTACGCTTCTTCAAAAAACCCGAGTGAATTCAATCTTATTCGAGAAATGGTAGCTGCCCAGAGGGAGGAATTACCGAAGAATTTTCGTTGCAATGCTTAGCCGTTAGAACGTACTAGAGGGGGAGAAGGCCTTTTTAAGACCGCTGGGTTGGGGAGTGCAAACCAAATGTGACTTGATTTTGAGAGTTCCAAACCTTCCTTGAACTCTCAGGGTGGTATGCTAATCGACTGGTGGATCTTTATAACACTCAAAAAGAGTCCACATCATCACCACGATCGAACAGGCGGTTATGTGTTCACGCTTGAGCGATGTAATTAGTTTGCCGGATGCCTCGAAGGATGACTGTCCAGCCCGTCAGGTCTTCCCAGACGGGTAGCGTCAGGGACCCCTGAAACCCGCTGGACAACTTTTGCTACAAGCTATCAGATATCAAATATGCGGAGTTCAACCCAAGGCATGACCAAGGCAATGCACCGCTGGTGAGCTCTAAGTAGATCGAAAATTGAGTCCAGTGATTCCACCTTTTGGTGCAGACTCATCAGAATAATTGCACTAGGACAGGTCTGTTTAAAACGAGAGTGATGCGGATGTGAGTCCTACGCATTTCACAACCATCGGCATGGTCATCATCCACTGGAGTGCCCCAAACGGAGAGGCCCGGGCTCAAAACCAGCACAGTTAATCACACACTGGTCAACAATAAATTTCAACAGAGAGTCATAAACCATTCTTTCAGCTTGTTGAAGAAGAACTCTGTGAATGGTTATCCGTCTAATCTGAAAAGCGGTCAAACTGGTTACTTAACTGGTCTGATGAAGTTTTCTTGTCAACTGCAATAAATCCGCCAAAATTTTCAACATCGATGAGTTTTCCATCGGTTCCAGAATTTTTCAATTCTTTTGAACCGTTTAAACAGCTATCATCCATCGTTCTGTTTTACTGGAAACCACAGACTTCTCCATCTCTCGGTGCACAGTATGTGGCTGGTTTGAGATTTCAAAACTTACTGTGACCGTTCACACTGTATCTCATCGGTTCCGGCGCAACATCCGGTCGGTGTACGTCTACAGTGTTTCTCGTTGACCCCAACAAAATGTTTTCGTGACCCCTGAGGAAAGTAAATATTAACAGACTGATTTCAAAACATTGTAATGTATGAATAAGAACCAATCAGCGTTGAAGGTAACAATTTAGATCTAATACCAAGTATAAATACCCAGTGTGTTCGATTGTCTGGAAGAAGCGAAGAACACTCAAGTAGCCCTCTTCAAGATGAAAGTTTTTAGTCTCATCTGCTTAAGTCTATTTCTTCTTTCTGTGATGAATAACAGGTGAGTTCAGGTGCACGTGACTAGTGACTCTAATCCCCATAACAGAGCGTCTGCTGATGACGAAATCCTCGAGAAACAGGTGAGTTCCGAGTTCTAAGCGTTCTAATCTCAATTTCAGAAACAAAGTTTTGAAAAGCTTTCAGAAAACGTGGAACTTTTGAAAATGGAGACCTACACAAAAGTCCGGAAATATGTACGGGCATATCTGGGCAAGGATGAAATGGGAGTGACACTGTTCAACCTTTTGGATATAAGTAGGTCTTGCAATTTATTTAATGCCCCCAACCCCAAACAGTGGTCACTCGTCTCCGCAATCGAGTCAAAGAAATGCTCCCGTAATCTTGAAGAATCGTGTAAACACTCTTCTCTTTGAAAAATAAAACAATCGTTTTAATGCATGAAGCATGCAGACTTTGTTTGTTCTCCTTCCTCTGGTTCCGAATGACGGTTCAAGGGATATGAGGACCCTTGAATACGTTGTCAGGTTTTGATAGGATAGATCAACCTACCCAAAGTGCCCACTAAATAAAAACGCGACTAAGATTGCACTGATTTGCTAATATAGTTCATACTGGTCCGTTAAAAGTTTAGCTTTTCCCAAGAACCTGGTGGACATTCTAAGATCATTGTGGCTCAGTCTTCTGCTACCGGATCAGGTGTATCGCACTCCTACGACAGTCTCACTTTCCATTCAGAAATCAGCTGTCCAAGCTAAGACAGGTGAAGTTTATTGCTTGTGCGTAGAGCACGAAGTGGGTTGCCAAACGTCAGGATGCTATCGATCCGACCCAACTTTCGGGACAATACCAGAACTAAAAGGCTTGGTAACAAACTCATTGAATTCTGTGGATTGCGACAAAGAATTCACAGCATGGACGGTTGCGCAAAGTCAGGTATTTGTTCATATTTAGAAGTATAGCGAGTCGTAATGAATTACGGGTGTCATCATACTGGATGTGACAGACGCCCTACCATCGTCGCGCTGCCATACTTCAGTCTTTGGATGGCCCTGCACACGGATGTTGTGAGTTAAGAAACGTGAATAAACACTGGTGACCAGAGGTCTTCCGACTCAGCGCAGAACCAGTTGGGAATCACAGGGGATTGTTGGGAATATTGACAGAGGGGCGTGGACCGTAGGCTAAAACCGGACAACCGGAGGGTCAGTCATGGTGATCAAGAACCAGCCGGGCATTCACAACAGACGACGCCAGAACGGGAACTGAGAAGGAGTGTGAATAACTAAGCAGGATGTGCCTAATATGCAAAGAATTCAACAGCCCAGAGTCACCCAATGCTGAGGGTGAGTTTTGAGTAAATGGGGTTTTTGGAAATGATAGAAGTTTTTAGAATGAGTCTAGATAGAGGTATTAGCAGTCGTAAAAATTGGGAGCTGATTCAACGCACAGGTTTAACGCTAGCCAGTATCAACGGAAAGAAAAAAACGGGGAGCTATTTCTGAAGTGAAAGTTGTATCGTGGAACTCCAACGGCTAGTTTGAACGGAGGTGTAAGATGTGAGTGGTTACTGGATTGATTTCAGCTCCAGTGAGCAGGTGGCTACGTGATCTGGTCGAGGTGGGAAGGTGAAGTTCAAGAGAATTAGGAAGGAATGACATCAAAGTCACCGCAAAACAGGTCTTGTGTGACATCACGCCAGTTCAACAAGGATAATGGGAAGGTCCTTGATAGATGGACGGCGATGCTGCAGTGGTGATGAAATGAGAAAGAAAGCTAAATAGTTCCCCCCCCCGAGGGAGCCCGTCAGTCAACTGAGAAGACCTTAGCGAGAACTGGTGAGCAGATACATGAATTAACCTAAATAGGATGTTAAGACAGAGGGATAGTGGAGTTTCATTCAAATTCCTTACCAAGCTGGGGATCAGTCAGCTGAGTGAAAGCAGTTTGTGTTTCCAGAGGTCACAGATTGTGCCAGGGCAAAGCGAGTCAATGGGCAGTGGTGGCTAGCTAAGAATAAGTATCAGGAAGACGAATATCACATGTTGAGGGAGGTGCATTTTCCCTCTGTACCGGGCGACTAAGATAGACGATCGAAGACTGTAGTTAGTAATAATCAGTCTAAATAATATCATGGTGATTGAGCTATGGAGTAAAACCATATTCATTACAGGTATCGCTTTCTCATTATGACATATTGGCCAAAGTTTGACTCGAGTATGCGTTAAGACACTGGACTATCGGTGGACCACAGAGAATAAAAACACGCGATGGTTAAAGCAGTTCCGATGATCTCTAGGTGACATTCCTTCGAGTTTCATCACTTGGTATAGATTAGCGGAAGAGTTCCCATTATTTTGTTTTCGGATCAAAAAAGTCTATCCAATGGACTGTAACTCGCTTTGGATTGCGGCCCACACCCAGGCCGCTATACTGCCCACAGTAAGGTGCTGCTACGGCCAAGAAGCCTAAACCGCACGCGATTGGCCAGAAGATCGGGCCGCCTGCCGGTCCAGCATCAAGGCGAGTTCTGACTGTCCGAAGGTGTGGGCCCAACGACCAATCATGATTCAGTATCCGCCTAATGGCGATTGTCAACGATGAATCAAAAAGGAGTCGGAAATTCCAGATTGTTGTGCCTCAGACTTTAAATACGACGCGCTGCACATGTGATCTGATCTAGTTTTGAGCCCCTAACACACTATGCATTTTAGTGCTTGTTTTACCGAAAACGCTAACCTGAGAGGATCAGGCCGAGAACTGAACTTAGGCATTACCGTTATTACATTTACTACAACCACAGTTGTATTCAGAAAGCTCTGACGACCCTGCCTACAATGATCTAATGGCTTTTCCCTACAAGTTTCTTAAAAAACGCCACCATCAATCGATAATTTGCTGAGAGGGAGAATAATTTCAAAATATGAGTGAGACTTGTTTGTGAAAATTCATCACTCGAGGAGCCAGTCAATACGTGACCACGTGATGTGGTTTCCCTTAATGAAGAATAAGTGGTACTCTGTCCTGTCTAGGTGAGAGCTAAGTGCACTGCTGATCAGCCACTCTCGGCCAAATGGCCGTGTTTGACCACTAGCCGGAAGGTCGCGGGTGCAAGTCCTGGTAGATTGGTGGAAACCTTTGGTCATGTGTACTTGTTGGTCGCAACAATTTCCATAACAAACATCCCTAAAAAATGGACGGTACCCGTCAACTTAGATGATTTAGTTAGTTTTCTGTAAGTTCTGGCTTAAAAATCTGGAACTCTTCTGAGGCTCAGTTTAAACAGCTTTAGGTGTGTCTCAGGGCTGACTCTTAGCAAAACTATTGGGTGACTTTTGGCAAGCTCAGCTAAAAACCAGGCATATCCTCTGTGTGCCTGGGTGATATCTATGAATGTTTCATTGAAAAAGTATCTTGAAAATAGGTTATTGGTGATGGAAACCTAAAATGTTTTGCTTGGAGAACTCAAGCTGTAAGTTGAAGTACACAAAACTCATCAGACCAGCTCAACGCACAGCTATTCCAGGTTCTAGTACATCTAAAATGAGTATTTATAAAGGCTCAGAGCCCCAATGCATCCAGACGTCATGCTCCGCAATGTTTCTGGCTCACAGAACCTGGGTCTTTGCTTCAACCTCCACAAGATAAATCCCAGGTAATGAATCATGGTCAAGTATTCGTTAAATTATGGTTGAAGATTTTTACTTGCTAGTTATTTAGTCATTTCAGTTTCACCCAACCAAATCACATCGCTCTCGCCTGGTTATCTGACCACCAAAGATGCACAAAGTCTGATTATCTAATCAATAAAGACCAATCAGAACTCTTGGTTTTTTCAAGCTCTTCTAGAGCATATTTCGCCGCACAATACAAACAAAAAACGCCGCTGATTGGATGAAGTAACCACCAAATAACGAGCATGTCACAAGTAGCTTGTGTTTAACTAACCAGGGGACGTGAATCAGTACTTGATGAAGTATTTAACCAGAAAATGGCTTGATCGGTATCTTGAGTAAACCTAGACGAGGCATCCAAAGTATTTCTCCGTCGGATGTATTGTCTAAACAGAAAATTTTCATCAAACTTATGAATGATTAATAGGAATGATAGTGTTAGTTTTCCGGGCGGAACATGCTACTCAAAATGTTGCTGAAAATCTTCGACAACCGCACTTCCTGAGGCTTATCAAATAGGCGTACTCCCTGAGTTTCCATCAGCCTTTTGCTCTACCTGAAAAGCACATTGTACACAAAGGGAGAAATTCACTCATTTATGCAGCAAATCCAGTTGAAAAATATCACAAACGAGCGATTCAGCTGAGATTCAGGTGATTCTTCCGTTGAAACCCAATCAGTGTACAATTGAGTGTGATGAATTTCGCGCAATTTGGGTTCCACTAGAACCTAAGGTTCGTGGAATGCTTGTAGACCTGCCTACCTGATGAGCACGAATAGGAAAAAAGCCAGCCATGGACGGTCGATGAGTTTTCAGGAAAGTTATGAAAAACTTCCTTTAGGAAAACGTACTGAAATATCTCGAATATCATATCAGCCGAAACATGATGCGGCCCATTTAGTTGAAGAATAGCGCAAAAGACGGATTCAGCTGGAATTCAAATGAGTCTCCTGTGAAAACCAAATTGATATGCAAATGAGCGTATTTGTCAAAATCTGTTCAAGTCGGGTTCAAGTAGAACATAAGGTTGATGGAATTTCGGGGACTGCGCCTACCTCATGAGCCCCAAGAAGGGCAAAACTGGGCGTTGTGTATCGAAGAGTTTTCAGCCATCTTGTGAGTAGTTTTTTTTAATGAAAATATACTGCAATATCTCGGATACCCTACCAACTGAAACATGAGGCGCCCTTTGTGCAGCACATTCAGTTGAAGAATGTCATAAACGTGGGATTCAGTTGAGTCTTCCGTGAAAACCAAATGGATTTGCAACTGAGTGTATTTGTCAAAATCGGTCCAGTTCGGGTTCAAGTAGTATATAAGGTTGATGGAAACTCGGGAACTCCCCGTCCTTTATGAGCCTCAAGAAGGGCCGAACCGATAGTGAGCTGACGAGGAGTTTTCAGCAACAGTATGCGTTTTTTATTCTGTTAAGCAGACACAATGCTTGTTTTGAACACCATTCACGATCACTTTCTACGAGTCGGAGGCAATTCGGATAATGTCTGGAATGACAAATTCGTGAATGTGTGCTAACTGCACATCGAAGACCACCATGATGATGAACTCCCGAACACACCTCCGCTTAACATCCCACGGGAGTTCAGTAGACTAAGTGACTAAAACATAACATCGGTGCTGACAAGAACCCGAATGATTGACACCACCTCATCGTCTCCGACCCTTTTTTTGGCTAAACTGGTAACTTAAGGTTATGCAGTGCCTCTGCATGTGTCCTGATGACTGGATAACCATCTTTCTCACATCTGCCTTCCTAACCATCAACCACGACACATTCTACCGAGGTTCAGTGACCGCTTGTGGTCTCCAGACTAAAACCGGATCCTGTTGCTTAATACTGGGAGTAGCGGGGAATCCGCCAGGTCATTCACACAAAGGCGGAATAGTTATGTAAACAAACACAATAAACTGCTAGAGCAAAGTACTCTTGAGAAAGCATAATTACTCTCGATGCTACTCACAAAGTGGAAAGAAACTCTTTGAAAGCTCACTACCGGTTTCGCCCTTCCAATTTGGGCTCACCAGGTAGGCGCAGTCCCCGAGTTTCCGTCAATCTTATGTTCTACTTGAAACCAAATTGCACGGAATTAGCGAAATACACTCATTTGCAAATCATTTTCGTTTTGCGAGAGACTCATCTGGAACCCAGCCGAATCTCTCGTTTGTGATGTTTCCAGGCAACTGAATGTACTGCACTAGGCCGCCTCGTGTTTCAGTTGATACGCTATTCGAGATATCGCGATACATGCATATTCGTAATGCACTACTCATAAGGTTGCTGAAAATTCTTCGACGGCCCACGACCGGTTTCGCCGTTCTTGGGGCTCATCAGGTGGGCGCAGTGCCCGAGTTTCCGTCAACCTTATGTTCTACTTGAAACCAAATTGAACTGATTTCGACGAATACACTCATTTGCAAATCAGTTTGGTTTTCACGGGAGACTCAAGTGAAATGGGCTACACAAAGGCCACCTCGTGTTTCGGTTAGTGCGATTTTCGAGATATCGCAGTATTATTACCTGAACGAAACTACTCATAAGGTTGCTGAAATCACTCCCCCTGCTTACCACGTCTTTCGCTCTTTTTGAGACTCAACAGATGGACCTATTCCGCGATGGACCTATCCTACCTGCTGGTTTTTGCTAATTGCTGATTGTTGCCAAATCCCTGCTGAGTTTGTTTATTCCCTCCGCAGGCAAGCTCAAACCAATCTACCGCGGATAAACAAACGGGAATTTTTTGAAGAGCGTTCCCATCTGAAAGCGAACTAAGAATTTCAGAGTGCTTGTTCGTTCGGTTCCAAAACAGACCAAAATTCGACAATGTATTTTGGAAAAAAAGAACAAAACCTGGTGCCGTTTTCTCCACTGTTTCATCAACAAAGTTACTTATCTCCTTCAGTTTGACTGTGTGTGAACACAACCTTATGAGTAGTATGTTACTCCCAGACGATAACGTTTTGCGATATCTCGACTATCTCACCAACGGAAACATGAGGCGGTCTTTGTGTAGAAGAAGAATATTATGCATGAGAAATTCAGCTGAGATTCAACTGAGTCTCCCGTTAGAACAGAATCGTTGCATGCGTTTCAGGCTGATGATGAATGATTGATTGATTGATCGGATGATTCAGGCTCGTTAATCATTAAGCAGTATAGACGTGGATATTTTCGTCAACTCTTCGTCGGTGAGCTACTCCCATGTGTCAAAAGCTGACAAAGTGTACCAGGTGAATACGATCTTCACACATGGCTTCCCAACTGGATATTACCAGTGACTCAATAGAAAAGAGTAAGCCATCCGCTAGGTATTGCAGCGTATTCGATTTATCAGATAGACCCTTAAGTGACAAAGAACGTTGTCTGTTACAGAAAGGATTGAAGTTCGCAGTATGTAAAAGAGTCATAAGGGCAGAAGAAATCATTCCTACTGTTGAGTCTGTGTTTCAGAAGCTTCCTTCAGTGAAAGCGGAGAAATTACGTGTACAGTTGGTCATAGTCCTGAAGTCCCAAAAACCAAGGGTTCCAAACATAGCGCCGGCAGAGCCAAGAGCCTTTAACACACTGGAACATGTAGACAGTATAGTAATTACAAAGGCAGATAAAGGTAAGGCCACGGTCGTCATGAATGCGAGTGACTGTCTGCGGAAAGTTGGACAACACTTAGCTGATGGGCCTCACCGACAAATTAGTAACGGGACGATTACATCAATAATGAATAAGAGTAAGCTTGAAGTTGGGAGGTATCTAAGATCGGTGATAAACCATCTGGGGCAAGGCCAGTTGTATAGGTTGTACCCAAAAAGTGCAATCCAATCACGCCTTTATGAGTTACCGAAAATTCCCAATGGAGGTGTCTCCATAAGACCAATAGTGGATGGCATGGGTTCGCTAGCACATGAGCTGGCCAGATTTCTGGCAGGTATCCTTAAACCACTTGCCGGCAAACCACCCACCCACATCCAAAATTAGTATGGCTTTGCCTAGAAAAGTAGCTGGGTTTCAGTTAGAGCTGGACGAAGTTCTGGTGAGCTTTGATGTTAACTCGTTTTATACCAATGTCCCTAAAGCGGACGATGTGAAAGTAGCGAGAAGGCTTTTACTGGCAGACACAACGCTGCAACTCTCCGTAGACGAGATAGTTGAAGGAATACAAGTGTGCCTAAACCTAAGTCATCCTGATTTTGACTCTCTCTCTCTCTTTCTCAAGAACAAGGTCTTGCGATGGGATCACCAATATCCCCGGAAAGCTAACAATTGTGTTGAATCCCTACATGAAATCCCTGATAATAGGTTTGTCTCTTTGTTTATACTCATCAATCATTCAAGTGATCCGGGTGATCCACGTCTTAATGAATCAGTACGCTTCACATTACCGTCTCACTGACTCAGCGTTTTTTACTATGTGCCCCATACTTTATTATTAGCAAAGTAAGTCTGTGAAAAGCGATATCACATAATCCGCGAGTGCCTAGGATTCAAACAGTTTCACCAACAGGGGGGTATTTTCTCTAACCGACAGTCTAGAACTCCCTCATGACATATTTGTTCGCCATCTTTTTACTCAGTTTTTTGTCATACACGCGTACGAAAGATCGTTTCTTTATACGCAGGACAGATGGCATTTTGATTGGCAGGCCATGATGTGGTTCAATAAATGTTCTTGGTAAAAATCTCCTGTGTTGGACGCTATATGTCCGCTTCATATTTACAGGTGGAAAGATGCTAGGATTTGGTGCGTTTAGCTTGTCCATTTCAAACATCAAATTTTCATTTACTTATTGCATACAAAGTGACCTTTGAATTTTTGCCGGATGGTTTGTTCGACCTTCAGTTTGGTAATGTCTGCTAGAGTCGGTCCGAGTTTGAGCCTGGACTAAACTTTGAGCAGTCTGTTTAGAACATAACGAATACAGTGCAAAAGGTTTCCAGTCACCTGCGTCTATTTATTTGACAGACAGCTCTCGTACAAAGAACAAAAGACACTTTAGGGGGGCCATTTCACGGTATGTCTATTGAAAAACTGCCTGGGCTTAATAGTATCCCGTAGAATACACAAGGTCCTTTGTTCGCACCTTTCACCACAAAACACCCAAAATACATAGGCTACCCAAAATAGCAGTCTGTTTGCAACATTGCCATTGGTCTATCAGAGGGGACACTGGATGTGATAGTAGGGGGGACTTATAAGTCCCCACAGAAGGGAATACCGGTGTAACGGTGGATACTACTTATGATATATGCGAGTAGTATGTGTGTTCTCGTAACTCCGCCTTGATCTAATGGAAGGTAGAATTTATTACGCAATTTGTAGAACTGCTTTGCAGTTTTCGTTTACAATCGCGTGGGAGTCAATGAATATTCAAGAGAGTTCAAGAAGACGCGTTCAAGAAGAAGACGGATATCCATTATTTTAAAAAAACAAGGTGCATATTAGAGTTTGACTTTCCTGTCCAATAGTCTGTAAGTGTTTAGTTGGTGTTTTCTGATAAGCGACTACGCGGCGAAGAGCTTTCCTCCTTACACCGGTAGTTCACTTTGTCTAGCTGATAGCCGGTTTGTTCACCGAGTTGGACAACTAGGTTTCAGACATTGTGTCACCAATCGATTGAAGACATTCGTGGATCGTTTTGGAAGTAACGATTCAGTTGATGCGCTTCACTTCACAAAGACGCACTGACGATATCAACCGGACTGGTGATGATCGCCCGGCTTAGTGACAACCACACAACCAATGATGCTTCATCGCGGAAAATACGATCCGATCAAGGTGACATCAGGGTCAGTTCTATCTACCGATCATTTCGTGTACCAGCCGCGGTGAATCTGGTGCAGCCTGAACAGACCGGATACTTAACCTGTGGGCATAGTATCGCCCACCATAATGTATCTAAACCCGCTTCGTGGTCCGAAAATTAGCCCCATCTAAATCAGTTTCAAACTCATGTCCTCCACCAGGCTACATTTGAGTGAGACAGGATGTTCAACTGCAGATGCTTCACCTTTCTGAATGACTGGATATGACAAACCACAAAGACACGAGCTTCCCGAGAAAACCACAATTTCATGTTGACAGAAAGGCATGAGAAAGCGAGATGCTAACTAACGTCTTGAAGGAACCATAGGGAAACCACTTTTGAAACATGGGAGATCGACTGCTAAAGAAGCTCTGAACAACCTCTGCACCTTCCTGAACGGTGCATAGCATCTTGATTCGATTCCTTTTATGGTCAGCATCACCAAGAATTAATGGTTGTCATGTAACCCAATAACCAGAATCTGGTATAGTCATCTTACTATATACTATTACATACTACTATATACTGTCCCCTTCGGACGCCGTAGGCGCAATGTTTACCACTTGACGTTAAACTCAATAATATACCTATTTTTGTAAGAGGTTCGTATGATCTTTTCAGTCACGAGCCCGACGCCAAACCACCAAATGTGTTCGACAATCATTTTTTCAGGCATAGCTCAGAAAAAAAGGTATATTTCAGCAAACAACAAACATGGAAGTTCAAACTGAGGACGTCTTATTTGCCTTGTTTCTCCAACATGTTCAAGCGGTCATTCAACCGAGCAACCACTGAAAACGAAAAAGCCAAACGAGTGAGAAGGAATAAACATGTTTTCGTTCAAATACCATCCTAAAAACAGAGAATAACCTACGAATCTTCCCCAGTTTCATCAGCTTTTCGTCAACCTGATCCCTTTTCAAATATTCTCGAAATACTGGGTAGTTTTTGTGGAAATGCATGACACACATTGTGGTCATCCGCTCCATGAGGCTCTTTAAAATATCCTGCAAGGGAGATAGACGAGAATGGCCACAACCGCAGCTTACCAAAGGGCCTTTCGCCTGACCAGTTGCCATAGCACTGAACGGAATTCAATCGAGATGAGAGTGCATACTTACTGACACATGACTGTGCACAAAATAACACAGAATAAACCGACCAGCATCCTAGCCATTGCCGCCCCGGTATAGCAAACAGTTCCAATTTTATTGACTCGCAAAAGGTTTATATACCACTCACAATGCCAAGTTGATCCACTGTTTGTAGCCCCAAGACTGAAGTCGAAAGTGAACGGTAGTCGCCACTGTGCGTGTATTCACTCGCCGGTTCCACCAAACAAATAATGTTTACCTTCTTCAATGAGGTCATGAGGTCGTCACACCAGCCGTACAGCCACTTGAAGTCAACAACTCTTTATTTCAATCAGCCTGTTATGTGGAGTTAGCAGTGACAGACCATTGGATGTTTACGGTTGAAAGAGTTATTTCTGATAGCGAACTACACTCATTTGCAAGCAAATTTGGTTTTGCACAGTTGTTTGCAAGTGAGTGTATTTCGCTAATTCCGTGCAATTTTGGTATCAAGTTGAACATAAGGTTGACGGGAACTCGGTGACTGCACCTACCTGATGAGCCCCAAGAAGGGCGAAACCGGTCGTGGGCTGTCGAAGAATTTTCAGCAAACTTATGAGTAGTGCATTACAAGTTACTTTGATAGTCTAATGAAGGGGAAAGTCACCTAAAAGACCGACAGAGTAGGGTTAGCTCGATTGCGACCGGGTTATCGAGTTCATCTATTAGCCTGGATTCCTTGACTGAGTTCCCCGCCAGAAACCAAGCTATTGGTCTGGCGGTTTCATGTAACTACTTGTCGCCTCCCGGGAAGATGCCGACTGTCGTCATTTACAGCTTGGATAAGAAAGGTGGAATTCATTCATTTACTTTCATACTACTGGTGAGTAGTATATCTCCTGGCTAAAAAACTGCAGGGTAGAAGCGTGTAAGCGCTAAATGAATCGAAAAATTTAGGAATCACCGCAAGATTTTGGGAGCACGACTAATGAAACTTTTGGGAGGACAATGCTGTGATGACACTGAGATCGTACGCTTTCATTTCATATGGCTGTTTCGTCTGAACTATATTCACCCTCCATGTCTTTGGTACTCAGCATCTTCGTTGGTTACAAAGTTCAGTCCGCCGTCGACTCCGTGTTTTGCTCGCCCACGTCTGGGTAGTCGCCCAACTACTAACTGTGCTATGTGGGTGGTCCGGTCCCCTCGGGCAGCTGGTTTCAAACTATGCCCCCGGAAATAGAGGGAACAAGAGACTGAGGCCAGAGGTGATCGAACATCTGAATCCATGTGCAGCCGCAGGACGACGGTTGGACGACAAAGTTTCAAACAAACCTAAGAAATGAAAGCCCAGAGTTTTGCCTGTCTACTTTGTCACTAAAACACCCAAAAAGTGTCCTCTAAGTGAAAATACTCTCTGCAGGAACCGAAGATATTCCACTTCCCCGCTCATCAAACAGACGTGGTCTGTGAACGGGTGATTTTGGACTGTTTCATGATTCAGATGAGTCTCCCGTGAAAACCAAAATGATTTGGGAACGAGTGTATTTGTCGAAATCAGTCCAATCTGGATTCAAGGAAAACATAAGGTTAACGGAAACTCGGGGACTGCGCCTACCTGATGAGCCTCAAGAAGGGCGAAGCTGGGCGTTGTGTGTCTAAGAGTTTCAGCAACCTTGTGAGTAGTTTCCTTTATGAGAATATACTGCGATATCTCGAATATCGTACCAACTGAAACATGAGGCGGCCTGTGTGCACCACATTCAGTTGAAGAATATCATAAACGAGAGATTCAGTTGAGTCTCTCGTGAGAGCCAAATTGATTTGCAAATGAGTGT
This sequence comes from Opisthorchis felineus, assembly GCA_004794785.1. Classification (NCBI taxonomy): domain Eukaryota; kingdom Metazoa; phylum Platyhelminthes; class Trematoda; order Opisthorchiida; family Opisthorchiidae; genus Opisthorchis; species Opisthorchis felineus. The sequence continues at coordinate 541,769 of SJOL01006726.1, forward strand.
ACTGGTCGAAAGGTTTATTTATTTACCTAGTTCTTTGTTACAATGCTACAAAGCGATCAATTGATTACAGCCAAAACGGGAGACAAATTCGAGCAGAGTCTTAAATTAAACATTGAAATACAAATGATTTCGCTAGGTTGCAGCACATCCGGACTTCGTATCGCATTCATCAGTTCCATGTTAACGGGTGCAGATACAAGTGGATTTTCTGTACACGGATAAATTATGTTGTGGGTCTGACTGTCAAACGTAAATTCTTTCACTACATATATAATTCTATGTTCGGACCTTCTACACGTAACTTCACAAAGCTTCCACAATCAAAGGGTTAGTTTGATCTATGTAACCACTTGGTTAGACCGCAGGCTAGCTGTTAATGTGGATAACCTTGTGATATGTTCTGACTGGCTTGGCGGTGGGAACTACCGGTTAAAGGAGAACCGCCCTCCGATGTGAAATTGTTCGTTGGGAAACAGAAACGAAGTAGTTACAAACCATTAGACGCAAAAGTAAGTATCTCATCTACAGAAATTTTTTTTAAATAAACGTTCCAAAGCGTCTCACTGAACTTTTCTGGACGTTCTTTGATTGGTAAACAATAATGAACGAACGCTTCAAATCAGCTTTATAATTTTCGTAGTGACCTTCACCTTCTGTCCGATGCGGGGGCGGAGCTTGGACGTCAGACCAGACGCTACTCGCAAACTTCATCAGTAGCATACACCGTTACACCGGTGACAAAAATCAGTCCTTTTGGCCGTTGCTCGATTTGATTCCTCTCACGTCGTACTCTATTGCGACCAGGCATCCCTAATTCTGACGGTATAACTTAGCGTTCAAATCCGAGAAATGAACTAAAAATGTAGTGTGAAAACCGATAGAACACAAATAGTGGCTACCCCGGAACTAGACATACAACACAGATCTTTCACTTCACCTTATGCCCAACTCGAGGAAAGCGCTTTTGTAGTAACACGCAGGATGAAGGCAGTTTGGAATAATGATGCCTAACAAGTGGTAAGTTTCCTGCACGACATAACGAAAATCTCAGGAGTGTTGGATATCCATACAGTTGGTGATATTGTGCTAAGAGTCTGGAATTCCCTACTGAGATGTCTTACTGTAAGGTAAATCAATCTATGCTGAAAACTGGAGAAGCGTTGAGGGCAATTTAGAGTTGTTCCCACGGTACATTCAACGCCTCTTAATTTCATGGGAGTAGGAAACTTCTTGCTTGTAGGCAAAGTGGTGCACCCTTCTTCCGGAGGGTTTGATCCTCTTGTCTATTCATCGGAAAAGTAAATAGACACGTCGCATAAACGTGCGCATGCACGCACCCGTCCCTCATTATCCCGTTCAAGGGTTTTCAAGCTGGTGTGTGTGTGTGTGGAAATGCAAGAATCAGACCCACCAGATGAGTCGTCAGCATGCTGCAGAACAGGTTTCTTCAAGAGCCTGTCAAGAACTGACTCGTTGTGTGACTTGAATCTTGAAGCCACAGTGAAGGTAAGGACGCAAGAGGTCTTGTCTCTGGGCTAAGCAGGCAAAACTTTGTGGATACTAAGTTC